>CM024529.1:13410106-13797850 GCA_014182385.1 Eucalyptus viminalis | reverse complement strand
GTTGCCGAAATGAGTAAGGACCCATGGCCGATCCCCTTTAGGTGCTTTCTTCTTCCCCCATCTCGGTCAACTGGGGCCAAGACTCGTCAGCGCCGGCTCATACTTGATTTATAAGCTTGTTCATGTGGGAATTGGTTCTGCAGAAATCAGAGGAATGCTTGACCAGGAAGAGGGTGAAAGAATAACAGGTCATTGAGATCTATCAGTTATCTTGTTCCAATTGAATGAATCATCGATGTGAATTGCAAAGTGTAGCTCTTGCATCTTTTCTTAACCATGAACGTCAATGATGCCACAACGTTTCCAATTGGGACTCTTTACTAAATGTAATGGATCCGTTAACTTTGTAAGAGAAGTTGGTTCATCTCTACTGCATCTATCAGCTTAGTTTTTTCTCTTCATCTTTTGCAGTGATCGACAGTGACACGATATACATAACGATGATTATATGCTTCCAGATTCAGAACTCGGTGAATAATCTCTGAAAATCAAACGCAATGAAGTGCGAATAAAACTATTTTGAACGAGACGAGACACAATATGAGATTAAATGAATTACATGCGAAATTATAGAAGATCCCCTTTAAGATCAAACAATTATATCGAATTGAGTATGATTATACGTGTGATAGCATCCACTACACTAGAAATATCAACGAACCTACCATTGCAAGTGCTCGGAGTATTTTTTTTTTTTTTGAAGGTTCAGAATTTAGAGTTTAGGATTTATCAACATAAGAAGGCTCGACAAATTTGAAGCTAAATCCTAAACCATTGATTGTTTCGTGAAAGCAATGTACGAGCGTCTACCAAGTTGATGAACTAGTAGCTCCCAAAATCTGAGTTCTGCTTGCATATACATAGAAAGCACACAAATGAGATCAAGTAGAAGTCCAGCTCTGTCTATTCCAGAGGCCCCTCATTTCAGTGCATTCCTGCCTGAGATCCATATGATCAACCATATTTTTTTGCATCAGTCTACATAGTTTGAAAAGGGCTTCGGATGTTTTTAGCACATTTCAATCTTTTACGAGGTCCAGTGTCTTCTAAGTCCTAACGACAGTGTTGGACTCATTCTTTCTCGTAAATACTAAAGTGATTAGCAGTTTATAGAAGTACAAGGAGGGCCTTTGTGGGATAGAATGGTTCGGAAGATTAGAGGGAGCCCATGAAGATGGCCAATGATGTTATTCAAGGCCCAGCTTTCAGCTTTTGGGCCGACCACAAGCAATCTTATTGTGGAGCAATGTAAAACCTACTAAATCAATGATTGTGATTCACATAATTCTAATTCGATTAGGTAAGAAAAATTTCAAGAATCATCCTCCTAAAAAGCAGGATATGTCATCCTACAAGTGCGAACCACGTGAAGGATAGGGTAAAATGACAAATTATATTTGAAGTTTATGTAAATGAATAAACGGGGCTGGCACGGGCCCATGGCTTGGTGCCATGCACGGGCCTAGCCCTATGCACGGGCCTGGCTATGCTTGATCAACTGAAAGGGCAACATGGGCAGGCGAAAGCTAAGAATTCCATTCATGAACCGAGCCCTACCCACTTCAGGCTGCCCAGGCCTGATCAATGTTATGTAGAGTATTGAAAAGCTTTTAATCATTGAGATATGATAGGACGTTGTGTAGTGGGGGTGTTCATTGGTCCAGTCCAATTTGTGAATTGGATTAGACTGGGCCATGGTTGGTTGGTTCTAGGTAGTTCATGTGGGAATTGGTTTGGTTTCTGATTCTTAGAAAGGAATTGGACTAATTGATCCGAACTAGCGAAACTGGTCCATAGTGTATCATTAATTTTTTTATTCACTAAGGGAACAAAGTACATGTTATTTGTAGGAGTGATTTTTTTATTTACTCGTAACTTCCCATGATTACTAATTTTACCCAACACTATAGTAACTTTCAATATATATATGAACTTTAGAAAGAAAGTAAAAATTCTAAAAAAATAACACTGTTAGTTCTTGGGACAGCTTGGGAACTACACAAAGGCTACCTGGTTTTTAGGGTGGATAGGGTTGGTTCCTAGTTCCATAGATTGAAAACTAACCTTGTCTAGTTTGGTTCTCGATTCTAGAGAGAGATAACCTCTATGGTGTAGTGATTTTCAAGCATCGTGCTACCTATTGATTAAGTCTTGTGTAGTTACTCTCTTTTTTTTCCACAAATTGCGTGGTGTGAAAGTTTATGTAGAAAACATCACAAAGCATGTAATGGAGATTCAAATCTTGTTGGCGATTGATTCTATCATTATATCTACTTGTCCATCATGAGAAAATTATTAAAAATTCCTAAGCTTATTGTACTTATATCAATTCGGTCTTAAACATTTTAATTGTGTTAATTGAGTAATTAACATTTTCATTATTCTAATTTTTTTGTAGACAATTGCTGACATGGATGCTAATTATTTTACATGGCACAATTGACGTTGACGTTGATAATTTTTTAAATTTTTATAAAATTTTAAAATTTAAATAATATTTTATTTTATTTGTCCTTTCTTTTTCGTTTTTCTTCTTCCTTCGCTAGTTAGCATGCCTTGGCAACGGCAGGCGATCAGCCACTATTGACACTCATTTTAACTACTCATTTAATAATAAATTGTATAAAAAATTAGGGGTTAAACTTTAGCCCCTAAACAAAATAGTAAAAAGGAAAGGAAGAGGGGGATGGGCTGAGAGAAAGTGAAGTGAACTTTGTTTTCGGCCGAGTGTTGCTCGGCAATCTTGCTGCAAATTGATGACTTCTAGTTGACACCAAGTTTGTAGCCTGCTCTTCCACAACTCCTAAATTTCCGATGAGTTTTCTTTGGGTTCGATCCACTTATATCTCAAGGATACTGGTTCGGAGACATCGAGGTGACTGACCATATCTCGATTCGCTTTGGGTTTGCCATCCGACTATCGTTGCCAAACCGAGTCAAGACCCACGGCTGATCCCTTTTAGTTGCTTTGTTCTTCCCCCATCTCAGCCAACTGGGGCCGAGACTCGTTGGTGCCGGCGCATACTTGATTTTGAGCTTTGCAGAGTTGGGGTCGGTCACCGTGGCATGTTGTTACCTACTCTGTGTTGATTGTCGATTTTGACCCTAGCTCTAATCGACTCCATCTTGCTTTTCCAGTTGGTGCCCGCCATGTGTTTTTTGAAATGCCACAATGACACAGAGTTTTAGTTTTCTCATTTTGGATGAAATCAAGTTGGCTGCACATGGCCTCGTTTTGTCAAAGTGTTCCGGTGATGTTCGGTGACCCTAGGCATCGGCCATTTAGTCGTTTGCCACATGTTCCTACTTCTGCCGTTGTTTCGTGTCAAGAATATAATGCGAAAACGCTAATGGACTTTGCAAATGACCTAATGTGAAATCACCAGAGAAATAAACAAGAAATAATAAAGACACCAGAGATTTACATGGTTCGATCTGAGTATTGGCACCTATATTTACGTAAAAGCAAATCGTAATAAGATAATTACAGGACTATAATTGTTTACCCGCTCAAATATTTCCTATGCCTAAATTACATCCAAATTCACATTGTACTCAATTACATATAAGATCATAGTATAAAATCACTGCATGTTCAAGCCCAAAATCAAAACGCTCGTCTATGGCTGGAAACAAGGTGCGTTCCTTTCTTTCCCTTCGAGCAACCGTGGCTTCTTCATTGTAGCTGTTTAGAACGGGGAGCCCACGAGTCTTGTTTTCCTTTTGCATGCATGCGGCTACTCGAGCAAAAGAAATAATAAGACCAAACCCTCGTAGGGACCATTTTGCTCCCACAGGTGAAATAGATATGATAAAATAAAGTTTCCCGACCCCCAAAGGGTTAATGGCAACTCGTCAATTGAAAATTCTCATAGTATCAGTTTGACTTGACATTGAATATCTTAATGTTGCATAATGTATGGGCCTGAGAAAACCCGCACCTAATTGAGGGTTGTAAGCCTGTTTTTTAGGCAATTCCCTTATACTTATGTAATTTCCGGTCTGGACAGAAAAGTTAAGTCGCAATAACCACAGGAGAGAGCCAGCAAGGTTCTACCTCAGCCCAAACCCTGCTAGCTCGAGCCGCGAGCCTCAGGCGAGGCTCCACCTCTCTAGATCAACCGAGGTCAAGCTTGCACACCCCAGTGAGCTCGAGCATTGCCTTGCCTCGCCGGCCTCGATTATGAAAGCTCAACCAACAGATTCCCTCATGCATCACATTCGCATTTGGCTTACCGTGGACGCGTGACCGTAAGCTTCGTGTGAGGACTTTATCAAGAAACGTTCGAATGGTGCATCACTTTCGCATTTGGCTCATTATAGACGCGTTGTCCTAAGCGTCTAGCGAATACTTGATCGAGAGACACTCAAATGGCGCACGGCGGGCCATGTCGTGAAAATCATGGCATGTCTCTTTCACACTCCTCGGATGACTTCTCCGTGGCTGCTGCCTCCAAGTCAACAGGAGGACACGGTAGTGCTAACACTTCCATGTAGTAGTCAGACTCATTCCACTGATGTTGCTGTTGGAGAAATCTCAGTGAAAGTGTTTTGAAGTTGACAAAACGTATCCATCAGTCTAGTCTGAAAGTTTGCAGACTCTGTTAGTTAAAGTCTGAAGACTTCCGGACAGCCAGACTCAAGACTCAAAGTCTATCCTCATTGACGATCTCTAATCCGTTGAAGAAAGGTTATCCGAACCGGATGTTCTGTTCAGGATTTGACCTTATCATCTGGAGAAGATCTCGTGGCTGGAGAAGACGTATTAGAATCCTTTGATTGATCAAGTTTGATTCAATGACTGAAGATTCGATGATTGTCTAAATATTATTGGAAGGTTCTACTTATGGAAACCGAGATCCTGATTGTATGGGCGAACATGATTGATGGGCTATCAACACGTTCCTTTAATAGCTCGAACAATCTTCCTAATTGATTCCGTCCAACAGGTAGATTGGAGGAATTCCTTTGGTAAGTGCCAACGGGTATGATGGCATAAAGGAGTATATAAGGAAGAAGTTCTTAGTTGTTCGAGGTGTGCGTGATAGAAGAATTCCAAAGTCTGAATCTCCTATTTGTTTAGATAATTCCTTTGAGCGAATACTTGTATACAAAAGAGAGTCTATATTTGTGAGAGACCTTGAGAAGGTGTGGTAGAACATCTACACCGTGGAATCAAGGCAAAGCTGTGCTGTAACTTCTCTTTTGATCATAGTGAAATCCAGCCGGTGGGCTATCAGTGCGGAAGAGTGGACGTAGGCTTGGAATAAGCCGAACCACTATAAATCCTGTGTTCCAATTTCTCTTTCTCTACCTCGATCGTATTTCAATTTGTCAAGAATTGCTTCCGTATATCGATAAATTGTTTGTGCACCTATTCACCCCCCCTCTAGGTGTTTATACTAGCAATATCAATCGGTATCAGAGCCTGTGTACTTACTTTATTTGAAGTGTTTTACTTCATAGTAAAAGATCCATGGCTAGTATGCTAGCACTAGGGCTGATGGAAGGGCAAAGCAATACGAGACCACCCTACATTGATGGAAAGGATTACAACATCTAGAAGAACAAGATGAAAGCTTTCCTACGATCAAAGGATCCTCTGGAATGGGACGTTGTAGAAAAAGGAATTACTCCTACCACTGCATCAGTCTCTGAAAGAGGAAAAGAAACTAAAGAATCCAAGGGAATGTCTCAGGATGAAATAACCAAGAGACAAACACTCGATGCAAAAGCAATTTACTCCTTATATTGTGTTTTATCACCAATTGAATATAATAGAATATCTTCTTGTGGTACAGCAAAAGAAGTTTGGGACAGATTGCATATCACCTATGAAGGAACAGATCGAGTGAAGGAAACAAGAATCAACATTCTTCTCGGTCAATACGAAGCCTTCAGAATGAAACCAGGAGAATCAATATCTGATATGTTTAGTCGTTTTACAGATATTGTGAATAGTCTTGAAAATCAAGGTCAACCAACTTCTGATCCCATGAAGGTAAACAAGCTACTGCGTGGACTCTCCAGGGATTGGAATCACATAAAGACTTCGATAAGAGAGACACATAGAATAATGCCACTATCTGTTGACGAGCTGATTGGAACACTTCAGTCCTATGAAGTGGAAAGAATCAATGAAGATGAAGATCCAAAAGGTAAGAAATCCATTGCATTAAAATCAAATGATGATTCTGATGATACAGATTCTGAAGATGATATGGACGATGAGGAGCTTGCTCTCATGATAAGAAGATTCAAAAAACTAAACAGAAAAGGAAGAAGGTTCAACTCAAAGAAACAAAGCTTTCAAAGACAGCAGACCAAGTTTGTTGATGATGAGGAACCAAATAAAGATGTAGTCTCCTTTGAATGCAAGAAAAAGGGACACATTAGACTCAACCGTCCTCTTCGAAGAAGAAGAAAGGAAAAGCTGAAAAATTTCGAAAAGCTCTCAAAGCTTGAAACCCTGAGTGATACGAGTGTGAAGAAAGTGATAATGAATATGCCAATCTATGTCGATGGCACAATCAAATTCGAGACTGGATCGACTGATCGAGCAGTGAATTTGAGGCAAGTAATTTTAAAATTCCTATCAAAGTTTCTAAATATATTCATGAACTATGCTTTAGTCTTAAGACTTCTCTCAAAAGAATTTCCAAACTGAAAAAGAAAACTCAGCTCTAAAACAAAAGGAAAATGTTTTAGCGAAAAGAGTTAAAAGTCTAGACTTGTCTGTTTCCAATCTTAAAGAAAATGAAGAAAATCTTTTAAAAGAAAATGTTTTTTAAAAACAGACTTATCAAATATATCAAAGAAATTTTCTATAGGGTCTGAAAAACTTGAGAAAATTCTTTCAGCACAAAGACCTTACTTCAATAAGTCTGGTCTAGGTATGACAGAAGAAACAATTCCCTTGATTGATTTTCCTAAAGTAAAAGAAAGAACTAAGAAAAGGCTTTCAAGTGAGGTTTACAAAAATCACTTCAAGAAAGTTTTTGTAAAACCTGTAGGTAGAAATGCTCTCGGATGTTCTAAGTGCAACAATCCGGAACACTTTGAAAAAGAGTGTCATATGGTATGGAAACCTGTTAAGAAAGTATGGGCTACTACTGTTTATCTTACTAACACCAAAGGACCTAAGAAAATTTGGGTACCAAAGAAAGCTTGAGACTTTATTTTAAATGCAGGTCTCCGTCAAGAAACGGGTAAAGTGGTATCTTGACAGCGGATGCTCAAGACACATGACAGGAGACTCAAATTGCTTTATAAAGCTTGCTCAAGTAAATGGTGGAAAAGTTTCATTTGGAGGAAACAACAAAGATAGTATTGTGGGATTTGGAACCGTGAAAATTGGTACTCTCACAATAAGTAATGTTTCCTTAGTTAAAGGACTCAATTACAATCTTCTCAGCATTAGTCAATTGTGTGATACTTGGTTTCAAGATCTTCTTTCAAGAAGGAACATGTTCGGAATCGCAAAGACTCTACTCGTCTTTCATGGGTCGAAGACATGGAAATATCTATCTTCTGGATATGAAACCAAATGAATCACAATGCCTTATCTCAATTCAAGACGAAGCAAGCTTATGGCACAAAAAGCTTGGTCATGTCAACATGAAGCAATTAGCCAAAATCTCATCAAAGCAGCTTGTTCGAGGTCTACCAAAATTGCCATACCAAAAGACTGATTCATGCACTCCATGTATTATGGGAAAGCAGGTAAGAAATTCTTTTAAGCCAATAAATCATGTCTCTAATAATCATGTACTACAGTTGCTGCATATGGATTTCTTCGGACCAACCAGAACTCAGAGTATTGGGGGTAAGAAGTATTGCCTAGTAATTGTTGATGATTACTCCCGTTTTACTTGGGTATATTTCCTTTCAAGTAAGTCCGAAACCTTTTCGTATTTTGAAAAATTTGCTAAAAAGGTTCAAAATGAAAAAGGTTGTGTTATCTCTAGTATAAGAACAGATCATGGAGGTGAATTTGAAAATCAAGATTTTACAAAATTCTGTGATGAATCTGGCTTTAAGCATGTGTTCTCCTCTCCATATACTCCTCAGCAAAATGGAGTTGTGGAAAGAAAGAACAGATCTCTTCAAGAAATGGCTAGAACTCTTTTAATTGAAAGTAAAATTTCTTCTCGATTTTGGGCTGAAGTCAAGCTTTCAACAGCTTGCTATATTATCAATAGAGTCTTCTTAAGATCTATTCTTCAGAAAACCCCTTATGAGTTATTCAAAGAAAAGAAGCCTATTGTTTCATACTTTCATGTATTTGGTTGTAAATGTTTTATATTGAAAAATGCAAAAGATCGAATTGGTAAGTTTGAAGAAAGATCGATGAAGGTATCTTCCTTGGATATTCTACATCAAGCAAAGCTTACGAGTCTATAACAAGAAGAGTCAGTATGTAGAGGAATCAATGAATGTCAAATTTCAAGACTCAACGCAAGATGAATCAAGTCGACTCATCAAGAAGAGTCCGAACCTACCTGCACCCTCCAAAGTCTACAACTCAAGAAGCATCTCGGACTGAAAACCAGCATCGGGTTGTTAGTGAAGATCCAAATAAAGAAAGAGATCATCAACCGACAAATCAACAAGTAACTGGAAGCATAAGTCCAGTCATCCCAAAGATCTTATAATTGGCGAAATTAATGAAGGAATTCGCACAAGATCCAAAAGGCGAGAAGAGTCTAGTGCTTTGTGGCACTCGTTTCTGAAATTGAACCAAAGAGCATAGAAGAAGCTTTATCGATGAAAGCTGGATTGAAGCTATGCAAGAAGAGCTCGAACCAAAGCATAAATGATGTTTGGGAATTGACATCCCAACCAAAAGGTAAAACTGTTATTGGAGCTAAATGGGTGTTCGAAACAAGATGAACGAGAAAGGAAAAGTCGTACGAAATAAAGCAAGACTCGTGGCCAAGGGATATACGCAAGAAGAAGGAATAGACTATGATGAGACTTACGCTCCAAAGGTGGCAAGGTTAGAAGCTATTCGACTTTTACTTGCGTTTGCTCGTTATAAGAATTTCAGGTTATTCCAAATGGACATCAAAAGCGCCTTCCTAAATGGATTTATCCATGAGGAAGTATATGTGGAACAACCACCAGGGTTTGAAGACCCAAAGAAGCCGACTCGCCTTCAAACTGAAAAGGCTTTGTATGGTTTAAAGCAAGCACCTCGGGCTTGGTACGACAGGTTAAGTAAGTTCCTAATTCAAAATGGTTTTGTCAAAGGTAAAGTAGATACGACTTTATTTATCAAGAAGGAAAACAAAAGTTTCTTACTTGTTCAAATATATGTGGATGATATTATTTTTGGATCCTCTAATGAAAGTCTCACGTGCAAGAAATTTTCAAAGTCTATGCGGGATGAGTTTGAAATGAGTATGATGGGAGAGTTAACATTCTTTCTTGGTCTTCAAGTAAAAAATTGAAGGAAGGTACTTTTATTTATCAAGAAAAATATGTTAATGATCTTGTCAAAAGGTTTGGACTGGAGAAGTGCAAAAAGAGACTGACATACCGATGTCAAGTTCTTTGAAAATAGACAAAGATGAAGAAGGGAAGAAAGTTGATCAAAAGCTGTACAGAGCATTATTGGATCACTTCTTTATCTTACCGCCTCTAGACCTTATATTTTGTTGAGTGTTTGCATCTGTGCTAGTTTTAATAAGATCCTAGAGAATCCCATCTCGGTGCTGCCAAACGCATCATTAAATATGTCGCTTCATCATCAAGCATCGGTCTTTTGTATCCTAAGAAGGGAGATTTTAATCTTAGGGATATTCGAGCAGTATCCGACCGGTTGCGAGTTGATAGAAAGAGCACTTCAGGAACTTGCCGCTTGCTTGGAAGCGGGGACGGTGTCTTGGTTTTCAAGGAAACATAGTACTTGTGTCTCTTTCAACAACGAAGCGAGTATGTAGCTCTTGGAAGCTGTTGTTCGCAAATTCTATGGATAAAACAACAGCTAAGAGATTTTGAAATTGAAGACTCATGCACGGAGATTAATTGTGACAACACCAGCGCTATCAACCTCACCAAAAATCCAATTCTCCATTCAAGAGCAAAGCATATAGAGATTCGACATCACTTTATTAGAGATCATGTTCAAAATGGAGATGTTTCAATTCAATTTGTTGACTCAAAGAATCAACTGGCCGACATACTCACAAAGCCTTTGGAGAAAAATCAATTTGAGTCTATATGGTCCAGACTCAACATTTTGAGGTATGAGGATATCAAAGTCTAAAGACTTTCGGACTCGAAAGCTTACAAGACTTTATCTACGCCTTGGCTTGACCTTCAGACTGTAAGTCTTTCTCTCTCCAATCTTATCTTGAAAAGGTAGGATCATCAAACTTGTTTAAATTGTTGCTATATTTAATTAACGTAAATATTGCATCCATTCATTTTCAAAGGGAAGTTATTTTTGAAATAGCTATTTTTGCGGATAAAGACAATTATTTTGAAAAGGCATATCTTTATTTCCTTTGTGACAGTTCGTTTACTCTTCTTTTTAACCGAACGAACACTGTCGATTTCTCTTCACTTTTCTATTCACCTTTCTCTAAAAAACCCTAGAAAGCATCGATCCTCCATTCCCGTTTGTCTTCTTCGCTAAATCTTCAAAAAGTTGTCATCTTTTCTGGGAAAGTCAAGCAAGGAATCTTCCAAATACTGAGAAAGATGTCTTCTTCACAAAAGTCATCAAGAATCGCAAGCAAGGGACCACAGAGAATGAGTGAGGGGCCTACGCACTTCGATCATACTGAAGATGAAGTTACTCCAGATCAGCAACCGAGCCCACAACATTCTCAGCAGCGTCATTCTCCACCATCTAGTCCTCAAGGCGTTGTTAATCAGCATCAGGAAGAAATCGTCGAGGATGCAGACCCCGTAAGAGTTCAAAAGCCCGTTTTTATTTACAATCTATATCGTGCTTTAAAAGGAATTTGTACTCCTTTGAACTATGTTGATAGTTTTGTTAAAGAAAAAGGATATAGGAACGAGTATATCTTTCTGCGAAAAATGGAAAGTTTGGGAATCGCTCGTAAAGGGGTGGTCGAGGAAACCCTTGCGAATATCCCAAGTGATCCTCGTGGATCGGGGGCCGAATCCTATAGATGGGAATGACGATGACAATCTGTTCAGTCTATTTCAACCGAAAATGGGTATTGCGGCTAAATTCAAGGAAAAATGGGAGATTTGTTCAGATCAAAGGAACAAAAGGATCGTACTCGAAATTGCTGAAGCGTGGGGTAATAAACCCTAGGAGTGTGGACTTTGATTTTCTAGATGCTTTGTGAAAGTGAACTTGAGGGAAAAGTTCAGTTATCTTCAACTTGAAAAGTTTTGCTCTGACTCAACTGAGGCTTATGCTGAATTGACTGCCTATTTCTATTCGAATCTTAGCTTTTTAGATGCAAATAGATTCTCCTTCAGCGTTAAAGAACAAGACTATGTTGTGGATATGAATATGCTGGCAAACATGTTAGAAGTTGAGAAAGGCAGATATCAACCAATTAAAGTTTCCATTGCTCGGGCCACACTTGAACTAGTGAAGGACAGGAGAACGGATGAGAAGATCACCTACTCAAGGATGAATGCATTCAACATCTTGCTCCATAAGATTGTGATTAATTGCCTTCGACCGAAATCAACTTCCAAAACTGATGTTTCAAGTTCTAAGGCAAAGTTGATGTATGCCATCCTCTGTGGAAAGAAGTTTTCTCTCCCTCATACTGTTATGTTTCACATGTATAGAGCAGTGATGAAGGACAGAGGTCAACTCCCTTACCCAAGCCTTGTTACGAAGTTATTTAGACATCTGAATATTCAGCCTCCGCAAATCTTTTGTGTTTGATCATGCGATCATATGGGGTAGGACTGAAAATGGTGACCAAAATGCGTCTAAAGGAACCGAGCAAGGAATTGGAGAAATTCAAGGAGAAGACTCCTGCCAAATCTCATCAACTCTCTTCTGCTGCTAAGAGAAAAGGGAAGGAGCCCATGGCTACTCCATCAAAGACAAGAAGAGCTCTCCTCGTTGAGGATGAAGATGATGACGATGACATCACCATCTCTGCAATGGCTTTGAAGAATTTAAGTCGTCCTATTCCACAGAAAGAATCGGAACAAAAGACGAAAGAAGCAAAGGAGAAGGAAGAAGAAGAAAGAGAAACAGAGCAAGAAGCAGAGGAAGAAAGACCTGAAGAAGAAAGAAGAGAAGAAGGAGAACCTGAGGAAATCTCTTCTCCACCTGTAGGCATGGAAACAAGGGGAGATCAGGAGAAAGGAGTGACATCTTCATTTCCTGATGCAAGTGAAGGAGTCAGTCGCTCACCTGCAGACCCAGAAGATGTTTATGCATCTCAATTTCCAGAGGAAGGTCATGAAGCTTCATCGCCAAACCTGCGAGATTATGCTGATCCACCATCGTCTCGCTTTTACTCCGGATCGAGCCGAAGCAAGTACTCGGGCCCCGATAATGGAGCAGATTTTCGCGAGAATCATGGATATTCTCTTGGAGATGAAAGGTCAGATTTATGCCTTGGGATGCGAAGTTCAAAGCTTGAAGAATGAAGGTCAAGCTTCTTCCCCGTTCATTAAATGAAAAGATGCAAGCCCTCTCTATTCGAATCGAGGCAAATGCCAAGAGTGAGGAGGTTGTACAGCTGAAGGAAGACTTTAAAAGGCTGGAAGGCATCGTTCAGTCTATGGAAGATTTCCAGCTTGTTCGCGTTCCCAAGCAATCTTAACTTCATCATCCTTTTTAATGATGACAAAAAGGGGGAGAGATGCAAGATTTGAGATCAAAAACTTTTCATTCATTAAACTTTTTGATGGATTGTTTTGAGGTTTATGGTTTGAACCTGTTTGACTTTGTTTTGTGTCTGGATAAGAACTTTTAGACTTGGACTTGACTGCTTCTATTAATCAATATTGATATCTTATGAATGGCTTAATCATATACTGGACTAACCTATTTTATGTGGTTGCATATTCAAGTGTTATTCTATTAGCCATTTATTTCTATAAGATATGTATATGTGTTTGAGAAATGTTTTGCAAGTCAAAGTTATCCAAATCTGCAGGAAGGTTTTGTCACCATCAAAAAGGGGGAGATTGTTGGAGAAATCTCAGTGAAAGTGTTTTGAAGTTGACAAAACGTATCCATCAGTCTAGTCTGAAAGTCTGCAGACTCTGTTAGTTAAAGTCTGAAGACTTCCGGACAGCCAGACTCAAGACTCAAAGTCTATCCTCATTGACAATCTCTAATCCATTGAAGAAAGGTTATCCGAACTGGATGTTCTGTTCAGGATTTGACCTTATCATTTGGAGAAGATCTCATGGCTGGAGAAGACGTATCGAATCCTTTGATTGATCAAGTTTGATTCAATGACTGAAGATTCGATGATTGTCTAAATATTATTGGAAGGTTCTACTTATGGAAACCGAGATCCCGATTGTATGGGCGAACAGGGATTGATGGGCTATCAACACGTTCCTTTAATAGCTCGAACAATCTTCCTAATTGATTCCGTCCAACGGGTAGATTGGAGGAATTCCTTTGGTAAGTGCCAACGGGTATGATGGCATAAAGGAGTATATAAGGAAGACGTTCTTAGTTGTTCGAGGTGTGCGCAATAAAAGAATTCCAAAGTCTAAAGCTCCTATTTGTTTAGATAATTCCTTTGAGCGAATACTTGTATACAAAAGAGAGTCTATATTTGTGAGAGACCTTGAGAAGGTGTGGTAGAACATCTACACTGTGGAATCAAGGCAAAGCTATGCTGTAACTTCTCTTTTGATCATAGTGAAATCCAGCCGGTGGGCTGTCAGTGCGGAAGAGTGGACGTAGGCTTGGAATAAGCCGAACCACTATAAATCCTGTGTTCCAATTTCTCTTTCTCTACCTCGATCGTATTTCAATTTGTCAAGAATTGCTTCCGTATATCGATAAATTTTTTGTGCGCCTATTCACCCCCCCTCTAGGTGTTTATACTAGCAATATCAGTTGCCATCTTATTTGGAAAGTTTGATGTCATATCTTAAATGCTAAAAGTGATGGGGAAAGAGAAGACGAATGGAGGAGAGGACGATGTGTATTGTTATATTTGTTTCTTATATTTTGTTTAATTCTCTATATCTCTTAGAATTGTGTATATCCATAATTGATTTTGATAGATATTTTATTACCCTGATACTTTAGATAGTCTCATCTAAAAAAACATACAATGCTCGTATACTTTTTATCGGATGACATAGAAATATACAGACATTTCACATTTCTCAATTGCATATAATTATTTAATTATTTATTTATCTTGATATAAGAATTGAGTGATCTTGAGGAAATTGGTGCACCCCGAGTGTGCTTCCAATGCTAGTCTCTCATATCGTCAGTCTTGTTTTCAATAACAACTAATATCCCCATTTTCTTTACGTGGAAAATGATGGGAAATATTCTTAATATCTGCAAGGCATCCTCCTCCTGCGACGGCACGCTCGTATCTAATGGTCGGAACTGGTGGTTGACTGGGGGTCGTGCACTGTGCGACTGCTAGTGGGAGTAGTCTTCGCAGGTCTCATGCTTTTTACTTTGCAAAATAGCAAGAGGAGAGACAAAAAGCTTGCTTGTGAAATCCCAAGTCCTTGGAGATAAAGCCTTTGGTCTGAGTGCAAAGTCATCCCCTCAAGCCTCTTCCAAACGCACCATAAATGTGGAAACAAATATGGAAAAGTATCCTCAATTAGTTGACATCTTTAAGATCAGCGTAGATCAGACAAGGTTAAGATCATGGGTGCCAAAACGAACTGAACCGATCCAAACTAAAAATTCAGGTCTTTTTGGTTGGGATAGCAAATAGAAAAGTTTCTACCTCGATTTGGTTTGGTTCGATTTGGGTTGGGTTGGTTGTGGAAGAGCGTGGCCTTGCCCAGATCTAGGAAGGGCCTTCATGCCCTTGCCCGTGGTTAGCAAGGCTGCAATGGCCCTCGGCAAGGCCTTCACAAGCCCATCGTTTGCTAGCGAAGGCCCTTGTGGCCATGGGCAAGAGCACGAAGGCCCTTGCTTGCAATTGGGGATGGCCTCATTTGGGGCCTTTGTGGCCACACCAGCCGAGGGTGAGGCCTTCAGGCAAGCGACCCTCACCGGCATTGAGAAAAAGCAAAAACAAAAGGAAAAGAAATATGCAAAATAAAAAATTCAAAAAAATAAACAAAATATCAAGAAATAATTTAAAAAATTAAGAAATGTTAAAAAATCCATGTGGAAAGGAAAATTGATTAAAAAATCAACATAGGGTGATTTGCTAGAAATGACACTTAAAAGATCAATTTTACTTTGATGTGGCGTTAAAATGAGCGGAAAAAAAAGAGTTATGACCCTTAAGTAAGCGTCATACGAAAGTTATAGCACTCATCCCATTTTTATCCCAAACAAAATGTGATTAGAGTGAGAGAGAGAGAGAGAGAGTGCTGCTCTTGAGTTAAGAATCACTGTGCACATGAAGCTGAAGAAGATGAGGGGAAAAAAACCACAAAAAGAGAACCAACTAGAACTGTAACCAGTTCAGGTTCAATTCTCGGGTTGGTTTAGGTCACAGTTTGCTTAAGTCCTTTGTGTTTGGTTCAGTTCCAGTATTACGAATATCGAACTGAACTGAACTGAACTGTTCACCACTAGTTAAGACATGGCTCAACTAATTAATCACCTTTTTTTTAAACATGTTTATCTCAATTTAGAATTAAAATTAAGAGATTTAATTCATTAAAAACTTGGTTGAATCCATGTGAAATCCTCTATGTGACATTACAATTTGTTAAATAAGCAGTAATTGAATAGTCGAGATAGTGAACGCAAACTTAGGTTCCTATGAGGATGGATTGAATATGGAAACAATAGTATTAAAGTCTTACGAAGTTAAATTTGTAAAGGGTTTTGCTAGTATAATATTCTTTGGTCTACTTTGAGAATAATAGCTTGTTTTGAGCCCCACATTCTTGAAGGAATGAACCCTATAATATTTTATAAATATTTGTTATTTAGTTTTTGTGTGGTCTAGAATAAATTGTTATTCTCACAGCAAATTAAAGGCTGTAACCCAATCATTTCTCATTTGTAAACTTCTTCTATTGCTACCTAAACAATAAAACTCGAAGCACGCGCTTATGTCCTTCGCTTGAATTAGTAAAGCTTCGACCATGAGTGATTTGAAAAATGTCGGAGCTTTCTGGAGGATATTTCCAAAGGAGAAAGTTGTCGTATAGGCTTGGTTTCCATTGATCGACCCATCAAAGGCCGAACTCTCTCCCAAAAGGTCACCAATAATGCTGCTTGTCCAATGCAAAGCTCAGCCACTGGGAATTTCAGTGCATCACGTTCTCATTTGGCTTCCCATGCATGTACTGTTCGAAGTTTCAGATCGATTGAATGAGCAAGAGATATTCAAATGGTGCACGGCGGAGCAAAGTGGAGTTACATCAAGGATTTGCAAGTTCATGAGGGCGTCATTAGGGTGACAAAATATCCCGATCTACTGCACTAGAATCAGATCATCAGCTGAATGTGGCCATATAACCAGTGGCTCAGCAATGCAATGAATCAGTAGGTCCCCTGACGTTTGTTAGTTTCCAGGCTGCTACAATCGCTTAACCATCAATGGACAAGCATCTTCTTGAAAGGGGTAACCTCAATGCCCATCGCAATCCAATGTTGGATCGGTGAGCACGTGTTAGCGTGGCACATCGCTCTCACGCTCCTTGGATGACTTTTCACAATCCTAGGGTGACTTTTCTACACTAGCTTTGGAACTTCCATGTGAAGCACTAAGACTTTCATGTGATGGACGGATTCATTTCAACTTTATTGGCATATTTTCGAGATTGAATATGTAGCCCTTTTATTATAAAAATAAGCATGTTCGCTTTAATTGTTTAGAGTGTTAGTTTCTATTGTATGTCCAAATTTATGGGGGAAAATTTTGAGAAATTTCGAAAGAAACAAAAACAGTTCAATGTTTTGTGTCTTGGAAATGTTTGGGAACATAAATTGACGCTGTACGTCAAGTGTTGAAATGATAGGGAAAAGGGAACGTGATGAATGCACCTCTTTTTGAATGAAGAGTGTGATGGAGATGACACGTGAAGTGATAAATGATAAATCAACCATGTGAAACAAATTTAAGACGGAAGGTCACACCGAGATTATATTATTATATGTCAATTGAAAATGATCGAGCTTTTACTTGGAATGAGATGGCGATGCATGCAATGGCTCATTCATAATCTCATAGATAAGTAATATTGCGATCATGTTTTGACTAGAGAGAATTCCCATTTTGGCAATGCTTTAATTTTCCAGTTTAGACAATTAATCATCGACCGCCCCAAAAGTCAAAACACAGGAACTCATTTTATATCATAATTTATTTATTTATTTAATTTTTTCCTAGGAATCGTTTTATATCATTATTGGTATGAAAATGGTTGAACTCTTCGGAGTACGGGATAACAAATCTCTTGCGCGGTCAGCGCGTGGTCATCGACTCAAATTGCCATCGATCGAATGAAAGATCACTGTAGACACGTGACTAACGTTGCTCGTATGAGGTTAAAAGAGCATAGACGCCTGAGGAAGGTCTCCCATCGTTGAAAAATCACCACCCAAATGTGACGTTGTCCCACGTGCTTTTTAGTTTTAGCATTTATTCATCTTGTTTATTTAGCCTAATAGGGTTTGACTAACCTTATAGCCTTCTAAGTTTAGCATAATTAATTACGAGAGTTGCGCCGGGTGGCCACTGTTCCCACATGAAAAATGGGAGGTGGGAATTTCGATTCCTCAAATTTTTAGAGCGGTTGGAGGTGATAACATTTAGTTTTAAGTGTGGGTTTGACTTATACACTCTGCAAAGAGATAGGGTAAAAATCTGAGAGTGAGTTAAAAGTTAAAGTAGGACATACAAAAAGAAGTTTGGCATAATCAACAAGCCAAAAAAAATTGATCATTAATTCCATTAATACACACTAAATCGTTGTGAAGAAAATCCATATATACATATATGTGTCTATGTGAAAGGTAGATTGAGTTGTTTTTGTATGAAAATAAAGTTAGATTAAAGATTTTGAATAATTCACCTAACGGCAACATAGTCACAGAAATCACAACAAATTTGGCATTTAATATCATAAAGCATAGAAACTAATTTTTCAAATCTTGTGGGAGACACGGATCCTCTACTAGTTTTATATTGACGCCAAGAAGCTAATAACTGAACAAGTGCAATTTGTTGTGAAAAAACATGAGATTGGACAGCAATATACTAGAAAATTGAAAGGTAAACTTGATATCAAATTTACATAATTTGGGGGTGTGAATTACTCTAGGAAGAGAAGTATCGTATTTCATTATAGATCTAGTGAAACAATAGATATTACAAACACATTCCAGTTACTCGAATGTTTCTAGTAACTTGTATTCATAATTGTTAAGGAAGCAATTTCTCAATCGCAAAAAATAATACACAAAATTGATCAATGACAAAAGGTTTCTTCAATTCAGGTGCAAAGTGAACAAAACTCATGAGAATAATTTTTCTACACATTCTTGGCACACCCAGGCACAAAGCCAAAAAAAAAAAAAAAACCCTAATTAGAAAACTTATATTAATCCCATCAGACTGAATCTAATACGAACTTGGGTTTCGTTCAATTGTTTTAATCTTGAGACATATCTATCAACACAAACAATGATTAATTGCGCACCCTGGTCAACATGTACAGATTGCGCACCCACTTTATTCCCAACTGATTTCTCAAATCTGATTTTTGGGCAAGATGAATGTGGTTGCGTTTTGCCAGATAGGCGTGCGTAGATTCGTCTTGTTTGGTTTGGCCTTACCCTGAACAAGCCCTCTAAGCTTTGGTTTCAAGAGTTCGTGTCGTGTTCTCAACGTGTGGCCGGAGATGGGACCCGGTACCGAGGTTGCCGTGCGGGGCTTGTCGTGAGGACCAAATTGAAACATTTGCTCTCAAGTCCCATCAACAGTCCCGCTGGGACTCGCCTATATAAATCAAAGGATTGTGCTCAACAATACTCACACTCATTTCATCATAGAACTAGTAGAAATTCGCGCTCACCAATCTTCTCAAATTTCACTCACGCGTCATGGAGTACGCAACAGGACAAGCCCAGTTCCAACCATGCCAAGCGAATTTGCAACAAGTTGTGGGCACGATGCACCAAAGAAGATCGGCCAATTATAAGCCTAGCATTTGGAATTACGATTTCTTGCAGTCGCTTAGCAGCAAACATGACCTCGTAAGATTATACTTTGTAGCTTCCGCACTATCTTATTGTTCTTTTAACTGTAGACATCTCTTCCTTATATAATCGAATGGACATTGGCATGCAATCATGCGAGTATTTGCACATGAGACGCATATTGATGTTTGAAGTAGTACTTTGCTCCAAATTCATTTGAAACATTACAATGCATGTCCCTATTAAACATAGCAAGCGATGTTAGAGTTTTGGTCAGTGTTATCATATGTATCGGCCATTACATTCAGACTTGATTTATAGCTATCATATAATGTACCAAAACCAATTCATATAGCTCTACATATGCATGCACTAAAGTAAAAATATCTAGGCATTGCTCTATAGATTGAATTATTTGAGGCCCTTTCAGGGTAGATTTTGATCTAACAAATATGACTCAATTCTGCAGAAAGAAGGAATTAAAGAACGGATGGAAGGGCTCATGGAGGAAGTAAAGCGAATGTTATCGGAAGTGGCCGATTCACTTGCCAAGTTAGAGTTAATTGACAGCATGACCAAACTGGGGTTGTCTAATCTTTTGGAAAATGAAATGAAAGAAGCTCTTGAAACAGTTGCATCCATCAACAATGGTGTTTTCACTATGGAAGAACATCTCTATGCCAGTGCACTTCGGTTTAGACTCCTTAGACAACATGGCCATATCATTTCGCAAAGTGAGTTCAAAATATGGACCTGTGTGAATTCGTAGGTGTAAGATGTTACTACCAAATCACAAAAAAATAAAATAAAAAATCCTACATATACTAAAGATTACTATACAAAACTTGGTTCTTTTGGAGATATCATTGAAAAGTTGACACATATCGATTTCAATATCACTTGTTGAGATTATCATTGAATTGTTTATTCATCATATTGGAAAAGTCATGAAACTGACATACCTATATGGACTTGGGATATATTTAGTTCAGCATTTGAAGAAAGTCTTTAAGAAAATACAAAAACTTTGAGGTTAAAAGAATTTTTTGAAATACAAGTAGTGTTTGATCAATTGTAATTTAAAAGTGTATTGAGAAACAACTTTGGTTTAAATACTATTTGGAAAAGTCACACTTTGTAAAGCACTTTTCTTTTTAAATTCAAAACCGGCCAAAGACTTAGCAGCCAGCGGGCAGCCGCCGAGGCCAAATCTGGCTGTTGACGCTAGCAGCCCGTTGCGCGACCTGGAGAAAGGACAAAGAAAATGTAGTTGTAGATTAGACAGTGAAGAAAGTGTAGTCCCCATAGTGGTACGATGAAATTGGGTGCACATAAGCCACTCAAAGCTCATCGTCGTTATTCACTCCTTTACGATAAGATCTTCTGAGTCATCAGTCATCGTGGTTCTAATATTGAGTATTATCAGCAATTATTCTCGGTTCTGTCCGGTCATAAATCTGACTTTCAATCTGTAATCAGATGAATTAAGGAGCTTCAAAGAAGGATGCATCTTATTCAACAGAAGCTATTGCGAAGATGTTGAAGCTATGATAGAGCTTCTTGAGGCTTCACATCTGGCTTTGGAAGGTGAAAACATTTTGCATGAAGCGAAAGCCTTCTCAACTGGGATTCTCCACGAGAGAGTCTCTGGTTTGGACAGTCAGCTCTTTAAATGCGCCGTCCACGCTTTGGAGCTTCCGTTGCATTGGAGGGTTCAGTGGTTCGACATCAAATGGCAAATAAGCTTGTACGAGCAACGGGAGGACAAGCAAAGCAATCTGCTTGAGCTTGCCAAGCTCAATTTCAACACGGTCCAAGCCACACACCAAAGAGATCTTAGAGAGATATTCAGGTAATTTTATATGTAGTCACAAGTGATGTAGAAAATGTAGCGATTCATTCGACCAAGGTCATCTGTTTAAAGGATGTCATGTTCTATTTTCAACTCATCTCAGGATGAAAACTCAACAAACTCGGTCGTGATATATATATGCTCTAAATTCACCCTGGGAACGTGCCTATTTTGAAGATATCTTTATCAGACATTATGTGATTTTCCTAGCTTTTGATTCTGATTAGTTGCTTCGGTAAATTCAGATGATGGAGGGATCTGGGACTTATGGAGCACGTGGAGTTCACGAGGGATCGGCTGGTCGAGAGTTTCTTGTGTGCCCTTGGACTCTCTCAGGAACCACGGCTCAGCTCGCTCCGTAAATCTCTCACCAAAGTCGTCATCTTGATACTGGTGATCGACGATGTCTACGACCTTTATGGTTCGTTGGAAGAGTTGGAATGCTTTACCAGCGCCATTACCAGGTTGTCCACGATGCCTCCCAATCTCTTCCTTTCGTCTCTGTTGAGTTTATTTTCTCTAACTGGAATATCTGATGCTTCTAGGCGGGACTCAGAGCAGATTCAACACCTTCCCGAGTGCATGAAGGTGTGTTTCCGAGCGCTTAACGATGTTATTCAGGAGATCGCTTATGATATTGGCAAAGATGAAGATTGGCATCGAGTGCTACCACATCTCGCGAAAGCCGTAAGTGAAAAACTTGTGGATAATTCCATATGCACATGCCACCCCAAATTTTTTTTATCCTTACATTATTGATCATCTCTGAATTTGTATTTTTTTTTCCTTATTTTTTACAGTGGGCAGACTTTTGCAAAGCCCTACTTACTGAAGCAAAGTTGGACAACATGGGCTACACACCATCGCTGGAAGAGTACTTGAGCAATGCGTGGACATCATCTTCAGGACCACTGATCATGTCTCACGCTAGTTTCTTTGTGGGACATATGAATTTGGAGGATGTAGCAGATTTGCTGGAGAGAAACAGGGATCTGATTTATAATGTGTCCATGATAATTAGACTCTGCAACGACCTTGGAACGTCAACGGTAATTATCAAATTTCTGCGCTGAAGTTATAAACCAACTGAATTTGACATGATTTTAAGAATTCTTAGCCTGCGAAAAAAAACATGGCATATGGCGTGATTGAATCAAGGAGATCGAATCTGATAAGCACATTAAATTGATTTACTTGTTCAATTAGGCCGAAAGAGACAGAGGAGATGCTCCATCGTCGGTGGTGTGTTACATGCGAGAAGCGAATGTTCCGGAAGACATCGCTAGGAAGCACATCAAGGAATTGATAAACCAGGAATGGAAAAGCATCAATGCTTATTGCTTCAGCAATGCCGAGACGCCCTTTGTCCGAACCTTCATTGATGTCACCGTGAACGCGGCTCGCGTTGCGCATATGCTTTACCAGTTCGGAGATGGGTTTGGCGTCCAGGACGGTGATATTAGGCGGCAAATTTTATCTTCAGTGATCCACCCTCTCGCTCTTAACTGAGATAGCGCAAGTGTAATCACAAAGCAAGTGCGTAAGCTAGACTAGCTGCTGCCGGTCGAAGGATTTGAGTACTCCACGCAAATTGTATCCTATGTTGCATATTCATTTACTTGGGTTTACAATGGTCAAATCTCTTAAAGATGTCCATGTTACAAAACGCACAAAGTAACCATGTGCGTAGTCGGCCTGATCACATATATCGCACTATGAAAAGAAATACTCGAGATCGTAATAATCTAACCCTTCTCATCCGATGCGACATTGAATGTTGTAAATGGCCAGTAATGGTACATTATTTTCTCGTAGAATTGAAATAATGATGAAACTTATTCTATGGAATCGAGTCAATCGCACGTAAAAATAGAATTGGACCACAATGGGTTTGGGAAAATGAACGTGTTTATCATACTTTCATTTTCCTATACCACGCCCAAGTATTTCACTGGGGAAGGCGTCGCAGGAATCCAGGGTGGGATCCTTACCCCCTGAAGGGGATTGTGGCGGAGAGCCCTGTGGGATCTACCCCTTTTCACTCAAAGGGGAATCCATTAAAACGGGAAGCCTTTTAAGGTCATGCTTAGGACCAATACTTTCTCCTCTTGTTATAGGATGATTTGTGAGGTTTTATTGGTGGTGTCGCGACCTCTTTTTTCTCGGCGCCCGCAATCGGGTACGAGCGCCTAAGGAGGCTAATGGCTCGGCTGAATTTATTAAGCCCGAACTCTCCCAAGTCCACCAATTCACGACTTTAATAGTTTGAGTTTTTAACCTATAAATCAATTTTTAAAATGGAGTCGCCACTAATCGATTTGGAGTGGGTCGATTAGAAACCCAAGCGAAGTATCGGGAGAAATACTCGCTCCTGTGCATCCAGCGAAATTAGGATCGGGGACTTGATTACACTAGTTAATTACTAATGCCCTTTCGGTACCTAATCTTGTTTAAACCCTAAGGCTTTTTGGATGTTTGAGAGATATTCCATGCATTTTTTGGAGGAAAAACATTTTTTGAGTCATTTTCTAATTTTTTGGACACAAAATGGATTTTTGGGGGTTTTTTTTGGTATTTTTTTGGAAAAATACAAGTCTTTTTGGCTTTTTCTGAATTATTGGCTTTTTTTAGAAAATATGAAATATTTTTGATTTTTTTGATTTTTCGAAAAATAAAATATTTTTTAATATTTTTTGATATTTTTGGAAAATAAATTATTTTTTGATTTTTCTCGATTTTTTTAGAAAATAAAACAATTTTCAACAATTTTTAATATTTTTTCGATTTTCTGGAAATGAAAACATTTTTTTAATATTTTTTGAAAATAAAACACTTTTTGATTTTTTTGAAAATAAATATTTATTATTTTATATTAAAATAATAAAATAAAACCGACCCGGGTCGATCCGTGGGTTGGGCTTGACCCGGTCGGCGACCCAAACGCGGACGGGCCCAACTCGGATTTTTCATCTTTTTTATTTTATTTTTTTATTTTGTTAAAACGACGCCGTGGCCGGGCGTTTGGGGACGCCCGGCCCGGCCCGACGACCCGGGTCCACGACCCGCTTCCCCGGCGAAACCCTACTCGGATCCGACCCAAATCGTGACCCGGTCTTCCGTCGCGCCCGCAATTTGCGGAATCCCTACCCGGTTTCCGATCCGGGTCCGACCCGACAACCCGAGGTCGCGACCCGAAAATCGGGAACCCTAGGGTTCCCGTATCGCGCGCCGAGGCACAACAGCGGGACGACGGCAACGGCGACGGTGGCGGCAACGGCGACGGCGGCGGCGACAAAATGGGTAGTGACGAGGGTTGGACTGCGGAAGGGGGAAACTATGGCGACGGCAACGGCGGCGGTGGCAGTAGCACTACCTGTTCGTGGCGATGGCGTCCGGATGGTGGTGGCTGTCAAAGGGCTACAGGTGTGGGCGGCGAATTGGCGACGGGGCGACTCGGCACGGCGGATTTCCAGATCTGCGCCCAGATCTCACGTCTCCCTCCTCCGGATCTTCTCTCGCTCAGCTCCTTCCGCTTGGATCTCTCTCACTCAGGCCAAATCCGAGCCTCCACCGGCCGGATCTGACCTTCTCGGACTCGCTCGCCGGCGGCCTCCCCCGAAGTCTCTCAGTGGGAAGATCTCGGAGCTCGCTCGTGCTCTTCGTCGTCGACATTGGGGGCTATTTATAGGCGAGGGGGTGGCCGGTCGACGGAACTTCGACCGTTGGTCCCCTTCACGCACCGAGCGGCCCTCGACGGCCAAACCGGTGTCCCATCCAAGCTTATCCAGTGAAGCGTGCTCGGTATTGATGGCGCCCGAGATCTTATCCTCTCCAGCCGACGTCGGCCTACTCCTCTCGGCCGTAGGCCGTCCTTTGCGCGCGTCGTCGTCTTCTGCGCGTGAACTACAGAGGCGGAGAAAGAAGGAGCGAGGAAGAAGAAGAGGGAAGAAGAAGAAGGAAGGGGGGTGGGGCCAAGCCGCACGAGCCCACGTGAAGAAAAGGGGGGGGCTGCTGTTTTTGTTTTTCTTTTCTTTTGTTTTTACTATTTTTTGTTGCTTTTGTTATTTGTTATTTATTATCTAAAAAATAAAAGAAATTAAGACCTAATTAAACCTAATCAAAAATTTAGGTGTCAACAACTACCCCTCTTTAAAGGTGAGTTCGCAGAGGTTGCATTCAAAGACAAACCTGATACCTAAATTTTGTCTATACATATGCAATAGATTATATTTTATTTGGCACCTATTGTCCTATGCAGAAAATGAGCAATATAACATTACATATACTAAGACAGATAAGAAGATACCTGTAGTTACTTATCGGGAGTGAGTGTGATAGGGTGTGAACCCCGAGTTTTGGCAAGTATCAAGGCGTCATCTTACCTGGTGATATGAGGAGGTTGCTTTTCCAGGGCTCGAACCATTCTTCGGTCACCTATTAAAACAATCAATGATTTGTCTAGGACCCGAACCTTTCTTCGGTCGCCTTGACGGGAGACTGCTCTTCCAGGACCCGAACCATTCTTCGGTTGCCTATTGGAGTAATAAGTGGTTTGTCTCGAACTCGAACCAATCTTCGGTCGCCGTGACGGGAAGTTGCTTCTCCAAGACCCGAACCATTCTTCGGTCGCATGTTAAAACAATCAATAATTTGTCTAGGACCCGAACCTTTCTTCGGTCGCCTTGACGGGAGATGCACCGACCTTTCTCAGGGCATCTCATTTGTGGGTGCCTGATTTGTATCGAGGACACCAGTTTATACCCGACCTTTCTCGGGAGATGCGCCGACCTTTCTCAGAGCATCTGTTTTGTTGGGGTGTCTGACTGCTGTCAAAGACACTGGTTGGAACCCAACCTTTCTCGGGATGATGCGCCGACTTTTCTCAGGGCATCGATTTGTGGGGTGTCTGGCTTCTGTCGAAGACACCAGTTGGAACCCGACCTTTCTCGGGAGGATGCACCAACCTTTTTCAGGGCATCAATTTGTGGGGCGTCTGACTTTTGTCGAAGACACCAGTTGGAACCCGACCTTTCTCGAGAGGATGCGCCGACCTTTCTCAGGGCATCGATTTGTGGGGTGTCTGACTTCTGTCGAAGACACCAATTGGAACCCGACCTTTCTCGGGAGGATGCGCCGACCTTTCTCAGGGCATCGATTTTGGAAGATACCTGGACGTTCACAAGCATATCAAAGAGTACCTGGATATTCACAAATACTAACATGAAGGATATTTGGGCCTTTGCAGGCGTCGAAATGGGTATTTGGCTGACCATAGGCATTGAAGGGGTATTTGGATGATCACAATTATGAATTCTTGGGGGATACTTGGTCATTCACAAGCATCGGAGGGGTACTTGATAATTGGAAATATCAAGGACATACCTTGGATATTTGTGAAGGTGTCCCACCTCTTGGCAATTGGGAAATATCGAGGGCGTACCTTGGATATTTGTGAAGGTATCCCACCTCTTGGCAATTGGGAAATATCGAGGGCGTACCTTGGATATTTGTGAAGGTCTCTCACCTCCTAGTAATGGGAATATCGAAGGCGTGCCCCGCATATTTGTGAAGGTCTCTCACCTCCTGGTAATTGGAATATCGAGGATGGGTCTTGGATTTTCATTAAGGTTTCTCACCTCCTGGTAATTGGGAATATCGAGGATGTACCTTGGATATTCATGAAGGTCTCTCACCTCCTGGTAAAGGGAAATATCGAGGGCGTACCTGAGATATTCGTGAAGGTCTCTCACCTCCTGGTAATTGGGAATATCAAGGGCGTACCTAAGATATTCGTGAAGGTCTCTTACCTCTTGGTAAAGGGGAATATCGAGGACGTACCTGAGATATTCGTGAAGGTCTCTCACCTCCTGGTAGTTGGGAATATCGAGGGCGTGCCTCGCATATTCATGAAGGTCTCTCACCTCCTGGTAAATGGGAATATCGAGGGCGTACCTGAGATATTCGTGAAAGTCTCTCACCTCCTGGTAAAGGCAATTTGAATGTAGCACGAGGCTTACCTGGATGGCCGTAGGTACTTAAAAGGGGTGGAACACCTGGATAGCCACAGGTGTACAAAGTACTGGAATACTTGGATGAACACAAGTATTTAATGATACAACCTGGGACCACTCAGTTGGTCCAAGTGTAAGGAAGCATACCTGGGTAGGCGCAAGCACACAAAGCAGTGGAATGCTTGAACAGCTGCTATTATTTGGGGACAACTCGGGCAAGTTGAGTGTCATGAAAAGGAAGTACCTAGACAAGGGCGGGTACTTGATGATATGGGGATACCTAGATAGCAGTAGGTATTCCAAGAGATACTTGGTCAGTCACAAGTATCAATGTTCTGGGGACAACTCGAATAGGTCGAGTGTCAGGAAAAGGGAGTATCCGAACGGTGACCGGTACTCAAAGATAATAGGGATACCTAGACAGCAGTAGGTATTCAACGATAAAGGGATACTTGGTCAGTCACAAGTATCAATACTCTGGGGACAACTCGAATAGGTCGAGTGTCAGGAAAAAGGAGTATCCGGACGGTGGCCGGTACTCAAAGACAATGGGATGCTAAGACAGTAGTAAGCATCGAAACTCAAGGGACAACTTGAATAGGTTGAGTGTCAAGAAGAGAGTACCTAGATAGTGGTAGGTACTTTAAGACAAATGTGGATAGGGATATGCTTACCTGGCAATATCTCTGCTCTCTGAGAGTATGTCTGCTATTTGCACAATATGCACACATGATTGTATATGCTATAAATTCATGAGTTCAAATGAGATTCATGCATGATAATTTTGTCAGTTCTGCATCTTTTGATTTCCATAGGGGAAGATTTTGAAAGACAACCTTCATTTAGAATGTAGATGTCTTGAGCATGCTAGATGAGGGACTTTCAGTCTGAAAGGACTTTCTGCTCACTCTCATGGAAAAGGCTATCCGACCATTGATGCAGGATTTATAAAGACCACACTATCTCACCGTCATCATGTCGCAGGGGTCCAGTATTCTCGCAAACAGTACAACTTTACCAATGTGAGAGGTCTTTGTTGAAACTGTGATGAAGTCTTGGTCAGCGGCTCATCAAAGGGGACCATCAAGGTTGAAGCTGATGGACGAAAATGTTGCACGATCATCTCCGGGTTTACAAGTCAAGAACCCTGCGAAAAGAGATAGAGTAATCTTGCTCGTACTTCTTCGAGCGATGTTTATAGACATATGAAATCCTACATTAATTGAAGTGCCCCTAGTCTGAAGAGACTTTTACAATGGGAATGTAACGGAGGCTTGATTCATGTGTAAAAAGGTAGAGCTGGTGATTGCCTTGGCATTTGTCACCAGTCCTTCTTCTCACTGTCAAATGGAGGTTCTATGGACCACAACAACAACATTTTCTTGGCTGCATTTTTTACTGGGGGGCATTGGCCTTGCTTTTACCAAGCACACTACTTTTTCATGCCCCTATTTTTATTCCAGTTCTTCATTTATGGGCATTGACCTTGCTTTTACCAGGTACATTGCTTTTTTATGCTCATGTTTTTTCATTCTTGTTGCTTGAGAGCTTATCTTGACAAGTTCAAGCAAACGCCTTTGTTAGACTATTGAGTCTTCATCTTTTGTCGGCGCTTTTGATTATGCTGCTCAAACGGCAGTAGCTTCGCTTTGCCTCCATGTGAGGGTGAATTTACTGAGACTCAATTGGGTTGTACAATGAATACAAGTGCGTAAAGAAAGAATTGCTCTTCATGACTCTAGGGCACTTAAATTAATGTGAGTGTTCATATGCAATAAAGACAACCAAAGATTGATGCAAGTGCGAGCAAGAAAATTTCTATCTCTCTTCTCACCTTGTGATGCTATTTCGCTTCTAATCTGCCCCGGTGTAGGGGTCGTTCTTGACGGGGGTATGAGAGAAGCTTCTCCAATGTATGGGGCTTAATGGGGTGAGCGATGGAATGCCTTTCACTATTTTGGTTATCGTACCATTCGCAAAAGAACTCTTTACCCTGCAGCCATGGAATCTTCTGCACTCATCTCACAAGTGTATAGATGGGGGGAATTGTGTGTAGGATATGGCTTGCCTTTCATCATTCTAACGCGCCTCATCCGGTATGCTCAATTAATCTTGTATTCTTCATTTAGTTGTCTATTATAATAATTCTCAATGGAATCAATGATTTAGACAGACAAAATCCTCATGCAAAATTCATCTGGAAATGACATGCAACATTTTGAATATGATGGAGTTCGAACTCTTCAAAATAAGTGAATGGCTTTGACTCGAAAAAGACCCTATTGACAACTTTAGGAGTTAACATAATGGTGTTTCCAAATATGTTAAATTTTGAACATCAAAAGGGTTATTCGCAAATGGGTATCGATAGCTGTCCCTATTGATTAGGGATATGACACATGAAGGATCAGCCGGGGTTGGGAATTTGATCGGGCATCTCTATTTTTGCCCCTGCAGAAGAGAAAATGGATCAATCAACAGGGCCAAAATTAAAGGTGAATTGAGGCCTGAAGGATCTCTGTCATTTGCTTTGGCAATTACTCAGGACGCCATTTCGTTTGGGAGAGTTTGTCATGCCTCTCATTGATTTGTTATCTTTGCTTTTGACAGTCAAGATATGCTTCTCATTGATTCTTTATCCTTGCTTTTGACAGTCAGGTGATCCTGTAACAAACAATAGAGAATGTGTTAGTCATGAACTCTTTCAAGAGTTGAATAACTGGAAGCGATACAACTTTACCCTTCACTGGTTTGCAAATGATTTGATGGACCTAAAGTGAGATGGGGACACGAAGTCCTATGTCCCTCGCTTCATTAGGTCAATTATTCTCTGAATTGGCTCCTAGATGACATGTCTTTTTACACGAAGCTAGGTGAATTTGATGTGGGTCATTTCCATGTACTAGCTTGGCCAATATTGATTTGCCTAACCATTGAGTTTGGTTCTTGAGTTGTGATGCTCCCTGTCAAATAGGGAAAATATGTCAAAAGCGGGTTTAGATAGTGGGAGTATTGGAAACGATACTAAATTACCCTTATCCAAAGTTTGTATTTGTTGATTCCTAATGATGTTTGAATGTCGATGACAGCCTTTTCGTCTTGGCATAGTTTGACATTTCTTTCGATTGGCCTTCCTCACTTGTGACCATATATGCATGATTGATGGTCGTTGATTCATCTTCAACGCCTTCCTTCTGTGGAATTTCTCCTTCTATCTTTAACTATAGCATCATTGGGCAAAAGTCATGTACCTCAAGCTTCTATGGAATCTGAGATGGACAATCAAAACCTCCAATTCTCTGATGGCAATTATTTCTTGCAATAGCATGCGTCTAAATAGGAAGTCAGGTTTCTAGGTCTTCATTTTGAATAAGGGCTAGAGACCGCTTCAACTGCCTGGATTTCTTCCTTGTTGACAGTAATCACTTTAAAGGAAGAGAAGCAATTCCTTCTTTGTGCTTCTTGGCTCATTGAGGCTGGAAGTCCTGTCAATGAACTCACGACATCCTGCCTCAAGTTATCATGCTATGCATGCTTCAAGTTTGATAATATGCATGTGCCTATTACATCCCATCCTTCGTCTCCTGTAGATGGAAGAGAGAGGATGTCATTTTCAACATTATGTTCAGGGAATATGACTTACCATTTTGAAGCGTGATGATCCTTTTTGTTTGCCCTCGCTTTCTTGGAAGGGTGTCTTTGAATTTGGTGGGTTCACCTGATGTGCTTGCTTCAAATGCCCCCTATCACACTAAGTTAAAGGGGACGTGAATGATCTTCTGAGACATGAAGTGAGTGAGTCAGAAAGACAGACATGATTAAATTTATCATCTTTTTTGAAAGATTTTGGTGATGAAGTGTTTTCTATTTTCAAAATATGTATTCAGGGGAGAAAAAAGCATTAGGAAGCCCAGCCCTCAGTATTCTCCTTGGATATATTTTTTCATGGTTGGATAGCATCACCGGGCTGGTTTGGGATACCGCCTCATGCTCTCAAAATATTTTCAACTTTATTTAATAGGTGGATTTACATTTTGGAAAAGTGTTTTCAAAAGTTAGTTCCTCAAGTGGAACTGATGTTGAAAATAAAAACAAGCCAAACTTAAGAAAGATGTACAAGTTCCCACTTAGGGGAAGTATGAAAGGAAATTAAAAAAGGTTCTACTCGAGTGGGCCTACACCCATTTCCCCTTATGGTCCTTCATTGATGGTGTCCATGAAAAGGTCTCCAAACAAGGTGGTCATGTCATCTGGTCCTTCTTTCTCTATTGCTAAGGGTGGCACTTCATTGCCTGAATAATACCCGGCCTTCACCAGCCCTTGATGAATGTCATCGATATGTGCTTTGACATTTCTGCTCTGACTGTCTTCAAAACTGAATACCGCATTTACTTTGTCGGTGTGATCAGGGAGCGAATTGCTCTGGAATGAGAAAGCTTTAGTGTCTAACAGGTTCTGGATTCGACTCTTGAGGGCGAATCACTCATCAGTCGAATGCCCCACTTCTTCCATGTGATAGTCGCATATCTTTGACGGGTCATAGTTGGAAAAACTTTCAGCGTTGGGTCGTTTTGGCTCAATCGAAAGGAGGTTATTCTTTCGGAGGATTGCCAGTACTTGTGATGGAGTTCCAGGAAGAGGAGTAAATTGTCTCTTGTTGTTGTAACGCTGAGATGGCTTACGGCTGGTGGTCTGTTGCTGTCTTGCACTCGTCTGAATTGTTGGAGAATGATTATAGGTCGCATTGACATCTACTAGGGGTTCTTTATCTTTCTTCATGCTGAACCTGCCCGTGGGTGCAGGTTCAGTGAACCAACCATCCTTCAACCCTATCTCGATTTGCTCCCCTACTGGAATGAGTTGATTAAATGATTCGGTGATCATGGTTACCATTCGATTACGGTACTCGTAAGGGAGGGTTTTGATAAACATCTTTCTCAGCTCGAAATCGGTTGGTTTAGGACTGATTTGGGCGGCCAGATTCCTCCATCGGATAGTATATTCTTTGAACGATTCGTGCTTTTTCTTTTCGGTACACTCAAGATCCTCACGAGAAGGGGTAATATCCATTATGAACTTATATTGCTTGAGGAATGCCTCACTCACTTCGCTCCATTTTTCGAGGAGATTCATGTTCTTTGTAATGTACCACCTCAGGGCAGGGCCTATTAGACTTGATTGGAACAACTGGATCATTAATGGTGCATTATTAATGTATTGGGTCATTCGAACCAAGTACATTTGCAAATGAGCCCTAGGACAAGTCGTGCCATTGTACTTCTCAAACTCAGGCATTTTGAATTTCTCCGGCATTTTGACATTGGAATAAATGGAGAGATCCGTCAAAGTAGGATCTTGGAGGCCTTGCAGTTGTTTTAGCTTCTCCTCAAGCTTTTCGAGGCGTTTGTCATGCTCAGTTTTAGACAAACTGTCTGGCCTAGCTTTCTCGATCATGGCTGGGTGCGGATCATCCTCCAATTCGGGTATGTTATCGTCGGTATCTCCACCTTGATCACCCCTAGTAGATGATTGTGGCAACAATACCTCGATTGAGGCCGGGGCGAGAGTGAGTTTGCCTTGGATGGAGTCTATCTGCTTTGAAAGTTGTTGAAGCACATTGAAGACTTGCTTCATTTCACTTTCCATGACCGCAATACAGCTTGGTACATTTTCTTCGGCCATTCTTGCTCTTGCTTTTGAACGAGTCTGGATTGGCGAACGTTGACGTTCCATGATTACCCTAGTCATGAGTAAACAAATGTGTGTGAATACAAGGCGTAAATAGGGAGTCAGTCCATGATGACAACCTAATCCTACTATTTTTGTTTATTCATAAAAAGGTAGAGGATTTCCTAAACATAGATTGAAAAATGGCACGTGGCATGTTAACATGAGCTAAAAAGATATTCAAATTGAAAGGCGAAGAAAGCATGAGTTGCAACAAATTTTGAAAAATGTTCCTATCCCATTTTTTGAGGCCAATGAAAATTCTTGCGGAAAAGAATTTTGTAACATGCTTGAGAATAAAAACATCAACTGAAAATAATTTTTTTGCAAAAGTTTTTTTTTTTTTTTTTACTTTATAACAATTACTTTCAAATTTAAATGACCGTGGTATTAAATCCTAGACTAATCATGGACCACTCGATATATACAGGAAGGTACGTAAATTACACAAAATAAAAACTTACTTCACATGAGAAAATTGATGGTAATCACATAGACATGCGCATGATATGTGCGGCTCTATTTCTAACTGAGAAGGTTTGTTGAGATTAAAAGGATATCCGCCCGTCGCAGTCTCGCGTTAGCAGCATACCCTCCTAACCTCGGCTAAGAAATTCGGGGAAAAGAAAGGCAACCTCTATATCGCAGTCTCACGTTCGAGGTCGTATCTTTCTTAACACCATCCTAGAAACCCTATGGCGGCCTAGGTCCGGCGGCCGGGTTGTGTGTGCCATGTGTAATGCTAAAACATTTAAGGATGCACAGCAGTTTATAATCACAAAAACATTTTATTTTCACAGAATAAAAAAACTTTAAGCTATTACCCTGCACAAAAGAAAAAAATCCAAGTCAGCAAAGCATTTAAACAAAGATAAAAACAGTCTAAGTCTTCAAAGTCCCCAGCGGAGTCGCCAAGCTGTCGCGACCTCTTTTTTCTCGGCGCCCGCAATCGGGTACGAACGCCTAAGGAGGCTAATGGCTCGGCTGAATTTATTAAGCCCGGACTCTCCCAAGTCCACGAATTCACGACTTTAATAGTTTGAGTTTTTAACCTATAAATCAATTTTTAAAATGGAGTCGCCACTAATCGATTTGGAGTGGGTCGATTAGAAAACCAAGCGAAGTATCGGGAGAAATACTCGCTCCTGCGCAACTAGAGAAATTAGGATCGGGGACTTGATTACACTAGTTAATCACTAATGCCCTTTCGGTACCTAATCTTGTTTAAACGCTAAGGCTTTTTGGATGTTTGATAGATTTTCCATGCATTTTTTGGAGGAAAAACATTTTTTGAGTCATTTTCTAATTGTTTGGACACAAAATGGATTTTTGGGGTTTTTTTGTATTTTTTGGAAAAATACAAGTCTTTTTAGCTTTTTCTGAATTTTTGGCTTTTTTGGAAAATATGAAATTTTTTTGATTTTTTTGATTTTTCGAAAAATAAAATATTTTTTAATATTTTTTGATATTTTTGGAAAATAAATTATTTTTTGATTTTTCTCGATTTTTTTTTAAAATAAAACATTTTTCAACAATTTTTAATATTTTTCGATTTTCTGGAAATTAAAACATTTTTTTAATATTTTTGAAAATAAAACACTTTTTGATTTATTTTTGAAAATAAATATTTATTATTTTATATTAAAATAATAAAATAAAACCGACCCGGGTCGGATCCGCGGGTTGGGTCCGACCCGGGTCGGCGACCCAAACGCGGACGGGCCCGACTCGGATTTTTCATCTTTTTATTTTATTTTTTTATTTTGTTAAAACGACGCCGTGGCCGGGCGTTTGGGGACGCCCGGCCCGGCCCAGCCCAACGACCCGAGTCCACGACCCGCTTCCCCGGCGAAACCCTACTCGGATCCGACCCGACCGTGACCCGGTCTTCCGTCGCGCCCGCAATTTGCGGAATCCCTACCCGATTCCCGATCCGGGTCCGACCCGACAACCCGGGTCGCGACCGGAAAATCAGGAACCCTAGGGTTCCCGAATCGCGGCGCCGAGGCACAATAGCGGGGACGACGGCAACGGCGACGGCGGCGGCGGCAACGGCGGCACGACGGTGGCGACAACAAGGTAGTGACGAGGTTGGACTGTGGAGGGGGAAACTATGGCGACGGCAACGGCGGTGGTGGCGGTAGCACTACCTGTTCGTGGCGATGGCGTCCGGATGGTGGTGGCTGTCAAAGGGCTGCAGGTGTGGGTGGCGGATTGGCGACGGGGCAACTCGGCACGGCAGATTTCTAGATCCGCGCCCAGATCTCGACCCTCCCTCCTCCGGATCTTCTCTCGCTCAGCTCCTTCCGCTCGGATCTCTCTCACTCAGGCTAGATCCGAGCCTCCACCGGCCGGATCTGACCTTCTCGGACTCGCTCGCCGGCGGCCTCCCCCGAAGTCTCTCAGTGGGAGGTCAGCGAAGCTCGCGACCCGAGTTCTCTCTCACTCGCTCTTTGATTCCTCCCCCGAAGTCTCTTAGTGGGAAGATCTCGGAGCTCGCTCGTGCTCTTCGTCGTCGACATTGGGGGCTATTTATAGGCGAGGGGGTGGCCGGTCGACGGAACTTCGACCGCCGGTCCCCTTCGCGCACCGAGCGGCCCTCGACGGCCAAACCGGTGTCCCATCCGAGCTTATCCAGTGAAGCGTGCTCGGTATTGATGGCGCCCGAGATCTTATCCTCTCCGGCCGACGTCGGCCTACTCCTCTCGGCCGTAGGCCGTCCTTTGCGTGCGTCGTCGTCTTCTGCGCGTGAACTACAGAGGCGGAGAAAGAAGGAGCGAGGAAGAAGAAGGAAGGGGGTGGGGCCAAGCCGCACGAGCCCACGTGAAGAAAAGGGGGCTGCTGTTTTTCTTTTTCTTTTCTTTTGTTTTTACTATTTTTTGTTGCTTTTGTTATTTGTTATTTATTATCTAAAAAATAAAAGAAATTAAGACCTAATTAAACCTAATAAAAAATTTAGGTGTCAACAGGTGGGATCCGTTATCCACTGACATGCAGCCTTATCAAATGCCAATGCATTTTCCCCCTGAAAGTTTGGCATCAGTTCTCTCTCCGTCGAAAATTCTTCTTCAAGTTAGTAGATTTGGATTTTATTTCGTACTGACATGGTGAAAACGACAAACACGAATTAGAATTGGCAACCCACATTGACTAAATATGTACAAAATCAACCTTTGTCGAGCTAGAATTGATTTTAAAAAGTATTAAATCCATTATACTATTGATACCTAAATTTAGATGACCCATTAATAATTCATTTTATAGAAAAATTAAGGATCAACCCTGACCTTTCAATAAAAATAATAGTTAAATTGCATTTAGGTATTAAGAGCAATTTTAGCATTAAACTTACACAAACTGCAACGAACCTGAATTTCGATCAAGCCCATTGAACTTGTTGACGTACCCGAAAATTCCACATGTGCATTGCACAGAGGGTGTTCTTAATTTAGAGGGTTGACTCTTTGATCCAGAGGCCATACTCTTTATAATGAAAAGGGTAGACACGGCAAATATGTACAATATCGGCTGAGCATGTGTGATTTTTGTCAAGATAGGGATAATGGGCAGAAAGATTTGGCCACTCACGGCAGAGAGAGATTCGCGGCCTGGTCATAAGCAATCAACAGAGAAATATGATCAAGCCAAGCGTATAATTGGAAAGCAAAATACAAGCGTACGAGATTGGCCACTGTTTGTCCTATAACTGATTAGTGGCGTCTCTAAAATGTAAGAGAATTTACATGATTGAATCAAGTGCCAAGTTGTGATAAGGAGGGTTTGGGAGAGCCAGAACTACACGCCATGCTTAGTAATCCATTAGCTTTTCTTAGGGTAGTTCATCTTTGAGAAGGTTGCGACGTATATTAAACTGGAAGTCCATAATAGGCCATGTCGACTTGACTCAAGTTAGTCATAACAGTAGTTTCCTATTTTTTAGAAATGAAAATTTATGAACGTGTATAGTGGGGACTTTGTCTCAAACTCATCCCTACATGTTTATCACTCATCGTCTTTCTTTAGAATTTAAGTCTGAAATTGTAAAATGTGTTAACGTGTTTTATGTCACAAGTTATTGTAATGGTTTGCTAGACATGTTTATCAGCGTGGATGAGACAAGGAACCACCTCAAATCATAGAGACCATACTTCTCTGTAAATAAGACACGCCCACACAACCTTGCTTCTTGTTCCCTCCATGTCCATTTATTTGTTATGATCCATGTTGTAAAATTAATGTGGAAAAATATAGGATTTTGCAATTGAATCAACATGAAAGCACCAAAGAAATAAATGAGAACAATAAAGGACAATAGAAATTTATATGGTTTGGTTTGAATATAAGTATTTACTATATGGGAGAGCCAGTGATAAATAATCCACTAATAATTGGAGAATCAAAGTTATAATTACTTTTACGCTCTTAAAATAGACCCAAATGCACGTTGTTTATAAATAAACAACTTGATATGGATGTAAAGCTCGCAGCAACAAATCTTCGCGTCCTAACACAGCGGCCAAGAGAGAACTTCCCTGTGCGTCTCTTTCTATACTTCAGGTCTGGGCCAGAGGATCTCAACAAGACCCACGAACTCCACCCTTCGTTTTGGTAAACCCCTTTTTTTAAAAAGGAAAACCCCAAATTATTATTTTGTGTGCCCCTTTCCTTTATGCAATTTAGGAAACTTCTTTAATGGAGAGATTCTAAACCGTTTTGGGGATTTTTTGTCAACGAATTCAGTTTATCATATGGATTGCATCCTCCAATCAGATCTAATATCATATGGGTTGAAATTAGACATATTTTAACAATTATCCTATGTCAGAAAGTACTTTTGACCAGGAATAAAAATCAGAATCTCCAGCCTCTTTCTCAGTTCCCACTGACCTTCCCATATCCAGTTACTTAGTCCAACTCCACTTATTTCCCTCGGGGGAAAAGCTCCCAAAAGTTCTATCTTTTTCATATGCAAAACTTTATTCCAAGAAGCAGTGAAGTTTTATTTCTAAAGGTGTTTCTGGCTTGCAGTCTTCTCCAACAATTTAAGTATGCTGCATTCTTGGAGTAGATGTCAATGGCCTTGAGACTTTCCTAGTGGACAAGGTAATTACTTGCTCTGGCTCTGTGGTTTATTATTTTCTAATTTGGCCCAGTACATGTTTAGCACATGCTAATTTCATTCAAACAAAGGGAAAAGGAAATGTCGCCAAATCCCTTAATAGGTTCGACTCGCTTGACTTGTTAAGGGTGATCGATTTCCATATGAGTTGGTGCCCGCCTAGAACCATGAACTGACCCTATGGCTCTTGGTTCCAGAATTGTTAAAGTGGGAGTTAGATCGAATGGTTCTGGAATTGGGAATCAGGGTAAAATACAACTGTCCATACCTATATTTTATTTTCTTTAAAAATAGTTTATTAATTTAACCAATTTTTTATTTTAAAAAAAAAAGATATCTCATTACTTTTTTGAGTCTTAGTGGGACCAAAAACCATTTTCCATAGGCAAGTATGTAGAGAGGGAACTAACACACACTACAAGGAAAATATTTTTGGTGGTAACCCTTTTCCTTTTATTATTAAAACACCCACATCTCACTCTCTCTCTACTTTTTCTTAGGGATGAGTATTGGTTCAGGGTCAACCTTAGATCGACTCTAGACCAGCCCAACTCGGCTGGTCCTAATTTGGTTCCAAGGGGTACTAGGTCAGTCCTTGATCTTAGAACCCTTGGACCTTACACTGTGCAGGTTGGTTGTCACGCTCCGATCCTTAGGCACGCGCTCATCCCTTACATTTGGTCGATTTTAAAATGCAATATCCCAGGACTATGTATCGCTAATCCTTTCATTTACAATATGCACATGCGGAAGTAGTTATAAATCCTTAGACAATAAAACAATAGGATAGAAAAGTATGATCATATTTTTCAAACCAAGACAAGTCTTTATAGACAAACTGGTTAATTACAAACTTAGGCTGTTTGCAAAATTGTCGGCTTATCAAAAAGGGAATTGTCTTAACATCCACTAGTCAGACCCATTCGCCGATTCTTCAGCCTCCACCTTTCAAACTCCAGGACTTCCAGTCCTCCACGATCGTCATCTAGGGACCTGAAATATTTTCCCCAAACCGTGATGAATCTACGTCTCAGCAAGTTCTACCCCCTAAGACCCGATTAGTAAACTAATACACCTTAGGGCTGCCTATGCACAACATGAGTTAGATGACTTACCTTAGTCTCAGATTCCACTTGCATATTAGCACATATCAAATAGGCACCCTAGCAATCACATCACTGATTGAAGCATCGATCAAATCGACCTAGTCGATTACACGTCAACAAGACCACTCACGGTCATTTCCATTCAATCAATCAATTCACAACATCACAATAAACTAATAATTAATCGACCCAATCAATTACATGTTATCACGACCCATGCTTGGTCGGCACATTCAATACTATCTATAAAGTCCTGTCAAATCCGGACTGCTCACCCAAAGCTGACAAATAGATAGTATAACTCGCCCAAAGCTAATAATATTGTATACTACGTATATGCTCGCCTAAAGCTGAAAGAGTAGGGGCCCTAGACCAATTTAGTATACTATATATGCTCCCCCAAAGCTGATAATATATTGCTCGCTCAAAGCTGATAATAAGGTATACTGCTCACCCAAAACTGACATATCACTCGTAGGTCAATATAGTATACCGGTATACTGCTCATCCAAAGCTGACATATCAGAGCTCGTAGGATGATATAGTATACCCCCGATGCTCACCAGAAGCTGCTAGATCCACTAATCCGATATAATAATTTGCTCACCAGAAGCTGCCAGCTATACTTTTATAGTATGCCAAAAATAATCGTTTAATTAAATCACCATTTTTATCATTTCTAATAAAAATACTCGTGCGTGAGCACACGATTGGTCTTAGCCAAAATAATATAATTTCCTTTCCACAAATCCCACCATTATCTGTAGTCCACCAAAACACTTTTGGTGCTGTCAACCGACACCCAGTTATTTTCCAATTAATAAATCAAAGATTATTCCATTAAAGAGTAATTCCCAATTTCACAAATAATTCAATTCAGTACAAAATAAAGCTCAATTAAATCAACGAACTGCGCCATGACAATTAGCACCAAATTTCGGTTGCTGGCCATCCCAGTTGAATTTCCGGGAAATAAATAATTAAATAATTAATTTCAAAAATTAAATAAATAAATACAATAAATTCAATTTAGCACAATATAAAACTCAATTAAATAAACGAACTACACCATGATCATCAGCATAAAATTCTGGTCACTAGCCATCCTAGTTGAATTTTCAAATAAATAATTAAATAATTAATTTCAAAAATTAAATAAATAAATACAATAAATTCAATTTAGCACAATATAAAACTCATTAAATAAACCTAGTTGAAAAATTTTCGGTTGAAAAATAAATAATTAAATAAATAATTTCGAAAATTAATATTTAATTCCTAAAAATTCCACTTAGGCCCGAATTGCTTAATTAACACCCAATAAGGGTCGCAAAAAATCCCAAGAAGCATCCAATAAATACTATAGGCAATTCTCTATCTAAGTACACTAACCACCTAACTAATATGCAATGCAATCAACTAATAATCGCTAATCAATTCTAATCTAACTACATAATTACACTTAACTAACGATAACCAATATTTAAGCATAATTATCAAACTAAGAAGGCATTAGTGAGTAAAACTCACTCAAAACAACAGGCTCGACGCGAGAATCGACTTTCCTCAAAGTGGGCCGAGCATCCAAGCTCAGGAAGGCGGCCAAAACGGACCAAAACGCCAAAACGCTATCATACCAATTTTCTAACTCTCTGTTCGCTGCTGGAAAGGGCGGTTCCGGCGTCGGTTGAGGCGACCAAGGGCGGCGGAGGGCAAGGCGGAGCTCGGGCAAGGCCGACGGTGGCCGGAGGTGGTCGGGCGGTGGCTTGAGGTGGCTGAATGGAACTGAACCAAGGCGGAACAGAGGCTAGACAGCAGCTTGGTCGGGCAAGGGCAGACGGCACACAGCGGGCGAGCGTGAGGCGAATGGTGGCAAGGTGGCGTGCGGCGGCGACGGCAGCTCCGATGCGACTATAGCTCCTTCAAGCGATGCCGATCGCTGCTTCTGCTTCTGCTGGTCGGTTCTGTTCGAACCAGAGGGAGGAGAGGGGGCGGAGGCACGCAGACGACAGCATGACGGCGGGCTCGGGTGCGCGCGAGCAGCTCCGGTGGTTTGCGGGCGTGCGACGACGGCGGCGAGAGGCGATGACGGCAGCTCAGTCTTCGGCTTCCATTGCGTTAAGTAGAACCGACGAGGGAGATGCAGGGGAGAGAGGCAGCGACGGGGAAGAAAGGGGGAACTAGTTTCCCCTTTCTCTCTCTCTCTCTCTTAGGTCATCTGCACGTGGCCACCACTGGCTGTCTTCGACCCTTTAATTTGTGGACAAAAATGCCCCTTCTAGAAGCATTTAGGTAGTTCAAAATGTGGGGTAGATGTGGCATACGAATTTTGCTAGGTTTTTCCCTCCAATTGGACCTTAATCCCACTTGAATCTAATCAAATCGACCCCCATTAAATTATTTAACACCTCATCAATCAAATTGGTACTTTTCTTTACCATTGTAGCCTACTTGCATCCCAATTTCGAATTCAAGAACGGTCCTCTACAAATTCTGATAAAAATGGCCCTAACTCAATTTTTCCCCAAAAAGTCTCGGTTGTTAGAAAAAATCTTCTGAGATTGAGCCGACGCTCTTAAAATGACCTGTGACATGACAGACTCTTCAATTTCTGAAATTGGACTTAGATTGGCGGTTAATTTCACTCCGACCCGCTCTTAGCGTGACATAAGCTACCGGGTAGTTTTTAGAACTTTTTAAGACAAATGACCCGTGGTCGATTTTCTTCGAGCCACAATGAACCCACTCAACACATTGGCGACTCTCGATTGTCGTGAAAATCTCTAGAATTCAAATGCGGATACAGGGTACCAAAACAATAGTAAAATCAAATTAGTGTTAGTCGATGAGAATTTTCCTATTTAGTGGAGTCAGCCACGATCAGTCATTCATCTCAATTGAACCGACCTATCTCTGATTTTAAATTGATTTTATACTGTGTCACAATGATCTCTAAAGATGAGCATGGTCGAGAAGTCAATTCCTAGTCGAATTCTCAAGTCTATTTGTCTTAAAGTCCTTAATAACTCACCCAGCTAGTCTAGTTATCTCGTGAGTGGCCAACTCAGAGAAAAACACTGTAATCACATCGATGAAATGCCTAATTTGTTTAATCGAAATCAGAGCCCGAAATTTGGATGTCACATTAGTACTCGATTATGAAAGTTTAGGGTTGGTCCAACTTGAACTAACCCTGTACATAATGTATATTATATATTACTCTGATTAAACAAATAATAGGCTTAAATATTTACCAAGTGTTGCAATTTGCGATGGATATGGCTTGTTAGGACATTTGGACCGACTTCAAGCGAAACTTTTTCTCTTTTCCCCTTTTTCCTTCGTCTTATCTCTTTTTAGTTCACGGATTAGCGCCTCTTCTCACTTCTTTGTTCTCTCTGTCGGTGGTCTCTTTCCCTTTTTACCCTCACACGTGCTTCTGATGAAGAATTGGTGAAAGCGGGCTAAGTTTTTTAGGATAAAATTTTGAAGGCTTTTGGGCTGGGCTAACAAATAATGAGCTTGGATTTACCAACAAAATAACGGGCTACTTAAGCCCATTAGGACCCATCAAATATGAAAACGAGATTTGAAGTTTAATGATTCGAAAATTAATTCCGTGCGACTCAATTTTTAATTAGAGATTCAACAGGGTGGGGACTTTGAAAAGTCTTTGAGCTCCATAGAGAATATTTTTGATTGAAAAGGTTGGAATCCTTTTTTTGTGATCATTCAACCTATTTAAACGTTTGTATCTGCCTTACGTCTATTTCTTGTGATGGTAGAGATTAAGAATGTGGGGACCTGAAAAGCCTTTGAGCTCAACAGAGAATACTATTGAAGGAAAAGTTTGAATCTTCTTGATCCCGCGACTCAATTGATGAAACTCACACGCATGCTTATGTCTCTTTCTTGTGATCTTACGAGACTAAATAGAATAATGTGCGGATGTCACGCCCTGAACCCCGGGTACGTGCACATCCCTTGGCGATCGATTAAAAATGCAATGTCCCAGGATGCGTCGCCGACCCATTCTTGTTATCTTTCAATTAAGCACATGCATCGACGGGAAGGTTTGGCACCTCGATGTCGGCTCTTCGCCACCTAGGGCTGTAGTATGTTCCAAGGAGCTAAGGTCCAAAATATGGAAGAAAGAGGTGTTTCCACGACTCTACCACTCAGTTAATTCTGTTCCACTTACCTCATTTTACTAGATGACTTGGTTCAATGTCAATTAAAAAGACGAAAGGGGTAGAAAAAGTCTTATAAACTCCACTAATGGCAGGGCCAGCCAAAAGGTGTCGCATCTCGCGCCCACCACATCCGCACTTAGCAGATCTCCACGCTATGGCCCTGAAAAAGTTTAACCACGACGGAGTGAGATAAAATCTCAGCGAATTAAAATCCATAAACCCTAATTAGGACCAAATTTGTCTCGAAGGCAGCCTAAGCACGCATCGTACAAAACTCACCTCGCCTCGACATGTCCTTGCATATTAGCACATCACATATGTCATTATAAATACAACAAGCATAATTAATAACCAAAACACATAATTCTTACCCTTCAAACATTCACATGGGTCCCGATTATAAAACAAAATCGTTTTGGCATGTCCCATACCATGCTTAATAGTTTTACCCCATAATCAAGCACAATACAACACAATCATACACACGTGTTCCGATTATTACGATCCCTTGGCCACGGCCAACTCAAAAGCCGGCGGTCATCCATCATAATCGGGCATCGTCCTGCCCCATCGGGCACGGCAACGTCTAGCACTCCTCGCCTAGATGGCATTCCATAAAGGAGCATTGATCCAACCTCAACCGCAACTTGGCATCCTGTTGACTTGGGGGCATCCGAACTTAATCGGGCATTATCTCTAACTCTCATCAGGTGATGGGTTCCATTAAGTGACCATACAAGCACATACTTGGCCAAGAACACCATATTTTGATTTCGAACGTGTTGTTTTCAAATAATGAACTTGGCCAATTTTTTTTTCTTATTAAAAATCCCAATAATATAATCGTGCGTGGTCACGTATTCAAAATCGAACTGTCAAACTTAGTACATTCTCATTTTAAAACTCCATGGTTTTATATAGTACATAAAAGTTGGCATGCAAATTCGACACCTCGCATTTTTCTATTTTATTGCCCATAAAACCAAGTTTTGTATTAAAAATCAATAACTACCATCAAGCAATCAATTGCACATCATAGTATATATAAACCATCAAAATCACATATAATTTCATCCACAAAAACGAGCGTAAAATTCTACGTAATGCCTAATCCATCACTAATTACGCTAATTACAATTAATTAAATAAATTGTGATTAATTAATCTAACCCCTCTTAATTAACCTAACCAAGATTAATTAACACTAATCTATGATTAACTAAAACTAATCCTCATCAAGACTAATCTAACCACCCCTAATTAACGATTAGGGAGTTAACTCACGGTTTTCGACAGCGACGGGCTCGCGGCAACGGCGACAACGACAGGCTCGCGGCAACGGCGACAGCGACGAAAACATGAGACAACCACGGCTTGCACGGAGGCTCAACAGTGGTTGTTACGGTCCCCTCAAGCTCTTGGCCAAAGGAGGAGAGCTTGGCTTGGTGCTGGTCTCGGTAGCTGCTGGCAGTTAAACGGGCGAGTGGTGGCTGCTGGATGCTGGACGGGCTGTTGGACGTGGTGATGGGGGAACTGGTGGTGATGCGATGGAGCTACGACTGTGTGGTAAAGGAGCTGTGGTGGACTAAACTGAAGAAGATGGCGCTGGCTGTGGACAATGAAGATTGCGGGTGTGGTGCTGTGACGTGAAGGTGGTGTCGAAGGATGGTGCTGGCGTTGGTGGAAGTGATGAGATGGCGGGATGATGTGGTGGAAATGGCGGGTGGGTGATGAAGATGGTACTGGATGGTAAGGACGGTGGACGATGGTGCTGAGGGAGAGGGAGGGGGATGACGGTAAAGGAGGGAAGAAGAAATGAAGGGGCTGCTCTCTGCTGGTGTTGGGGGAAGGGGGGGTCATGAAAGAGAGAGAGAGAGAGGAAAAAGAAAAATCCAACCAATCAAAGACTAAGGTAAATATCTACACCATCATATAACCCAAGCCACAAAAGTCCTATGCCCATCTTCACTCCACCAATCACAATTTAAACTCTAGTTTCCCAATTTAGAGCTTTTTGGGGTAGAAAAATCTAAATTGGTCTACCCATCCGAATTTCCTTTTATTTTTCTTTTTGTTTGAAAATCGTTTTTCCGCAAAATTTTCGGACTCGACAAAAATTCGCCGAAAGATGAGACAACGTCAAATAAATAAATCGTGACACACTCGAATGTCAAATTCCCAAAACTCAATTTAATTTCATGGTTAAAATCGACCAAACGTGACTTCAGTACGACCTAATCTAATGGGTAGCTTTTGGGGTTTTAGTGCGTTTGACCCGTGATCGATAATTTTCGATCCACGTTTGTGTATCTCCGAATCATAAACGACCATCAATTGTCATAAAATCGCAAGGTTTCAATTACGTGTCCTAAATATAATATTGATAGAAAATCGGGTTATTGTTGTTTGACGCGAATATCGTAATTGTGCGGAACCACCTGCAATTCGACTACGTAATTCCATTGAATCAACTTATATCCGTTTGCTAATCAATTTATACCGATGTCGTATTGACCATTGTCGATTATTATGGTTGAGCGGTTGATTTCGATCGAATTTTCTAGTATGTCGCGTTTATATCATTTATTGGCCTCACCTAATAGATTAGTTAACTTTAGAGTGGTCAGCTCCGAGCAAAATAATCATAAGCACATCAATGAAATAACTATTTCATATATTCGAAACTGAGGTCAAATTTTAGGATGTCACAGCGGACAAGAGAAGCATTCGAGCTTGACAAAGTATATTTCCGAAAAAAAAGTTAGTATATCAATTTCGTTTGTATAAATCAATATCGTCGTATCAATGGCTGTGATGGTGTCATCGTGCATCACGTCCTCATCCTAGAATTCTGGGTGAATAATCGACAGAGGTATCAAACTTTATGCCGTTCGTATGTTATATTTTACGATAGCCATCTATGGACATGCATCGGGGGCCCGTCACAATTCATGAGGAACAAGTGCGCATTCTATGGAAAATCGTCGAAAGTTGGGCCGATCATCATGTGAAAATCTAGGCACGTCTCCCTCGCACACCGAGGATGAGTTTTCTGTGGCTCCACTTTAGCAGTGCACGGCAGTGCTGACAAGCCCATGCGAATGGTTCAGAAGATTAGAGGGAACCCATGAAGATGACCAATGATGTTATTCAAGGCCCAGCTTTTGGCTTTGGGCTGACCGGGCAAAGTGAAACTTACTAAATTAGTGATCATCATCGCACAGTTTGATTAGGTAAGAAAAATTTCAAGAACCATGTGGCATCCCAAAATTCAAAGTCAAGCTATAAGGTGTGTTAAAGCCTCTAATTAGGTAATGAAATTACCTATGGATTATGCTTTAGCCATTAGCCTCTTTTTAAGATTAGATGATTTGTGCATATGTTTGTGAGAATTTAAATTTGATAGATTAATGATGATAATCTATGCTTGGCCATGCATCTTATAAATTAAATTCCTATAAATAAAATGTCTCAAGACTTTGGCCATGTGGAAAAAAAATTAAAATTTATAGAAGAAATTTAAAAAAAGAAAAAAAAAGAAAAGAGATTTGAATGGGCCTTAAGCCCAAGAGTGGATCTTTAATGGGCCAAGTTGGCCGGCCCATTGAAGCCCACAAGTGGGCTGCCGTCGACCAAGAAGGAGGCCCAAAGGAAGGCCCAAGCCCAAGTCCATTATGCATGCAATGAGACAAGTGGCACAAAGGAGGATGCCATGCATTGGCTAATTAGGAGGCAAGCAATGATTACCAATGATGAGGATTAGGGGGGATAAAAGGGAAGAGAGAGAGAAGGGTGGCCGGTTCATTCGGCCAAGAGAGTGAAAGGGAGAGAGAGATTTCGAGAGAGAGAGATTGTGCGAGAGAGAGGGAGAGTGGCCGAGAGAGGAGAAGCCGAGGAGGGAGTCGTCGTCGCTCGCCGTCCGTCCGCCGTGTTCGCCGCTGTGTGCCGTCGTCCGTCCGGTCTAGAGGCAAGTGGGAGTCCTCTAGCTGCTCTTGCATGTGTGTATGTTACTTGCATGTTGAATTTGTGGGTGTTTAGGTGAGAAAAACCGAAGTATGTGTGGTTTATTCTTGAATGGTATGGCTGTTTTTGCTCGAACAGTGTGAGTCAGAATGTTGAGTGAGCTTGCATGCATGTTTAGAGTCCGATTTTGGCTTCGATTTCTTCACGAACGTTGTAGATAACATCTCGAAATAAAACATACTGAAATTTTGTGGAAAATGATGGAGATTTGAGGGGTTAAACTCTCATCCTACGGAGACCTCAGATCTGGAAAAATTTCACTGACCTCTTGTTGGATTTGTGGTTGCATGTTGATTTCTGCTAAGAATATTTCTTCGATCTCTTCATGAAAGTTGTAGAGGACATCTTAAATTAAAACATACTCAAATTTGAAGTGAAATGAACAAGTATAGCCTAGTAAATCGACTAGATCTTGAAGACGGTAATTCTGGAGATGTATTACGGGACACCCGAGACTTCATGGACCTAAATGACGACTATACTCTGGTTATTTGACTTATATCTCTTCATGAAACTTATAGAGGACATCTTGATGTATAATATATCCAAATTTCCGAGGAAACGAAAGAGAATAGGTAGGTGAAAACTCAGTATTTCGGAGAAGCATGCACTGGACGATGCGGTAATGGATCCAGAAGCTTCGTGAGACTGTATAAATTAATCTAAAAATAATCTGGCTTGGAAGTATTCATGAAAGATGTACGAAAAGGTCTTGGCTATAACTCGGTAAAATTTCGTAATTTTTTGAGGTTGTATGAATATTTTAATTGAATTTCTTCAGAAACTGTGCATTCTGATTTCACCTGAAAATGACATGCCATTTTGTGAAAATTGTGAAATTGTGTGAAATTTTATTTGGCCGTGAGTTTTGCATGAAATTATTATTCTATTGTCTTGTTGATCACTTGATTTAATTTTTATAATTTTTGGGAATTTATAGATATTAAATTTTATATTTTTGAAAATGATAAAAGCTGGAATTTAAATAAATGAAAAAGGGCATGAAAAATGGATTATTTTATTGACCATAAATTCCATTAAATTTTATTTCATAAATAATTATACCATGTAGTATGTATGATGAGGTCTTGATGTATGCATGACATTGAATTGAGATGCATGTGTGAATTCCATGCCGAATATGACTTGTTTGATGTCACGTCATATGCCATGCTAAATTAAGACCGAAATTGGTAAACATGGATAATGTTAAATGAGGAGATGGTTGTGGTGGATGATGATGCCCGGATTGTATTGAGGTACAAGGCTGGATGACCATGGGAGATTCAGGATGCCCGGAATATGGGGGGCCGGAAGCCCTATCGGAGGTCTTTGCCCGAAGGGAATGCCTCGCGATGCCAGGATTGGGGTGCGGGATGCCTGGCCGGGAGTGTAAATGTCGGAAGCCCTGTCGGAGGTCTTTGCCCAAGGGGAATGCCTCGTGATGTCAGTTGGGATGTGAGATGCCCGGAATGTGGGGGATGCCCGAGATGGCTAAATGTCGGAAGCCTCGGAGGTCTTTGCCCGAGGGGATGATGAAATTGATGATCCGAGGAAGGATGATGTGGTGATCAAATTGAAAGTTAAAAGTGGAAATCAAAGCATGATGATATGCATGATGATGATGATGATGATATATGATATGGCATGATGATATGCAGGATGATGATGATGATGATATATGATATGGCATGGTGACATGTGTGATATGATGATGCCATGATGATGATGACATGTGTGATATGATGATGCCATGATGATGATGACATGTGTGATATGATGATGCCATGATGATGGTGACATGTTTGATATGATGATGCCATGATGATGAGGACATGTGTGATATGATGATGGCGTGATGATGGTGACATGTGCAATACGATGATGCCATGATGATGATGACATGTGTGATGTCATGATGTCATGATGATGATGACATGTATATGATTATGATAATGATGCATGATAATATGCGCATGGCTTCAAGGTAAGTAACGCCTGCAATGCATGTATAATTTGCATGATGCATTGAGTGGTTGTTGGATTCTTTTACCTACTGAGTGGTTGTACTCACCCATTTTGGGGACCAACATTTCATATTAGCAGCATGCCGCTTCCTGCCGTCGCGCGGGGTGCATTTTACGGTTTACCATCCGACGTTGAGGTTGAGTGCGAGGAGTTCAGCTGTCCTTCTGTGCCTGGACTAACATACATACGTGTGACATCCCGATTTTTCCGGTTCTATTTTCAATAAATTGAGACGGGCATTTCGTTGGCACGCAGTACATTGTGGCTGAGATGATCAACCACGAGTCAAATGCATAGAAAGTTTCTAAATGCTACCGGTAGGTTGGGCGCGCTAATATCGTGCCAAAGGGAAATCAACCGTGGAATTGGATCGAATTCGAAATTGGAGTACGGGAGTGTCACAAATCATTTTAGGATCATTGATTTATCTTCGGAAGATTTTAAATGCAAGCCGAGTTTTCGGCAAATTAATCAAGGTATGACTAATTTGGCTCGAGAAATTAGTAGGCCCGCTTTTTGGTCGTACTTTTTGGGGCTTAAGTTGGTTATGGTCGACCAGTGAAGATGTAAATTGAAGTGTGGTGGCGTGGGATTAATTTTATGACTTCATTTGATTGATGGAAGAGAATCGAAATGGAATTGAAGAAGTTGTTGTTGAAGCTTGGGCCCCGACGGAAATTGCAGTGAACCCATTGGAAAAGGTTGTGGGGGATTGGGTGAGTGGAGTGTGATGTCACCCATGAGGTCATGTGGTGGGCCAATTTGTTGGATTAAAGAAAAAGGAAAAAAAGAAGAAAAGGGAATGGTCCCATCCTTCTTCTCTCTCCTCCCTCTCTTCTTCCTCCCTCTCCCGTCGGTTTTGCCCCTCCACCTCTGCTGTGCGAAGACCAGAAAATGGAGGAAGGAGCCGAGCAGCCATGGCCGTCGCTCCCTCGCCGTCCGCCTCCTTCGCCGCTCGTCGCTCGCCGCCGATGCCGTTGTTGTCGCCGCCGTTTGCGCGCGCAGCCGCGCGTTCGCTCACCGTCGAAGCCTTCTCTCCATCTTCGTTTGCTGCTCGAGATCCCAGATCTGGGATGGACGCCGAAGTAGCACCGTCGGAGCAGCCGCACGCCTCCGCCCGTCGCCGCTCACCGTCTCGCGCTCCGCCGTTGCCCGCGCTCGCCCGCGCTTGGCCGACGCCCAGCTGCGTCTCAGTCTCGGTTCGTGGGTTCCGGGAGCTGCCGGAGCTTGTCCCCGCCGCCGTGAGCCGCCGTGCGCCCCCGCCTCAGCTCGCCGGAAGTCCCTCGGCCCATCTCGGCCCTTGTGCGCCTCAACCGGCGCCGGATCCGCCCATTCTCGGCCTCAAACCGCCATGGACAGCCGTTGCAGAAAATGGGTATGGCAGCCCCTCTTGGCCCGTTTTGGCCGCATTCCCGAGCCCGGATGCTCGGCCCGCTTTGAGGAAAGTCGATCCTCTCGTCGTCCTCGTCGTTTTGGTTCGCTCGGCTCGCTAATCCGATGAGTTTAACTCACTAAACATCGCTTAGAGGGTTAATTATGCTTTAGGTGTGCTTAGCTTAAGTGGATTAAACTTAGGTGGTTAATTTAGTTGATTTAATTATGATTTAGATTAAGATGATTGTTTAATCTAAAGTATGTTTAATTAAATGCTAAGAGAGTTTAATTAAAGTTAAGCATTGATGTGACACAAAATGATTTTAGTTTTGAATTATTTAAGTGTTTCGAAATTCTGGAAAATATTATATTATATTATAATCCGAAATTATTAAAATATTATTATTTAAAAAAAAATCAGAAAAATTATTTTTGGCTACTTCTTTCAGAATTTCGTGCTGGTCATTCAGTACATTCGGATTTTGAAATTGATGATTGGATATTCTGAATTGAGTGTGGGTTTCAAAACTATGGATATTATTATTTAATTAATTTCCGGAATAAATTTAATTATTTATTAAATTCCGAAAATTTTCATTGGGACCTTATATGCTCAGAATTCCGTGCCGATCGTTGCTGTGCATTTAGAATTTGAGATTGATGATTGGTTGTGATGAATTGAGTGTGATTGTGATTTATAGGGTTAACTTTTTTATGAAATCCTAAGTGTAGAAATTGATGGGAGATTGGCTGTGATGTGATTATTGCCACCTACTAGGAGTCCGTGCCCGGAAAGAGGCCGTGATAAACCACGCTTGGAAAGGTCGTGCGGCGATGGGCCGTTATATGATAAACCACCCACAAGGGTCGTGCGCGCCCGATGAGGCCAGTGCGCTGTTTTTCATGTACAATGATTGATTTGCTAGAACATAGGCCTAGCCGGGGCCCGTGGTTGGTTTATTGTCCAGAGTTCGTATTTTCTTCTTTCTAATAGGGGTTTAAAGGGTTGAACTCCGTCCACGTTCATCGCGACAGGATGATGAGAGGGATGTTGCCACCGCCACCGCCTGACGCACCGGATTGGGTGTGAGGCTCGTGCGTGACAAGTAGGAGATGTTTTCTTTGGGATAGTTAGCCGACACTTATGATGGGGGTTGTGCACATGAGATGTAGAGGGTCGAGGGTTCTTTTGTGAGCTCGTGGGGTTTTAGGGATAGTTAGCCGACTTATGATGGGGGTTGTGCACATGAGATGTAGAGGGTCGAGGTTCTTTTTGGGGTTTTAGGCCGGAGACTTTTTTTCCTTTTAATGTATCGACCCAAAAGAAGTCCATCTTGAAAATATATGTAAATAAAGTGTCGTGGCTTGTCTATAAAATCATGATGATTAGTGGTGTGTATTTGTATCATGGTTGGTAGGGGGAAAGATGGTGATGTTTTAATTTGCTTCCGCTAATGAGTCACGCCGGGACCGTTTTGTTTTTAAAAAAAAAAAAATGTGTCTATGAATTATGACGTTTCATCTAAGGAGAAAGGTAATAAGGTGTAACATTGGCGCTGGTGGCGACCTAGGAAGGGTTCGGGGTGCCACAAACCATCCCCTAAAAAGCACGATATGTCATCCTACAAGTGTGAACCATGTGAAGGATAGGGTAAAATGACAAATTATATTTGAAGTTTATGTAAATGTATAAACTAAAATTACATATTAAACCTATGAAGATCGAGGTGACCATGGCTTGGCGTCGTGCATGGGTGTGGCCATGCTCAATTAACCAAAAGGGCAACATGGGCAGGCGTAGGCTAAAAATTCCATTTATGAACTGAGTCCTACCTACCCACTTCAGGCCACCTCGATAGATCCGGCAAGGTTGAGCTTGCACACCCTAGCAAGCTCGAGTCTTGCCTCACCAGCCTCCGATTCTAAAAGCTTTGCCAACAGATTCTCTTGTGCATCGGTTTCGCATTTGGCTTACTATAGACGTGTGGCCCTAAGCTTTTCAGTGAGCACTTGATAAAGGGACGTTCGAATGGTGCATCACGTTCGCATTTGGCTCATTATAGACGGGTGATCTTAAGCGTCCAAGCGAATGCTTGACCGATAGACACTCACATGGCGCACCGCGGGCCATGTCGTGAAAATCATGGCATGTCTCTTTCACACTCCTCGGCTGACTTCTCCGTGGCTCCAGCCTCCAGTCAACGGGAGGACAAGATAGTTGCCAGCTTATTTGGAAAGTTTTGACGTCATATCTTAAATGCTAAAAGTGATGGGGAAAGAGAAGACGAATGGAGGGAGAGGACAATGCATATTGTTATATTTGTTTCTTATATTTCCCATGATTCTCCACATCTCTTAAAATTGTGTATATCTATAATTGATTTTGATAAATATTTTATTATCGTGATACTTTAGATAGTCTCATCTAATAAAACATACAGATATGCTCGTATACTTTTTATCAGAATATATTGAAATATATAGAAATTTCACATTTCTCTTTTGTATATATATTTCTTGATATAAGAGTTAAGCGATCTTAAGGAAATTTTGAGTGCATCGGGTACACCCCGAGTGTGCTCCCAAAGCTAACCTCACATCTCGTCAGTCTCGTTTTCAATAACAACTAATATCCCCATTTTCTTTCTATGGAAAATGATGGGAAGTATTCTTAATATCTGTGAGGCATCCTCCGGCTGTGACGGCACACGCTCGTATGTAATGGTCGGGGCCGGTGGTTTACTGTGGGTCGTGCACTGTGCGGCTGGTGGGGGGAGTAGTCTTCGCAGGTCTCATGCTTTTTACTTTGCAAAATAGCAACTGGAGAGACAGAAAGCTTGCTTGTGATTGTGAAGCCCCGAGTCCTTGGAGACAAAGCCTTTGGTCTAAGTGCAAAGTCATCCCCTCAAGCCTCTTCAAACGCACCATAAATGTGGAAACAAATATGGAAAAGTATCCCCAATTAGTTGACAACTTATCTTCAAGATCAGCGTAGATCGTACAAGGTTAAGATCACGGGTGCCAAAATGAACTAAACCAATCCAAACTGAAAAATTCAGGGCTTTTTGGTTTGGGTAGCAAATAGAAAAGTTTTTGCCTCGATTTGATTTGGTTCGATTTGGGTTGGTTTGGGTTTGTTGCGGGTGAGTGTGGCCTTGCCCATATCTGGGAAGGGCCTTCACGCCCTTGCCCGTGGTTAGCAAGGCCGCAATGGCCCTTGGCAAGGCCTTTGTGGGCCCACTGTTCGCTAGCAAAGGCCCTTGTGGCCATGGGCAAGGGCATGAAGGCCCTTGCTTGCAATCAGGGATGGCCTCGTTTGGGGCCTTCACAGCAACACCAGCCAAGGTGAGGCCTTCGCAGCGGACAAGCAACCCTCACCGACATTGAAAAATAGTAAAAAGAAAAGGAAAAAAAAATATGCAAAATAAAAATTCAAAAAAATAAATAAAATATCAAAAATAATAAATAATAATAAATAATGTTAAAAAATCCATTTGGAAAGGAAAATTGATTAAAAAATCAATATAGGATGATTTGTCAGAAATGACACTCAAATGATCGATTTCACTCCGATGTGGCACTAAAGTGAGAAACAAAGTTATGGCACTTAAGTAAGTGTCATAAGAAAGTTATAACATTCATACTATTCTTATCCCAAACAAAATGAGATTAGAGAAAGAGAGAGGGGACTGTTCTTGAGTTGAGAATCACTATGCACTATGTAGTGAAGCTGAAGAAGACTAGGGGGAAAAAACCAGAAAAAAGGAACCGACTCAAATTGTAATCAATTTAGGTTCGGTTCTCGAGTCAATTTGGGTCACAATTTGCTTAAGTCCTTTGTATTTGGTTTAGTTCGGGTATCATAGATATCGGAACCGAACCAAACCGTTCACCTCTAGTTAAGACATGGCTCATCTAATTAATCACCTTTTCCAAAAATGTTTATTCCCAATTTTGAATTAAAATTAAGAGATTTAATTTATTAAAAACTTGGTTGGATCCATGTGAAATCCTCTATGTGACATTAAAATTTGTTAAATAAGCCGTAATTGAATTGTTAGGATAGTGAACACAAACTTAGGTTCCTATGAGGATTGATCGAATATGGAAACGAGGGTACTGAAGTTCTAGAAAGTCAAATTTGTAAAGGGTTTTGCTAGGTTAAAAGTCTTTGGTTTACTTTGAGAATAATAACTTGTTTTGAGCCACAAATTTTTGATGGAGTGAACCTTACAACATTTTATAATTATTTGTTATTTGTTTTTTTTTTTTTTTTTTGTGGTTCAGAATAGATTATTATTCTCATAATAAATTAAAGGCTGTCACCCAATCATCTTTCATTTGTAAACTTCTACTGTTGCAACCTAATCAATAAAATTTGTAAACTTCTTCTGTTGCAACCTAATCAGTAAAACTCAAAGCACACGCTTATGTCCTTCTCTTGAATTAGTAAAGCCTCGACCATGCGTGATTTGAAAAATCTTGGTGCTCTCCGGAGGATATTCCCAAGGAGAAAGTTGTTGTATAGGCTTGGTTTCCGTTGATCGAGACATCAGGGCCGGACTCTTTCCCAAAAGGTCACCAACAATGCTGCTTGTCCAATGGAAATTCTCGACCATGCGTGATTTGAAAAATCTTGGTGCTCTCCGGAGGATATTCCCAAGGAGAAAGTTGTTGTATAGGCTTGGTTTCCGTTGATAGAGACATCAGGGGCCGGACACTTTCCCAGAAGGTCACCAACAATGCTGCTTGTCCAATGGAAAGCTCAGCCAGTACGAATTTCTGCGCATCACGTTCTCATTTGGCCTCATGCATGTCTGGTTTGAAGTTTCTGATCGATTGATTGAGCAAGAGATATACAAATGGTGCACGGCGGAGCGAAGTGGAGTCACATCAAGGATTTGCCAAGTTCATGAGGGCATTGTTAGGGTGATAAAATATCTCGATCTAGTACACTAGAATCAGATCATCAGCTGAATGTGGCCATATAACGTGTGGTCCAGCAATGCAATGAATCGGTAGGTCCCTTGACGTTTGTTCATTTTCAGGCTGCTACGATCACTTAGCCATCAATGGACATGCATCTTCTTGGAAGGGGTAGCCCCGATGCCCATCGCAATCCAACGTTGGACCGGTACGCATGTGTTAGCGTGGCTCATCTCTCTCACGCTCCTAGGATGACTTTTCTACACTAGCGTTAGCCCTTCCATGTGAAGCGCTAGCACTTTCACATGATGCACGGATTCATTCCAACTTTATTGGCATGCTTTCGAGACTGAATGTGTAATCTGTTTATTATAAAAATGAGCATGTTCGCTTTCACTGTTTAGAGTGTTAGTTTCTATTGTATCTCCAAATTTATGGGGAAGAATTTTGAGAAATTTCGAAAGAAACAGAAACAGTTCCATGTTTTGTGTCTCGAAAACGTTAGCGAAAATAAATTGACACCGTACCTCAAATGTTGAAATGATAGGGAAAAAGGGAATGTGATGAATACATAATCAACACCTCTTTTTGAATGAAGAGCGTCATGGAGATGACAAGTGAATCGATAAATAAGAAATCATCCACATGAAACAAATTTAAGATGAAACATCGCACCGAGATCATATTATTATTTGTCGAATCGAAATGATTGAGCTTTTACTTGGAATGAGATGGCAGTCCACGGTCAGCGCGTGGTCATCGACTCAAATGGCCATCCATCGAATGAAAAATCACTGTCGACACGTGACTAACGCTGCTTGCATGAGGTTAAAAGAGCATAAATGCCTGAGGAAAGTTTCCCATCGTTAAAAAATCGCCATCCACGTGACGTTGTCCCATCAACACTCCCCCTCGGACTCGCCTATATAAATCAAAGGATTGTACTCAACAATACTCACACTCATATAATCATAGAACTCGTAGAAATTCGCGATCTCACCAATCTTCTCAACTTTCACTCATGCGTCATGGAGTACGCAACAGAACAAGCCCAGTTCCAACCATGCCAAGCGAATCTACCAGAAGTTGTGGGCACGATGCACCAAAGAAGATCGGCCAATTATAAGCCTAACATTTGGAATTACGATTTCTTGCAGTCGCTTAGCAGCAAACATGACCTCGTAAGATTATAATTTGTAGCTTCCGCACTATCTTATTGTTCTCTTTAACTCTAGCCATCTCTTCCTTATATGAGCGAATGGACATTGGCATGCAATCATGCAAGTATTTGCACATGAGACGCATATTGATGTTTGAAGTAGTAATTTGCTCCAAATTCATTGTAACATTACAATGCATGTACCTATTAAATGTACCAAGCAATGTTAGAGTTTTTGTTAGTGTTATGATATGTATTGGCCATCACATCCAGACTTGATTTATAGCTATCATATCATGTACCAAAACCAATTCATATAGCTCTACATATGCATGTACTAAAACAAAAACATCTAGGCATTGCTCTATAGATTGCATTATCTAAGGCCTTTTCAAGGTAGATTTTGATCTAACAAATATGACTCAATTTTGCAGAAAGAAGGAATTAAGGAACGGATGGAAGGGCTCGTGGAGGAAGTAAAGCCAATGTTATCGGAAGTAGTCGATTCACTTGCCAAGTTAGAGTTAATTGACAGCATGACCAAACTGGGGTTGTCCAATCTTTTGAAAATGAAATGAAAGAAGCTCTTCAAACAGTTGCATCCATCAACAATGGTGCTTTCACTATGGAAGAACATCTCTATGCCAGTGCACTTCGGTTTAGACTCCTTAGACAACATGGCCATATCATTTCGCAAAGTGAGTTCCAAATATGGACCTGTGTGAATTCGTAGGTGTAAGATGTTACTATCAAATCACAAAAAAATAAAATAAAAAATCCTACATATACTAAAGATTACTATACAAAACTTGGTTCTTTTTGGAGATATCATTGAAAAGTTGACACATATCGACTTCAATATCACTTGTTGAGATTATCATTGAATTTTTTATTCATCATATTGGAAAAGTCATGAAACCGACATACCTATATGGACTTGGGATATATTTAGTTCAGCATTTGAAGAAAGAGTTTAAGAAAATACAAAAACTTTGACGCTAGCAGCCCGTTGCGCGACCTGGAGAAAGGACAAAGAAAATGTAGTTGTAGATTAGACAGTGAAGAAAGTGTAGTCCCCATAGTGGTACGATGAAATTGGGTGCACATAAGCCACTCAAAGCTCATCGTCGTTATTCACTCCTTTACGATAAGATCTTGTGAGTCATCAGTCATCGTGGTTCTAATATTGAGTATTATCAGCAATTATTCTCGGTTCTGTCCGGTCATAAATCTGACTTTCAATCTGTAATCAGATGAATTAAGGAGCTTCAAAGAAGGAAGCATCTTATTCAACAGAAGCTATTGCGAAGATGTTGAAGCTATGATAGAGCTTCTTGAGGCTTCACATCTGGCTTTGGAAGGTGAAAACATTTTGCATGAAGCGAAAGCCTTCTCAACTGGGATTCTCCACGAGAGAGTCTCTGGTTTGGACAGTCAGCTCTTTAAATGCGCCGTCCACGCTTTGGAGCTTCCGTTGCATTGGAGGGTTCAGTGGTTCGACATCAAATGGCAAATAAGCTTGTACGAGCAACGGGAGGACAAGCAAAGCAATCTGCTTGAGCTTGCCAAGCTCAATTTCAACACGGTCCAAGCCACACACCAAAGAGATCTTAGAGAGATATCCAGGTAATTTTATATGTAGTCACAAGTGATGTAGAAAATGTAGCGATTCATTCGACCAAGGTCATCTGTTTAAAGGATGTCATGTTCTATTTTCAACTCATCTCAGGATGAAAACTCAACAAACTCGGTCGTGATATATATATAATATAATCTCTACCAGACATTATGTGATTTTCCTAGCTTTTGATTCTGATTAGTTGCTTCGGTAAATTCAGATGGTGGAGGGATCTGGGACTTATGGAGCACGTGGAGTTCACGAGGGATCGGCTGGTCGAGAGTTTCTTGTGTGCCCTTGGACTCTCTCAGGAACCACGGCTCAGCTCGCTCCGTAAATCTCTCACCAAAGTCGTCATCTTGATACTGGTGATCGACGATGTCTACGACCTTTATGGTTCGTTGGAAGAGTTGGAATGCTTTACCAGCGCCATTACCAGGTTGTCCACGATGCCTCCCAATCTCTTCCTTTCGTCTCTGTTGAGTATATTTTCTCTAACTGGAATATCTGATGCTTCTAGGCGGGACTCGGAGCAGATTCAACAACTTCCCGAGTGCATGAAGGTGTGTTTCCGAGCGCTTAACGATGTTATTCATGAGATCGCTTATGATATTGGCAAAGATGAAGATTGGCATCGAGTGCTACCACATCTCGCGAAAGCCGTAAGTGAAAAACTTGTGGATAATTCCATACATATGCACATGCCACCCCAATTTTTTTTTATCCTTACATTATTGATCATCTCTGAATTTGTATTTTTTTTTCCTTATTTTTTTACAGTGGGCAGACTTTTGCAAAGCCCTACTTACTGAAGCAAAGTGGGACAATATGGGCTACACACCATCGCTGGAAGAGTACTTGAGCAATGCGTGGACATCATCTTCAGGACCACTGATCATGTCTCACGCTAGTTTCTTCGTGGGACATAGGAATTGGGAGGATGTAGCAGATTTGCTGGAGAGAAACAAGGATCTGATTTATAATGTGTCCATGATAATTAGACTCTGCAACGACCTTGGAACGTCAACGGTAATTATCAAATTTCTGCGCTGAAGTTATAAACCAACTGAATTTGACATGATGTTAAGAATACTTAACCTGCGAAAAAAAAACTCGGCATATGGTGTAATTGAATCAAGGATCGAATCTGATAAGCACATTAAATTGATTTACTTGTTCAATTAGGCCGAAAGAGACAGAGGAGATGCTCCATCGTCGGTGGTGTGTTACATGCGAGAAGCGAATGTTCCGGAAGACATCGCTAGGAAGCACATCAAGGAATTGATAAACCAGGAATGGAAAAGCATCAATGCTTATTGCTTCAGCAATGCCGAGACGCCCTTTGTCCGAACCTTCATTGATGTCACCGTGAACGCGGCTCGTGTTGCGCATATGCTTTACCAGTTCGGAGATGGGTTTGGCGTCCAGGACGGTGATACTAGGCGGCAAATTTTATCTGCAGTGATCCACCCTCTCGCTCTTAACTGAGATAGCGCAAGTGTAATCACAAAGCAAGTGCGTAAGCTAGACTAGCTGCTGCCGGTCGAAGGATTTGAGCACTCCACGCAAATTGTATCCTATGCTGCATAATCATTTACTTGGGTTTACAATGGCCAAATCTCTGAAAGATTTGATTTTTTTTTTTTTTTTTATTTTTGATTTTTATTTTTTTTAGTGGTTTTCAAGATAAGCAATTATCAAATATATATTATATTTAAACTAATCAAGATATTCATCAAAAGAGTGATTAAAATAATTGAAAAAATAATTAGTTGTCTCACAAGTTAAATTAACAATTATTTTAACTCTAAACATCACATAAGAGAAAATTCAAACTAATTAAAAATTTAATCCAAAATCTTGTGGATCAAATAAATAATTATAATAATTTAATAATCAAAATTTTATCATAATGTCCCAAAAATAAATATAATTAAAAAATAATCTAACGACTTACAGATCAAATTAATAATTACAGTAATTTTGGGTAAAAACCTAAGGATAATGCTTAAAATATTAATGAAATGAACATGGTCATCCAATATTTCAATTTGAGCAATAATGACAAAACTTGATTAAAAATTAAAAATAAATAAATAAAAAACTACTTTGACTTTTTCAAAAAAAAAAAACTAGATCGGCGCGCCAGATTTGGACCGATGATTTGCGCCGAGGTCGGGGACGGTGGTGCGGACGTTGAGCAACAAGAAGCACGGTGACTGATGGTGTCACGCCCCGAAACTCGAGCAAGCGCATATTCCACTACGGTCGATAGAAATGCGACTTCCCAGGACACGTCGCCGACCCATTCTTTTTAATTACACATGCGGAAGCGGATAAATAATCCCCAGACAAAATCTCAATTGGGATAGAAAAGCAGGATCACATTTTCAAAACCAACCACACATCTTTATACATATAAAACTAGTCAATTTACAGGACTAGGCTATTAACAAAAGATCTATAGAAGATCAGTCCTAAAAAAAACAAAGCTGTCCTAAGACCAGCTAGACAGGTCCATTCGCTAGCTCTTCAGTCGGGATCGGCGAAGTCAAAAAATCCTCTCAGCGACCCTCACTGGTCTACCAAAAAGCTCCGGAGGATCCGCCATCTAGGGACTTGAAATATTATCCCACAACTGGGATGAGACAATGTCTCAGTGAGTCCTACCCTCTAAAACTCAATTAGGAAGAAAATAAACCCCAGGGTGCTCTAGCCACACAGAGAATAGAGCACTTACCTCACCTCAGTCCTTCCTGCACGTCAGTGCAACTCATACGTCGATAAATTCATACTATATATCAATTCATATCATTTTATCAATTCATACCATCTATTCATCCATTAATAAATCACGGCTCACACAAGCTGACTGGATGCACACAAGTGATATAGATGATAGCTGCCATGCCGATATATCATAGATGATAGCTCACATGGCGATATATGGATCATTCTTCTCTCATATAATGCTCACAAACTGACATATATAAACCAATTGCTCACCAAAGCGGATAATTCAATAATAAACCAACTCATATCTCAATTCAATCAATCAATCAATCCAATCGATTCAAACTGGTCATACAAATCAATTACGGTGCTAAAAGCTAACACCGGGTATTTTCAAGTTAAATACCACAACTTCATCAATTTCACACAATTCCACACTTTTGGAATTATTAACCATAATCATCAATCACTCAATTTCTCAATTTAAATATACAATTAACACAAACCGACCGCACCTTTGCGATCGGCGAAAATTCTAACGACCGGCCATCCCCGGATAATTTTCGAAATTATTAAATAATTAAATTTAATTCCGAAAATTAAATAATTAAATATTATATTATAATAATATAAAATAATAAAATAATATTTAAAAATTCGAAATAATTATTTAATTAAAAATAATTAATTAGGGCTTAAATTAGATTACACTAATTTAAACATACAATTAGCCCTAATTAAACATCCATTAAATTAATCATACAACTAATCTAATTTACATTAAAATAATCTAATCTAACCACCTAAACCTAATTAGACTAATCTAAACACCCCTTAAGCATGATTAACTTGCTAAGCAAGGTTTAGAGGATAAACTCACCGGTTTTGCGCGCCGGTGAGTTCACGACGACCACCACGCCAAGGCGGTCGATAAACCCTGAAGCGGCGACACCAACGGAGGCCGGGAAGGGCTTGAAAACGGGCCACGAAGTCTGGAACTTCTTGCTGTCTTCTGCTTCTGATCTGGACTGAACTGCAGAGAAGAAACCAGCAACTTCAACGGCGAAAACGGGCTGATCGGAGCTCCGGCGAGCGGGTGGTTGGCAACCGGCGGCTCCCGGGGGTCAAAGGGATCTTGCTGGTGGTTGGTATGGGTGGAGGTAGGGTAGAAATGGGGAGAAAATGGCTGAAAACCGCGAAACGGGCGGAACAGTCGAAACCAGGCGAGTCCAGACGGTCCGGCGAGCGGCAGCTTCGGGAGGCCGTACGGGACAACCGGAGAATCGTTCCGGCGAGCAGTGAGGTACTCCGGAACGGGCTGGATGTCTTCTTCGCGGCGATGGGTGGCTCGTTTGATGATTCAACCGGGAAGTTAACTTTTTACTCGGATTTTTGGTGAAAGGTCGGCTGGAGCAGAAACTAGAACGAGGGGAAAACAGAGGAGGAAATGGGGTCCGATGGGCATGCGGCGGTGGAGGGCTGATGCTGCTCGGTTCCTCTGGTTTTTGCTGAGCTTCTTCCTTCAACAACCAAGAAAGCTGGAGAAAGCCTTAGGAAGAAAGCTTCAGCTGAAGCAAGGGGGTCCCCAAGAGCTCTTCTAGCTTCAACACTTGTCCATCTTCTCACTCTCTCCTTGTCCACCATAACACCACATGACCTTTCAGCCCACTCTCTCTCCTCCAATCTTCCTCTACAAGCTTGAATAGGTGCAAAATGTGGTGTGCCATGAGCCTACGAATTTTGGACATTTGTTCATTCAATCCATTCAATTGCTCTTAATTCCAATCAATTGAAGCTCAATTAAAGCTCAAATAAATCGGGCCATGTGTCCTCGGCCTTCTCATGACATTTCCAAAATGATCCAACTCGCATCCCGAAGATTCGATTCAAAACGGCCCTCCGACAATCCCGAACAAAAACGGCCTTACTTTTGCTTTTCCGCCAAAAATCTCGGTTTGTAAAAAATCTTCCGAATATGAGTCGACATTCCTAAAATGAATTGTGACATGCCGAACCTTCAATTTCTGAATCCGGATTTAAAATCACGGTTAATTTCAATCTGGCGCAATTTGAGCGCGTCCTAATCTACCGGGTAGCTTTTAAGAAATTTTCAGTGCAATTGACCCGTGGTCGATTATTTTCAAGCCACGACATAATCTTCGACACATTGCGACTTTCAATTGTCGTGAAAATCTCGAGGTTTCAAATACGGACACAGGGTACCCAAAATGACATAATAATCGGTTCAGTGCCGGTCGATGAGGATATTGAAATAAGATGGAATCACCCACACTCTAATTACATATCTCAGTCGAATCGACCTATTACTAATCTCTGTTCGATTCGACGGTGTCGTAATGATCCTTGCAGATTTATACGGTCGGCGGTCGGTTCATGGTCGATTCTTAAGCCTATTGCATTTAAATTCCTTAACGGCTTCACCTAATAGACTAGTTATCTCGTGAGTGATCAGCTCGGAGAATTGAACTATAAGCGCGTCGATGAAAAGTCCGTCTCATTTAATTGAAAACAAAATCAGAAATTTGGGATGTCACAATTCTTCCCATCTTATAAAAATTTCGTCCTCGAAATTTAAACCATTACAATCTTTGAATCAAAAAGGTGGGGGTACAATTCTCTCATCGACTCTTCACTTTCCCAGGTTGCTCCTTCAGTGCCGTGGTGTTGCCAGACCACTTTGATCAACGGAATGGTCTTGGTGCGCAGAACTTGCTCTTTACGATCCACAATCTGAACCGGGCTTTCAACGTACGACACACGGTCGTCCACGTCCAATTCCTCAAAATTAAGTACGTGGGTCGGGTCAGGCTCATACTTCCTCAACATCGACACGTGAAAGACGTCATGCACTTGCGCCAACTTTGGCGGTAATGCAAGACGATACGCCGAAATCCCGATTCTTTCCCGAATCTCAAAGGGACCTACGTACCTCGGACTCGCTTTTCCTTTCTTGCCAAAGCGCGAAGTACCCCTCGTTGGCGACACCTTTAGAAAAACGTGATCACCAACTTGGAACTCCAACGGTCTTCGACGCTTGTCTGCATAGCTTTTCTGACGACTCTAAGTGGTCTGCAATCTGCTTCTGATCACTGCAACTGCCTCCACTAACTGCTGAACTAACTCTGGGCCTGTAAGCTTTCTTTCACCAACCTCATCCCAACACATGGGTGTTCTGCATGCTCTGCCATACAACGCTTCGAAAGGTGCCATCTGAATACTTTGCTGATAACTGTTGTTGTAGGCGGGTCGACGAGATGAAGCTGCTCTTCCCAACTCCCTTTAAAATCCAGTACGCAAGCTCGCAGCATGTCTTCGAGGGTTTGAATAGTCCTCCCAGACTGGCTATCCGTCTGAGGATGATAGGCCGTACTGTAATGCAGCTTTGTACCTAAAGCACTCTGCAAGCTTTTCCAAAAGGCGGCTGTGAACCTCGGGTCTCTGTCTGAAGTAATCGTCACTGGCACTCCATGCAAACGAACGATCTGACGCACATACAGGTCTGCGTGTCTATCCAAACTAAGGTCCTTTCGTACTGCGATGAAGTGAGTCGATTTCGTCAATCTGTCGACCACTACCCAAATCGAATCATTTCCTCTCTGACTCCTCGGTAGTCCAGTCACGAAGTCCATCGTGATATGTTCCCATTTCCACTCGGGAATCTCAAGAGGTTGCAAAAGTCCTCCCGGCTTACAATGATGCGCCTTTACTTGCTGACATGTCAGACATTTGGCGACATGCTTGGCGATGTCCACCTTCATACCAGACCACTAATAATGTTGACGCAGATTCTGATACATTTTCGTACTGCCAGGGTGAATGCTGTAACTGCTACGATGAGCCTCTGATAAAATCTCCTCTCTGAGCTCTACATCGTTGGGTACACACAATCGTCCTTGGAACCTCAGTGTTCTATCCTCAGCAATCTGAAAGTTAGCATTCTTCTTTTCTATATTCTCTTGTAGAATCTTCTGAATCTCTAGATCTGTCCACTGAAGTGTCTTGATTCTGATCTGAACTTCCGGCTCAATTCTGAGGGTGGCCATAAGGTTCGAAAGGTGGCCTACCTCAAATTTGAAACCCGAATCTCGAACTTTCTCGATCAATCTCCATTCCTTGAGTACCATCTGAGCTACTGAAGACTTCCGACTTAGAGCATCGGCGACCTTATTTGCTTTTCCAGGGTGATACAGAATATCACAGTCATAGTCCTTCAAGAGTACCATCCAACGATGCTGTCTCATATTCAAATCCTTCTGAGAGAATAAATACTTGAGACTCTGATGGTCAGTGAAGGTCTGGAATCTTTCTCCACACAAATAATGTCTCCAAATCTTCAAAGCGAAGATAATAGCTGCAAGTTCTAAGTCATGCGTCGAGTAATTCAATTCATTAGGCCTCAACTGACGGGATGCGTATGCAACAACCCTGCTATGTTGCATCAGCACGCAACCCAGTCCACTGAAAGACGCATCACTATAGATCTCATAACCTCCAGGACCAGACGGTATGGTCAGCACAGGTGCGGTAGTCAGCTTCTTCTTAAGCTCTTGAAAACTGCGATCGCACTTGTCTTTCTACATGAACTTCTCATCTTTCCTCAGTAAACAAGTCAACGGTGAAGCTAACGCTGAAAACCCTTCCACAAACCTTCTATAATACCCTGCCAAACCCAGAAAACTTCTGATCTCTGTTACTGTCGTCGGTCTCGACCAGTTGATCACTGCTTCAATCTTGGACGGGTCCACTGATATTCCTTCACCTGAAATCACGTGACCTAGAAACGCCACATGAGTTAACCAAAACTCGCACTTACTGAACTTGGCATACAGCTCATGATTCCTCAGAGTCTGTAGCACTATCCTCAACTGTCTTTCATGATCTTCTAGACTTCTCGAGTACACCAAGATGTCGTCGATGAACACAATTACAAACGATCCGGATACTCCTTGAACACTCGGTTCATCGATCCATAAAAGCAGCCGGAGCGTTCATCAAACCAAACGGCATTACAGTAAATTCATAATGGCCGTATCGAGTACGAAACGCTGACTTCGGTATGTCTTCTTGATCCTCAACTGATGATACCCTGTCCTTAAGTCGATCTTTGAAAATATCGACGCTCCTTGAAGCTGGTCAAACAAGTCATCAAACCTCGGAAGTGGATACTTGTTCTTAATCGTCACTTGATTGAGTTGACGGTAGTCGATGCACAGACGTAACGAACCATCTTTCTTCTTCACGAACAAAACTGGTGCTCCCCAAGGCGATGCGCTAGGACGTATGAATCCCTTATCCAATAATTCTTGCATCTGCACCTTCAGTTCCTTCAATTCAGACAACGCCATCCGGTAAGGAGCCTTAGAGATTGGCTCTGTCCCGGGTGCTAGCTCAATCACAAACTCGATCTCTCTCTCTCAGGCAGTAGACCTGGCAACTCTTTAGGAAACACATCTGGAAATTCTCGAACCACTGATATATCTTCTAGCTTCAGCTCCTCGACTGTCGTATCCACAACAATTGCCAAGTAACCTTGACAACCCCCGTCTAACAAACAGGTTGCCTCAAGCGACGAGATCAGAGCAATCGAGGGTCCTCCTCGACTCCCAATAAATTCGAAACTCTCACCCCCTAACGGGTTAAACTGAATCGACTTACGATAACAGTCCATCTTAGCTCGTTGCTTGGTGAGCCAGTCCATGCCAATAATCACATCAAAATCATACATGTCTAGGATTATCAGATCTATTTCCCCCACTCGCTCACCAATCACTAACTTGCAACCAGAACAACCTAATGCAACTAACACCTTATCCTTTAACGGTGTAGATATGCTAACCACTAACTCCAACAATTCAGGACTTAATCCTATCAGCTTAACAAATTGCTCAGCTATAAAAGAATGAGTGGCGCCATGGTCAAACAAAGCATAAGCAGCATGGTCGTTCAACGAAACCGTACTTGTAATCACATTAGGCGCTTCCTCCGCCTGTCCTCTTGTGATGGCATACGTCCTTCCCTAAGCTGGAGGTCTAATCGGTCCACCCTGTGGTGCGATCTGCGGCACAAACCCCCTATTCTGACCCAACTGAAGCGGCGGCGGCGGCGGTAACTGCTGCGGTCCTCTCTGCTTTCTGGGACAATCTCTGGCTATGTGACCCTGCTGGCCACATTCATAACAGGCGCCCGTCCTAAAATGGCATGGGGCCGTACCATGTCACCTTCCACAGAAGCGACACGCGCCATTCTGATTTGGCGTTGACTTCCCAATTCCACCCTTCCTATTGGGCGGAACATGATACTTTCCTCCATACATCGGTTTCTTCCCAAACCGATTACCTTCTTTGTTTGACCCAAACTGCGACCCAGATGCGGCGGCTCTCTCATTCTGGTCTCTCTCAATCATCTGGACTCGTTTGTACAAGTCATTGTAGTTCCCCAAGTTCAGTAGTATCAGCGAACTCCTCAGTTCTGGCCTAAGCCCATCTCTGAACCTCCTAACTCGGTTCACCGGATTCTCGACCAATTCGGGGGCATACCGCGATAGTTTCGTGAACTTCACTTCATACTGGTCTACGGTCATAGTACCTTGGCAAAGACGCTGAAATTCTACCATCTTCACTTCTCTGGCAGCTTCAGAAAAGTACTTGTCGTTGAAAACTTCGAGAAAGGCGTTCCACTTTGGAACTACGCCTTCAGGGAATACTGTGTCTCTCGCGGCTTCCCACCAAATCTCAGCATTACCTTCTAGTTGGTAGACTGCAAGAGCTACCTTCTCCACTTCAGTGCACATTAGCAATGCAAAAGCCTTCTCTAAGCCCTTGGTCCAAAGAACTGCAGCTCCAGGGTCTCCTGACCCAGTGAACTTCGATGGATTCAACCTCCGGAAATGCTCCACCAACTTATGCATTGGTCTCCTAGCGACCATGTCCCTAGGTGGAACTTCAGCAGGTGCAACAACAGGCGTGACAACTGGTGCGGCGGCGGGTGCAACAACAGGTGCAGCAGCGGTGGCAGCAGCAACGGCAGCAGTAATAGCGGCGACTTGATTATGGGCCTGCTGATCCATCCGATTCCCCATGGCCTCAAGCATCTACAGGATCCCGTCGATCCTCGGATCACCAGGGGCTGCTACCCCAGCACCAACAGGAGGTGGTGCTACTCCACTAGCGCTAGCCTTAGCTTGCGCTCGACCACGTCCACCTCGGGTACCGACCCTTGTTGGCGTCCTCCCCCGAGTAACTAGACTCATGGTCTTTTTCCTAGGAGTCCTCTCCTAATCACTCATAACGCAAGTTCTCTACGGATACCTGCTTTCCAATTCACATTGAATTAGAATTGAGTGACCTACCAAACAATTTACCAATCAACTGGAAATCACATGCACCAGCATGAAATCAAAGTCATTCCTACTAACTATCTCATAAACCATCGCACCTTATCACTCCAATCACAAACCCGCTCTGATACCACTTAAACGGGGATGTCATGCCCCAAAACTCGAGCACGCGCACATCCCACTACAGTTGATAGAAATGCGACTTCCCAGGACACGTCGCCGACCCATTCTTTTTAATTACACATCCGGAAGCGGATAAATAATCCCCAGAAAAAATCTCAATTGGGATAGAAAAGCAGGATCACATTTTCAAAACCAACCACACATCTTTATACATATCAAACCAGTCAATTTACAGGACTAGGCTATTAACAAAAGATCTATAGAAGATCAGTCCTAAAAAAAAAACAAAGCTGTCCTAAGACCAGCTAGACAGGTCCATTCGCCAGCTCTTCAGTCGGGATTGGCGAAGTCAAAAAATCCTCTCAGCGACCCTCATTGGTCTACCAAAAAGCTCCGGAGGATCCGCCATCTAGGGACCTGAAATATTATCCCACGACCGGGATGAGACGATGTCTCAACGAGTCCTACCCTCTAAAACTCAATTAGGAAGAAAATAAGCCCTAGGGTGCTCTAGCCACACAAAGAGAATAGAGGACTTACCTCACCTCAGTCCTTCCTGCACGTCAGTGCAACTCATACGTCGATAAATTCATACTATATATCAATTCATATCATCTATCAATTCATACCATCTATTCATCCATTAATAAATCACGGCTCACACAAGCTGATATAGATGATAGCTCGCACAAGCTGATATATGCATAGATGATAGCTCACACAAGCTGATATATGGATCATTGCTCTCACAAGCTGACATATATAAACCAATTGCTCGCCAAAGCGGATAATTCAATAATAAACCAACTCATATCTCAATTCAATCAATCAATCAATCCAATCGATTCAAACTGGTCATACAAATCAATTACGGTGCTAAAAGCTAACACCGGGTATTTTCAAGTTAAATACCACAACTTCATCAATTTCACACAATTCCACACTTTTGGAATTATTAACCATAATCATCAATCACTCAATTTCTCAATTTAAATATACAATTAACACAAACCGACCGCACCGCTTTGCGATCGTGTAAATTCTAACGACCGGCCATCCCAAGGCATAATTTTCGAAATTATTAAATAATTAAATTTAATTCCGAAAATTAAATAATTAAATATTATATTATAATAATATTTAAAAATTCGAAATAATTATTTAATTAAAAATAATTAATTCGGGCTTAAATTAGATTACACTAATTTAAACATACAATTAGCCCTAATTAAACATCCATTAAACTAATCATACAACTAATATAATTTACATTAAAATAATCTAATCTAACCACCTAAACCTAATTAGACTAATCTAAACACCCCTTAAGCATGATTAACTTGCTAAGCAAGGTTTAGAGGATAAACTCACCGGTTTTGCGCGCCGGTGAGTTCACGGCGACCACGACGCCAAGGCGGTCGATAAACCCCAAAGCGGCGACACCAACGGAGGCCGGGAAGGGCTTGAAAACGGGCCACGAAGTCTGGAACTTCTTGCTGTCTTCGCTTCGATCTGGACTGAACTGCAGAGAAGAAACCAGCAACTTCAACGGCGAAAACGGGCTGATCGGAGCTCCGGCGAGCGGGTGGTTGGCAACCGGCGGCTCCCGGGGGTCAAAGGGATCTTGCTAGTGGTTAGTATGGGTGGAGGTAGGGTAGAAATGGGGAGAAAATGGCTGAAAACCGCGAAACGGGCGGAATAGGCGAAACCAGGCGAGTCCAGACGGTCCGGCGAGCGGCGGCTTCGAGAGGCCGTACGGGACAGCCGGAGAATCGTTCCGGCGAGCAGTGAGAGTGGGGGTCTCCTTGGGCTCTCTAGAGCTCAACACTTGCCATCTTCTCATCAAGCTTTGCTTCCACCATGACACCACATGACCTCGCCACTCTCTCCTCCAATCTTCCTCTACAAGCTTGGCAATAGGTGCAAAATGTGGTGTGCCATGGGAGCTACGAATTTTGGACATTCCCCCATTCAATCCATTCAATTCTCTCTTAATTCCAATCAATTGAAGATCAATTGAAGCTCAAATAAATCGGTCCATGTGTCCTCCCGGCCTTCTCATGACATTCCCCGTCAAATGATCCAACTTGCATCCTGAAGATTCGATTCAAAATGGCCCTTTGACAATCCCGAACAAAAACGGCCTTACTTTGCTTTTCCGCCAAAATCTCGGTTTGTAAAAAAATCTTATGAATATGAGTCGACATTCCTAAAATGAATTGTGACATGCCAGAACCTTCAATTTCTGAATCCGGGTTTAAAATCACGGTTAATTTCAATCTGGCGCAATTTGAGCGCGTCCTAATCTACCGGGTAACTTTTAAGAAATTTTCAGTGCAATTTACCTGTGGTTGATTATTTTCAAGCCACGACATAATCTTCGACACATTGGCAAATTTCGATTGTCGTGAAAATCTCGAGGCTTCAAATATGGACACAGGGTACCCAAAACGACATAATAATCAGTTCAATGCCGGTAGACGAGGATATTGAAATAAGATGGAATCACCCACACTCTAATTACATATCTCAGTTGAATCGACCTATTACTAATCTCTGTTCGATTCTGACAGTGTCGTAATGATCCTTGCAGATTTATACGGTCGAGCAGTCGGTTCATGATCATATTCTTAAGCCTATTGCATTTAAATTCCTTAACGGCTTCACTTGATAGACTAGTTATCTCGTGAGTGATCAGCTCGGAGAATTGAACTATAAGCGTGTCGATGAAAAGTCCGTCTCATTTAATTGAAAACAGAATTAGAAATTTGGGATGTCACATATGGGAAATCTAGCAAGGACGGCGGGCGCAGGTTGCGAGCGGAGGTGTTGGTGGTGGTGTTGTGACAGCAGCAACACGGCAATTAGAGGCTCGGGGGTGAAGGCTGTTGGTGTAGTGACGAGCGGCGCCGGGCGGAGGGAGGCATGGGCGTCGGTAGGGTGGCGCTCAGGCTAAGGCAGGGGGGGGTCAACAGCTGTTGCAAGCGAAAGACGGCAGGAGGGAAGAAACAGTGGCGGCGATCAGGGCGACAATTATGCTGCAATGGGTTTGCTTGTTTAGAAGCGGGCGGTTACGGCTTCGGTGTCGGGTTGCTACGGCGTCGGTGACAGTGGTGCTCGTGCAAGCGCGCAATGGTGGTGCAAAGGTGCAGGCATGGATGAGGTGCAACGAGCACTAGGTGGAAGGGGGTGTCGGGTGTTGCAGGTCAATGACGGGTTGAGGTGCGACTTGCTGCTGGCGTTGGGGACAGAGAGGACAGTGGTGCAGACTTACAGGCGCGGCGGCGGTGTCGGGCGCAGGCTGCTTGCGTCAGATGAGCAGAGGCGAGGGTGTCGAGCAGAGACGACGCTAATGGTGCTTGGGCAAAGGGGGGTGTCAGCAGCTAGGAGGAGAGCGGCGTGGCGGAGAGGCAACGCGGGTGAGGCACGGTGAGCGCCGGGCGGAGAGGGCATCTGGCGTCGCTAAGAGCGCGCATGATAAAATTTCTATTTCTCGATTTTTCTATTTCTCTGTTTTCCGAAACATGTTTGAAATAGAAATCCGTTTGGTAATGCAATTTGATAAATCAGAAACTGAAATTTTTAACTTCTCAGTTTCTAAAATAGAAATCAGAAGCTGAAATCAAACCATATTAAAGAACCTTGCACTTTCTTGCTAACTTAATTGACTCGTAACCACAACTTCACAAATTATTGCTAATTTTATTTTTTCTTATTTTGCTCGTGTTTTTTTATTTTCATTTTTTTTATAACTTCCTCTTTAGGATGAAAGGCAATCGAATGGGTCCCCAATTTTAAAAATTACCAAAGTTATTAAATGCTTACTTAAAAACAATGGGCTCTTTCCTCCTAGAAAGGGCATGCGCATGGCCACTTGAAGAAAAAGTTCTTACGTAATAGATGAATAAAAACGTGCCTAGAAATTGAACCTTATTTCTTTACTAATTCAAAATTCTTGCAAAATCAAAATAATTAGATTGTTACACAATCTTGAATTTTAATTCGAATGCAAGAGATTCAAGAGAATCTCTCTCTTTGCTATGCAAGGACCACTAAAGGTTCATTGAGCAACAATAAAGAAATTAGAGATAGGCAACTGGATTGATTCAATTTGAGAATCAAAATAATTGGTTCCTAACCATAAACGTTACTTCAAGGTAGAATTCTCATATATTCCTTTACACCATCAATTTTATTTTGTTGATAATCTTGTATAATACTAGTCTTTGATAAAATGATAGGGCTGTGTAGGTGTTATTGATGGCACCCATATTCATGCCTTTGTACCTGTGTCGAAGCAAATCCCATTTAGAGGTAGGAAAAGAATCACTACTCAGAATGTGATGTGCATTTGTTTATTTGATATGAAATTTACTTTTGTATATATTGGTTGGGAAGGCTCTGCCAATGATTGTCGAGTGCTTGCAACAGCATTGGAGACTCCTCACTTAGAATTTCCTAGGCCGCCACCTAGTATTTGCTTGTCCTTTAAGGAGTAATTTTTTTATAATAATATTTATAGTTACAAATTATAACCAATGTATGAATATATTGTTGTAGGCAAATACTATGTTGTGGATTATGGTTATGCAGCAACTCCTTTTAAATGTGAACAGTATCATTTAAATGATTATCGGGGTACAGCAAGACGACCAACAATTGCAAGAGAATTGTTCAACTATAGGCATTCTTCTCTAAGGAATGTCATTGAAAGATCATTTGTGGCATTGAAGAATCATTTTTTCATATTAAGGCACATGCCCTCATTTGCAATTTGAAAGCAAGCACATATTGTAATTGCATGTTGTGCCATCCATAATTACATCCATGATCAGGACAAGATGGATAAGAATTTTTCCCTATATAGATATCCACAGTACTTGTCTAAACCTACGCAGGATGAGCTTGCAAACGATATATTGACTGTGGAGGGAAACCAAATAAATACGCTTAGGAAAACCATTGCCAATAAAATGGCAAGGGATAATAATATGCCAAAAGTTCCATGAAATTGTATGTTCAACTTTTGTAATGTATTAGTATTATTTCAACTATTATTTTGTATTTGAGGATTTCCTATGTTGTTATCTAATCAATTTATATTTCTAGAAATAGAAATTTTATTCTGTTATCAAATGGATTTCTATTTCAGAAATAGAAATTTTGAGTAATTATCATACGGGTTTCTTTGCTCAGAAACTTGTCTGGGGAATAGAAATTGAGAAATCAATTTCTGACCAGAAATCAATTTCTTGAACAGAAATTTTGTCATGTGCGCTCTAAAATTCCAAGGAAGAAGACACTCTTTTGTTTTTTTTTTAAATAATTTTTTGTTCTCTCTCTCTTTCTCTCTCTCTCTCTCTCTCTCTCTCTCTCTCTCTCTCTCTCTCCTCTCATCTTTGCAGACTTGCTTCTTTCTTTTCTTTGTACTTTTGTCAGAGGAGAAAAAGGAGCTGCCCCTTCTTCTACTAGGGAAATCGTTCCTCTTTTCTTCTCTCTTTTTCTTCCTCTATGTCTCTCATGCTTTTTTTAACGCTTTCTTGCGAATTCCTCCTCTCTTTTTTCACTCTATCTCTCACGATTTTTTATTTTTTTTTTTGAATTCTCCCCTTGCACGAATTCTTTCTTTCGTTGCTCCATCCTTTCTGTTCATGAAATATCCTCTTTATAGCGAAAACCTCTGCTGACCTTTAGAAAGTTACGCTTCCTTAATTGCGGAGATTATTGAATTTTAACCCCGACTGGACTTGCCACCGTGAATTAACACTTTGATTCTTTTTTCGCATATTACCAAAAATGCATGCAAGTTCATTATTGATTTTTGCGAACAACTCACCTGATGAGTATAACTCCTCGATACTTTCCCTTCTATTTATCAATTTGGCCGTTCTTCTCACCGATTTTGGGTTTGTTTTCCATTTTGATTTTTTATTCACTTGATTTCTTAATCCTTGGTTGGAAATTCGGCTCCACATTTACCAAGATTGAATATCTAATTGAAGCAAGAATAGTTTGTCAAAATTCCCACCTTCCATACAAAATCAATCAAATTGATTTTCCCCTTATTTCATTTTTATTTGCTCTAATGCAATTTTTATTTTATTTCTTTTTTTTAGAGCTTAAAAATTAATCCATAATTTTCTATGAACAAATAACTGGGTTGCCAAAATTTAGGTGTCAACACGTTGTATAGTACAAGGCCCTAAGGGCAGCTCACACTAAACTTGCATCTTGGTGTAGAACTTAGCTCTTGCATGATATGCATACTGACAACACATCATTGGATTCACAACGATCATGAACATCAATTCATCATCTCAATAATTCACAAGACCAAGCCAAATCCATCTCATAATCAGAATACAATTTACAAACCAAAACATATATTCTTTCACATCTCCGTTCATCAAAATTAATTTATTTCACGAGACATTTCTCAAAGCATTTTAGAGTTTTTCATAAACCAAATTCACAATTTGATATATGTATGTAACCTTTCCTAAAGTTTTTCATATGACGTCTCTCAAATCAATTTAGAACTCATTTCATAAACCAATTTGCAATATATATGAACTTACCTTCCATAACACATTTCTCAAACTGCTCTCAAATAATTGAACAACAATAAATGCCTGATCTAAATATTTATGCAACAATCATGCTTTAGTTACACGTATGATACTCAAATCTTTCTTACTTTTAAGATATGAGTTTATAAATTTGTAGAAGAGATAGCAGCACTTATTTGAAAAAACTGAAAATCGATTGACCTTTGGTTGCTCAAGTTGACGCACTCGTATTCCTGTTAATTAGCTGAAAAATGTTATCAAAATTTGAGTAAAATACTACTCTAATGAATGACTTGACTAAACCATGCTCAATCATCAATGAGTCCACTCTTACGTGCTAGTAAAGAAACTCGTTTATAAAGGACATTCATCTTTTCTATTACATGTAATTCGTACATGAAAGTTCATAATTTTGTTTCGATCAACTTGTACTTTAGAATCGATTTTCATTAAACCACACAACTCTATGATGCCCTACATATCAGTTTTATTTATATTCACAGCCCGATGGCTCATCAATTGAACCTCACGGTTCAAAATCAACGTAACTTTGAATTTATGCCTTGACTTTGAAAATTACTCTGAAACAATGGACCTGAACGTTTACCAAGCGTTGCAATGTGCGATTAATTTGACTAGTTAGGACGTACGGATCGGCTACCGACGAAGCTTTTTCTCTTTTCCCCTATTTCCTCCGTCTTCTCTTTTCATAGTTCACAGATTAGCACCTCTTCTCACTTCTTCGTTTTCTGTCGATGGTCTCTTCCCCGTTTGACGTCTCTTTCTTGTGATAGTAGAGATTAAGAATGTGGGGACCTGAAAAGCCTTTGAGCTCAACAGCCAATATTACTGAAGGAAAAGTTCGAATCTTCTTGGTCCAGTGACTCAATGAAATTCATGCACACGCTTGTCTCTTTCTTGTGTTCTTGTGAGACTAAAAACAATAATATGCAGACGAGAAAGGCATTTGAACTCGACAGAGGATATTTCCGAAGGAAAAGTTAGTATGTCTATTTAGTTTGTATAAATCAATACTGTCGTATCAATGGCTGTGATGGTGTTATCGTGCATCACGTCCTCATTTGGCTTATCATACATGTGTGATCCAAGAATTCTGAGTGACGAGGTATTGAACTTTATGTAAGTGATAGCGATCGATGGACACGCATCGGGGGCCGTCACAATTCATGAGGAACGCGCACATATTGTATGGAAAATATTCGAAGGTTCGCCCGACCCTCATATGAAAATCTAGGCATGTCTACCTCACACACCGAAGATGAGTTTTCTGTGGCTCCAATTTAGCAGGGCACGGCAGTGCCGACACGCCCATGCGTTGTACAGACTCATTCAGCATTGTCGCAAGCTTATTTGGTGACAGTCGAGAGTGATTGCTCAACCGTTTTATTCTAAGAACCAGTATGTTCGCTTTCATCACTCGAGATATTAATTCTAAAGGGGTAAAACGTTGAGATATTTCCGAAGAATTGAAGGGGATTCCCCGTTCTGCGTTCTGTAGACGATTGGATGTCCTATCTCAAATGCTGAAATGACGGAAGAAACAAAAGCATGAGGAGAATGGGTAATCCACGCCTCCTTTCATGTGAAAATAACAATGAAAACTGGTAGGCGAATTGACGAATGGGGAATCATATCCACACAAAATAAACTTAAGGCAAAATATGACTTTGATACCGTGTTAGCACGTGTCCAATTAAAAAGCTTGTAAAAATTCTTTTTTGGAAGTAGACAACAAGCATATAAAGGCTTATCTATAACCTTGTAACCTAGTGATGTGGTGATATATTTATTGTTGTAGAAAACAAGTGATCAAACAATAAAATAAATATTATAAGAAAATAATTCGGACGCAGAATTTACGTGATTCGTTCACCTTAACATATATCGAAAGGGAGGGTAGCACATATTCCACTATAATTCAAACAATATAAATGTTATTACAACCATACGCAAGTCAGTTGGACACTCTAGTGTTTCTCAGCATTCAATTACATTCAATAACTCACATATTGTTTAGTCCTCACAATTCCTCATGAAATAATCTTTTAGTCTTACAAAAAGAATTACACAAAATCTTAATACAAGACGGACCAAAAAACTAAAATCTTAAAACAAGATTTTCACTGCTTCAAACACCCTGATGTAATTCATGAAAGCCGCCTCTTTGATACTTTTCGCAACAAATTCTGCTCAAACTAGGTGAACCACTTAAATAGGAAACCTATTTCAATTAAGAAACCTATTAAAATTAGGAAACTTTTATTCTTGAGTTCAAACTCAATATATATTTTTTAAACAAAATTAATGAGGATTTCCATCACTTTCTCAAAGTAGAGTCAATTGATCATCGACCGCCCCAAAAATCAATGCTGAGAAACTTAATTCACGTTAATACTGCTTTGAAAATTTTTCTCGGAGATAGAGAAATTACTATATAGAATTCTCTTGCTATTTGCTTTCATTACGTAGGTCCATGGTCAACACAGGGTCATCGATTCAAACCGCCATCCATCGAATGAAATATCTCTATAGACATGTGACTTACGTTGCTCGAATAAGGTTGAAAGAGCATAGACTCGTGAGCATGATGTGTCGTCATTTAAAAATCACCATGAACATGTGACTTTGTCCTCCATTTCTTTTTCTAGTTATAGGTATTTGTTTATCTAGTTTATTTAGCCTAACAAGGTTTGACTAACCTTATAGCCTTCTAAGTTTAGCATAATCAATGAGAAAAAAAAATCATTTAATTCCATTGATAAAAAAAATAATTTAATGGGAGGAAACTCCATCTATACGTGTATGTGAAAGATAATTTAAGTCATAAACTAAGTTATCTCTATATGAAATGCACCAAGAAATTAGTGACCAAGTTGTGAGATTTAGTAAGACTACTACCAATTGCTCTAAACAACTTGAGCTATAAATGAAGATGTGGTTTAATGTTGAACTAGTTTATTATGAACAAGCACAAACTGTGGTTGAAAAAACATGTGACCATATAGAATTAAACCAAAAAACAGATGAGTAAACTGAATTTGGATTAATGTTATTTGGTTGGTATGATCTACTCAGGGAGAGTAGTACAAGCTTTCATTGTGAATCACTCAAACATTCATAATATTTTCTAGTTCCCAACTATATCCAATAACTCACAGTGTCTTTAGCCATTGCAATTTTTCTCGAAACAATCTCTCTCAATCATACAAAAGAATACACAAAGTTGATCTCATGGTAGAAGGGTTCTTGAGTATAGGTGCAAAGTCAACAGAACTCACGAGGGGAATTTTTCAATACATTCTTTGTACCTTCTTGGCACAAACAAAGGCACTAAGCCAAAAAAAAAAAATAATAATAATCCAAATTACAACCCTTACATTAATCTCATGATACGGAGTCTCTATGAACTTGGATTTGGAAATCTACAATTTTATAGCTTTAGTCGGTCTTAACATATCAGCAGCTTGAAAGTCCTAGTCCGGCTGTCCTTGGGGACGTGACCAATGTTCACTCGATGTGAACCATACTTCCACACACTTTAATTCGGGTTAGGTTTTTGAATCTCGAGACATATTGTCAACACAAATGATGGTTGTTTGCTCAATTTTATAAGACTATGGAGTGGAGTACCCTACAAGCAAACATCCATATCACCCAGACAAGTGGATTGCACACCCACTTTATTCTTAATTAATCCCCCAAATCTGTTTTTTTTTTTTTTTTTTTTGGTTAGAGGAATGTGGCTTGCGTTTTGCTAGCTAGGCATTTATAGATTAACCGAGTTTTATTTGACCGAACCTTATGTAGCCTTCTAAGTTTTGATTTGTGAGGTCGTGTCGTGTTCTCAACGTGATATCTGCGTGTGTTCGGAGATATTTGCTAGTTTTATGGTCACTCTCAAGCCCCTGTTCGGAGATATTTGCTAGTTTTATGGTCACTCCCAAGCCCCAACAGAACTCGCCGCTGGAATCCGCCTATATATATCGAAGCATCGTGCTCAACAACGCTTACACTCATTCCATCACTAAACTTGTATAAATTTGTCTCTCACAATCTTCTCAACTTTCGCTCGGTCGTCATGGAGGACAAAACAGCACAAGTCCAGCTCCAACCATGCCTAGCGCATTCGCCGCAAGTCGGGAGCAAGACGCACCAAAGAAGATCGGCCAATTACAAGCCTAGCATTTGGAAATATGAGTTCCTCCAGTCGCTTAACGACAAATATGACCTCGTAAGAATATACCTTATATATTCCACGCTAGTGGGTTCGAGGTAATTTGGTTGTTCATTATCGACATTGTTCTTCTTTGGTGTCGGCCTTAGTTTTAGTGATCCCTTCCTCATACGAGTGAATAGTTAATGGCATCCAATCATGCAAGTGTTTGCACATGAGATATAAGAAAATTATCCAAAAAGTCCTAAACCTATTAAACTTTAGCCAATTCAGTTATAAACCTTTCAATTTTGCAAATTTGCCAATTGAGTCCATTTGGCCAATTTTGTTCGGAATTCATTAACATGAACATTAGTCATCCTACACGTTTTAATAATATTTTATTTTTTCAATTTATTAATATTTATTTGATTTTTTCCTCTTTCTTTTTCCCCATTTCTTCTTCCTCCATTTGTCGATAACTGGCCAATAGCCACAGGTGATGGCCGGGCTCGGTGAGGGCTCCCCTCTCCGAGCATCTCCTGGGCAAAGGGAACGCCTAGTGATGGTGGGCCTCGCTCAAGCCAGATTTGAGCAATGGCAATTTGCAAAGTTGATGTGGTACATACGCTTACTCATCTCTCTCTTTCATTGCGTTGTGCGTGTGTAGGGCATTTGTTCATTATGGTGTTCCTCTTGTATGGAGTGGGCAACTTCATGGTGGTCCCAGCCATCGTTGATGTCACCATGCTCACCCTTGCTTAGGTGAGGCCAACCCTCGCGTAGGCTAGGGCGGCTTTGTCTTTGGCAGGCGATAGCAACCCTCACCTAGATGAGGCTAGCTTGCTCAACCATGGCCATTGGTTAGCCATCGCCTATGGCCAGTAGTCAATCACCGCCAAAAGGAGGAAGAAAAAAAGAAAAAAAAAAGGGAAAAATATAGAAAAAATGTTAAAAAATTATAAAAAATTGTCTACATCAATATTGGCCGTGCCATACACGATGGCTAGCATGCAGTTAGAGGATTCCAACCAAAGTTGGCTGTATGGACTCAATTGACAAATTAGCAAAAGGTTTAAAACTCAGTTGACAAAATTGAAAAGTTTAAGACTGAATTGGTAAAAATATAATAGGTTTTGGACTTCTTGGACAATTTTCTCTATGAGACATAAGTTGATGTTTTCTTGAAATTGAGCATGGTAGTGTATTTTGCTCCAGATTCATTTGTAACATCATGCATGATATTGATATATGTCATTATCCATTTAATTGTGGCTAGCAATGTTTAAGTTTTGGTGAATGTTATTATATATATCAGCCATCACATCCGGACTTAATTTATAGCTAAAATATACTGTACAAAACCAATTTATATGGCTCAACATATGCATGCACTAAAATCATAACATTTGGCATTGCTTTATAGATTGAATTTTTTTAGGCCTTTTCGAGGTATATTTTGATCTAATGAATTCAACTTGACTCAGCAGAAAGAAGGAATTAAAGAACGGGTGAAACAGCTTGTGGAGGAAGTAAAGCCAATGTTATCAGAAGAAGTCAATTCGCTCGCCAAGTTAGAGTTGATAGATAGAATGAGAAAATTGGGGTTGTACAACCTTTTTAATGATGAAATGAAAGAAGCTCTTGAACCAGTTGCATCCACCAACAATGACATTTTCAACATGGAAGATCATCTCTATGCTAATGCACTTCGGTTTAGGCTCCTTCGACAGCATGGCCATGTCGTTTCACAAGGTAAGTTCTAAATATTCTTCTGACATGTTATTATGAAAGCACAACACACATCAAATAATCAATGAAGATTACGATACAAAAGTTGTTCCTTCCATACCCGTCTTAATATCCTTAGAGTTACTTTTAATCAATTAATGGAGAGAATGCGTGAAGAATTAGTTTAAATCATAGACATAAATTGGTCCAACTTATGTACAGACAAAACTTGACGTGAATTTCCAGCACGTTATTATTGTGATGGCAAGCCCCACCTGAAATCGATGATTTATGAAATCCTTTCTTGAGTAACCATTAGAAAGCTAGACACACATCAGCTTCGAAATCACTCGTTGAGATTACAATGGAATTTTTTCAGTGCACCCTACTGGAGAAGCGCGCAATTGACATGCCTAGATGTCTTAGCTCTTCTGAAAAACCCTTCTTGTTTCCAGAGAAAGGACTATCAAAGATAATGTAAATGTGGACTAAACGGTGAAGAAAGTTTCGTCTGCAGAGAGGTAATATGAAATTGAATGCATACAAGCCACTCAAAATTCACGTCTTTTTTCACTGCTTTATAATAATATCTTTTAAGTAGTCGGTCATTGTACGTCCTAATATTAAGTAAATTCGAGTATGGTTAGTAGTATCTGCACTCGTTCTCGGTTCCGTCCTGTCGTAAATCCTTGGCTTTCAATTTGTAATCAGATGAATTAAGGAGTTTCAAAGAAGGAAGCAACGGGTTGAACGGAAGCAACTGCCAAGATGTTGAAGCTATAGTAGAGCTTCTTGAGGCATCACATCTGGCTTTGGAAGACGAAAACATTTTGAATGAAGCGAAAACCTTTTCAACTGGGATTCCCCACGAGAGAGTCCCTGGTTTGGACGGTCTGCCCTTCAAACGTGCCGCCCATTATTTGGAGCTTCCGATGCACAGGAGGGTCCAGTGGTTCGACATCAAATGGCAAATTGACTTGTATGAGCAACAGGAGGACAAGCAAAGTAATCTGCTCGAGCTTGCCAAGCTCAATTTCAACACGGTCCAAGCCACACACCAAAGAGATCTTATAGAAATATCCAGGTAATTTGAACGCGCTCAAACTCATTTAAGATTTATGTGGTCTATATTCATCTTAAGAATTTGTACTTTGATGATATCTGTACCGGACATGATGTGTTTTTCATAGCTTTTGATTTTGATTAGTTGCTTCGGTAAGTTCAGGTGGTGGAGGGATCTTGGACTTCTTGAACATGTCGACTTCACGAGGGATCGGCTGGTCGAAAGTTTCTTGTGCGCCCTTGGACTCTCTCAGGAACCACGGTTCAGCTCTCTTAGAAAATCTCTCACCAAGGTCATCATCTTGATACTGGTGATTGACGATGTCTATGACCTTTATGGTTCATTGAAGGAGCTAGAATGCTTCACCAGCGCCATTACCGGGTTGGCCACGATGCCTCTTAATCTCTTCCTTTCTTGTTTGTTTAGCTTATTTTCTCAAACTGGAAAGTCTGATACTTTCAGATGGGACTCAGAGCAGATTCAACAGCTTCCCGACTGCATGAAGATCTGTTTCCAAGTGCTTCACGATGTTACATATGAGAATGCTTATGATATTGGCAAGGATGAAGATTGGCATCGAGTGCTACCAAATCTTACGAATGCCGTAAGCTCGGATTACTGCACGTCCATGCATATGTCACCGCAAGTAATTTACGTCCTTAGATAATTAACCATCTCCGATTGAATCTTCTTTTTCCCTTATTTTTCACAGTGGGCAGATTTTTGCAAAGCGTTACTTACTGAAGCAAAGTGGGACAATATCGGCCACATTCCATCTTTGGAAGAGTACTTGAGCAATGCTTGGACATCATCTTCTGGACCACTGATCTTGTCTCATGCTTATTATTTTGTGGGACATATGAAATTGGAGGATGTAGAAGAGTTGCTAGAGAGAAACAAAAATCTGATTTACAACGTGTCCATGATAATTCGACTCTGCAATGACCTGGGAACGTCTACGGTAATTATCAAACTTCTATGCAAATATTAATTCGACATGATGGACAAATTCTTAGCTTGCGGAATATAATTAACAAGTTAAATTGATTTATTTGTTTGATTAGGCTGAAAGAGATAGAGGAGATGCTCCATCCTCGGTGGTTTGCTACATGCGAGAAGCGAACGTCTCGGAAGACGTTGCTCGGAAGCACATCAAGGAATTAATAAACCAAGCATGGAAAAGCATTAATGCTCATTGCTTCGGCAATGCCGAGTTGCCATTTCTCCAACCCTTCATTGATGTCGCCATGAATGCAGCTCGTGTTGCGCACATGCTTTACCAGTTTGGAGATGGGCTCGGCATCCAGGATGGAGACATTCGGCGGCAAATTCTATCTACCGTAATCCAGCCTCTTGCTCTCGACTGAGATATTAGCGCAAGTGTAATCACATAGCAAGTGTGTGAGCTAGACTAGCTGCTGCTGGTCAAAAGATTTAAGACTATATGCAAAGTGTATCTTAGGCTGAGCAATTATTCAGTTGCGTTTGCAATGTCAAATAATGCCGGAGCCTTCTGACACATCATCGGTTCTACAAAAGTGTTACCGATCTTTACTGATACTTTAGTAACTATACTGATACTTCGGTAGCCGCGTGTTTTGAAAGGTGCCTACATTCATTGAATCGAGCAAGTCTTGGATACCTACACCCAACAATATTTATTTCTTATATTTTCAAGGTTTAGTAAAATGTTGTTTTAAATTTCTAGAGTCCTTATTTATGAGCCCTTTGTCTTCCCAAAGAGTCTTGTAATTGCTCATGCTTGGAGGGTTGCTTCAAGTTCGTCTATCTAACATGTTATGATTAATAAGAATGCAGACTTATTTTGAATGTTAGTTCGTTTAGCCTTTAGCCCAAGAACAAGAAGGATTTCTTATTGTGCTCTTATCTTTTAGATGGATTCCTATGAGTGGCAAGCGATGTTATGTCCCGACCCTCTGAGCACGTGCTCATCCCTGCTTGGTCGATATAATAGCGATATTCCAAGACGAATCGCTGACCCATTTATTTTTGTGATAATTCCCCACGATCACCAATCACATTAAAATTTCACAATTTGGTACTCAAATAAATAAATAAATAGAGAGCACCATTGCAATCGGTACAAAATTTTGGTCGTTGGCTATCCTAGCCTAATTTCAGGAAAATAAATAAATAATTAAATGATTACGGAAAATAATAAATAATTGCGATAAATTCAACTTATGCCTGTAACACCTAATTGGAAGCTGAGATGAGCCCGAAAAATTACCGAAACTCGTTCAATAAATACCATAACCTATTTCCTTGCTAGCTACACTATCCATTTGCCTAACATGCATCATTAAGTCTCCAATTTAATTACTATAATATAATCTATCCATCTAATTGCACTTAATTAAATCTAATCAACCCCTAAGCATCATTAACCGACTAGTAAGGGATTAGTGAGCAAAACTCACTTGATTAAAAGCGGAGAACGAATCACTGTGACGGCAGTGCGACGGCGGCTGAACTTGGGCTCGCGACGACATCGATGGGCTTGGACCGAGCCCAAAGGCCTTGCAAGCCCACAGAAAATTACTAGGCTTGGACTTGGCTGCGGTTGGGCCTTCTTCACGGGCTAGACCGCACTAAACTGGGCTTGCAGAAAACGCGTGTTTTCAGTGGACTTGCTAGAATTGGGCCTAAAAAACTGGGCTTGCGAAATGGGCTGCTAGAGATGGGTCGATTCTGGCCTGACTTGCAGCCCAAATGGGCTGAGCTGCTGCAAACCGAAGCAACGACGGAGAAGCTGGCGTCTTCGGCTTCGCTGCTGGGGTCAACCGACTTTGCTTGGTTGACCGTCGAAGACGCGTGGACGAAGGGCTGCAATGTGAGACGGCATGAGCGCACGAAGATGGAGCACCTTCGGTTGATTGAGTTGTAGGGAAACGTGGGCTTGCAGAGCTGCTGATGGGCTGGGCTCCACACGACTAAAGGCGAGAGGCAACGTCGGTAGCTTGTTGGTGTGAACTCGGCTTCACTGGGTGTGCGATTGGCGTGAGCTGCTGCAGTCAGCGAAGAAGAGAGAGTTGATCGAAGGAGCTGGGCTTCGACGTGTGGAAAAGCACGAACTGGCGGTGGGGATTCGGTGGTGGCGTGGGGAAAATTCATGAACGGCTGCTGTGGGTGCTCGAGCTGGAGAGAAGACAAGGTAGCAAAGCTTGTCCGAGGAGGCTGAAGCGTGTGGATGAGGGAAGAGAAGACGTCCGAAGGAGAGGGGAGGGGGAACTGTGAGGTAGAAGCTAGCAAATAGGGAATATTAGTCAACCATTATCCCTTCCATTAACTTCTTGTCCCCCTTAATACTTTCTAATAAGATAAGCCCATAATAATTAAATTTTGATGCAAATAATGCACCCCCAACCAAAGCTCCGAATTTCACCACTTTAGGTTCCAATTTCTTCACGAAATTTCTCAATCAACATCCAAATTTCATTGCGGAAAAGCCCACAAAATTTCCACAGTTCCGGTCGTCAAGTAGCTTGGTTTGGAAGTCAGAATTTTCTTCAAACGAGCTAAACCGAATTTCCACTAATTTTCTGCATCATTCGAATCGATTTTCCATAAAAATCTCGGAATCTCCGAAAATTCTTCGAAGGATGAGTCGATGTTCCTAAAATAGGTCGTGACATGACAAAACTTTCAATTTCTAAAATTGGGTTCAAATTCACGATTAATTTCACTTCAAAGTAATTTTAGCATGATCTAGTCTATCAGGTAGCTTTTAGGAATTTTTTATGCAATTGACATGTGATCTATTTATCTCAATCACACTGTACATCTTTGACTCATTGGTGACTCTTAGTTGTCGAAAATCTCAAGGTTTCAAATACAAACACCGGATACCAAAATGATAAAAATATCGGTCTAGTGCTAATCGATAAGTATTTTGCAATTAAGTGGAATCACCCACACTCTAATCACATATCTCAGTCAAGTCAACCTATCTTCGGTCTTTGGTCGATTTCGATAGTGCCGTAATGACCCTTGCAAACCAACACGATTGAGCAATCAAATCCTGGTCGAATTTTCAATTTCATTGCATTTATGTTCTTTAATCACTTTCTCAAATAGTCCAGTTATCTCGTGAGTGATCATCTCAGAAAATAGCACTATAGGCACGTCAACGAAATGCTCGATTTATTTAATCGAAAATAAAATTTGAAAATTCAAGCCGTCACAACTCTTTCCATTTTATAAAAATTTCGTCTTCGAAATTTAAACCATTACAAAACTTCATCAAAAAATGTGAGGGTATAGTTGTCTCATCGACTCTTCAGTCTCCCAGGTCGCTCCTTCAGTACCGTGGTGTTGCCAAACCACTTTGACCAACGGAATGATCTTTGTACGTAAAACTTACTTTTTTCAATTCACAATCTAAACCGAGCTTTCAACGTATAACACATGGTCATCCACGTCCAATTCCTCGAAATTGAGCACGTGGGTTGGGTCAGGCTCATACTTCCTTCAACATCGATACGTGAAAGACGTCGTGCACTTGCACCAATCTCGGCGGCAACGCAAGATGATACGGTAGGCTCCCGATTCTCTCAAGAATCTCAAACGGACCTACGTACGTCGAACTCAATTTTCTTTTCTTTCCAAAGCACGAAGTTCCCCTCATTGGTGACATTATCAGAAAAACGTGATCACCAACTTGGAATTTCAAAGGTCTCCGGCGCTTGTCTGCGTAACTTTTTTGCCTGCTCTAAGCGGTCTTTAATCTGTTTTTGATAATTGCCACGGCATCGACTAATTGCTGAACCAACTCTGGGCGTATAATCTTTCTTTCCCCAACTTCATCCCAACGCACAGGTGTCCAACACACTCTGCTATATAATGCTTCAAATGGAGCCATCTTGATACTCTGTTGATAATTATTGTTGTAGGCAAAATCCACCAAGTGTAGTTGATCTTCCCAACTTCCTTTAAAGTCTAGTACACAAGCTCTCAGCATGTCCTTGAGGGTCTAAATGGTCCTCTCAGATTGGCCATCCGTCTAAGAATGATATGTCGTACTGTACTGAAACTTTGTACCTAGAGCACTTTGCAAGCTCTTCCAAAAAGCGGCAGTAAACTTCGGGTCTCTATCTGAAGTTATCGTAACCGGCACTCCATGCATACGAACCACTTGAGGCATGCACAGATCTACGTGTCTATCCAAGCTAAGGTTCTTTTGTACAGCAATGAAGTGAGTCGACTTTGTCAATCTGTCGACCACTACCGAAATCGAATCATTTCCTCTTTGACTCCTCGGTAGTCCATTCATGAAATCTATTGCGATATGTTCCCATTTCCATTCTAGGATTTCGAGAGGTTGCAAAAGTTATCACAGCTTGCAATGTTGAGTTTTGACCTGCTGACACGTCAGACACTTGGTGATATGCTTGGCGATGTCCGCCTTCATACTTCATCACCAATAATATTGATGCAAATTCTAATACATCTTGGTACTTCCAGGATGAATGTTGTAACTGCTACGATGTGCTTCTGACAATATATCCTCTCTAAGCTCCACATTGTCAGGTACAACTAAATGTCCTCGGAACCTTATCGTTCCATCATCAGAAACCTGAAAATCAGCTTTTCTTTTCTTAGTGTCCTCTTGTAAAAAATTTTGTACATCTGGGTCTATCGGTTGGAGTAGCTTGATTTTGATATGGACATCTGATTCAATTCTGAGGGTGGCCATAAGACTTAAATGTGGCTTACCTTAAACTTGAATACTGAATCTCGAGCTCTCTTGATTAAGTTCCACTCCTTAATCGATAAATGAGCAACTGAAGACTTTCAACTCAAAGCATCGGTGACCTTGTTCGCCTTTCTTGGGTGATATAGAATCTCACTTTCGCCATTTATCTTGTCTCATGTTCAATTTCTTTTGAGCATATAGTTTTGATGGACTCTCTTCGGGGCAAATATGATAGTTGCGTTCTAAGCATGCATCGGGTAATCTGAGGCATCAATTGAGATGATTCTCTTGCTCTTCATCACTTCTAAAATACACCAAAATATCATCTATGAACACTCTTGATCATGACACAAATTTCTCCTCTTTCTTCAGAGTCTTGTCAAAGGTGATTCCTTGAATACTCAGTTCATCAAATCTTGCATCCTTCGAAATCACGTGATCTGGGAGTTAACCAAAACACGTCAACCCAAATGATGGACTCAATGTACGTAGCACTAATCTTAGAACTTTGTAATAACCATACTAAGTACGAAATGCTAAATTTGGAATGTCCTCTTTCTTGGTCCTCAGTTGATGATATTCCGTCCTCAAGTCGATTTTCGAAAATATCGACGCTCCTTGTAACTGATCAAACAAGTCATCGATCCTCGGTAATGGATACTTGTTCTCGATCGTTACCTAATTGAGTTGCCGATAGTTGATGCATAAACGCAACGATCCATGTTTCTTCTTTACAAAAAGAACTGGTGTTCCCTAAGGTGATGCACTGGGACAAATGAATCCCTTATCCAATAATTCTTGCATTTGTACTTTCAGTTCATTTAATTCAGATAACGCCATTCGATAATAAGCCCTAGAGATTGGCTCTGTCCCGGGTGCTAACTCAATCACAAACTCAATTTCTCTTTCTAGCGGTAATCCTTTCAATTCCTTTAGGAACATATCTGGGAATTCTTGCACTAACAAACGAGTTGCCTCAAGTGACAAGATCAAGGAAATCGAGGGTCCTCCTCAGTTCCCTACAAACTCAAAGCTCTCACCCTTTAATGGGTAAAACTGAATCGACTTGCGATAATAGTCCATTTTAGCTCGTTGCTTCATAAGCCAATCCATGCAAATTATTAAATCAAATTCATATATGGCTAGGACTAACAAGTCTATTTTCCTCTCCCGCTCACCAATCACTAACTTGCAACCATAACAACCCAAAGCAGATAACACATTATCCTTCAATGTTATAAATATGCTAACAACATATTCCAGTAATTCAGGATTCAACCCTATCAACTTAACATACTGCTCGGCAATAAAGGAATGTGTTGCACTTGGATTGAATAAAGCATAAGTAGGATGGTTGTTTAGCGAAACAATACATGTGATCATGTCAGGTGCAGCCTCTGCCTGACCTTGAGTGATAGCATACACCGTGCCTTGAACCGGAGGTCTAAGTTGTCCTCTCTACAGTACGTTCTACGGTACATTCCCCCTGATTTGACCCAACGGTGGTGGAGGCAGCAACTGTTGAGGTCTCCCCTATCTCCGGGGATAGTTCTTGGCTAGGTGACCCTACTAGCCACATTCAAAACAAGTGCCTGTCCTTTGGGGGCATTGGTTCACTCCATGTCGCCTTCCACAAGCGCGACATAAATCAATCCTATTTGGCACTGGCTTGCCAACTCCACTTCTTCTATTTGGTGGAACTTGGAATCTATTTCTAGGCATGGGCCTCTTCCCCTGGCGAATACCTTCTCTATGAGAGTTAAACCTCGATCCAGATGAAGTAGCTTGCTCGTTCAAACCTCTCTCTATCATTTGAGCTTGACGATAGACCTCTCGATAACTTGTCAGATTTAAAGGCAATAGAGGTTGCTTCAATTCAAAACGAATTTTAAGCCTTAATTGTGACGATTTGTTCGAATAGACAATTGGGGGTTTTGATCGCTTACTGGCATTGCAAAATGGAGTTGAGTCAGCTTGACGAGTCATATTGATCATGAGCATGTGAAAAATTTCTCTTTCCTCCTTTTTTCTTTCTTCTTTTTCTTGTTTCTTGGCGAGCCCCTTTTCTTTCCCCTATTTCTGCTTCAGCTTCTTCTTATCCTCTTGTGCTTCATTGCAGGAGCTCAAATAAGAAGAGAGAAAGAGAGTTGAGCTCGGGCTTGACTTGCTGGGCCATATTATTACAATGGGCATAGGAAAGTCCCCTTTCAAAGCCCATTCATCATCGGATTTTGTCAAGGTGCACCAGTCGACACCAGCTCCGAAAACGGAAAACCCAGGAAGCTACTAATGGAATTAGCACACGGGCCATATATCATTAGAAAATAAACTCGAGTACGCTCGTCATGATACCTGGTTCGCAATTTTCTGAGCTCCTTTGAGCCTTATATCAATCAGGGAAAGACAGGCCAAAGTTGTCGGAGAAGAGGTTGGGACCAAGTGTGAATTGAGGCAGTTGATACACTTTGATGTTACTGTTGACAAAAATTTTAGCTGTAAGGCCTGAGGTTTTAATACTACAATGTCCCTGGCTTAAAAGTGTAGAAGAAACGCAGTGGGAAATGGACTCAAGATGACGTAATGTAGACGTTTTCGATTAGTGGTCAGATTGCGTCTATATCGATGCAATCGATTACTAATCTTCTTGAGATGCTGGGAGGGCCTACACAAAATTAACCCTAGTTATTACTCAACTATCGTGCTTATAATATAAACGTGCATAAAGAACGTGTGGGTTACGAGGGTCAAATTCTGCCGTATCTAGCAGAATTGATTTTTCTGAAATGATTTTCTTTATAAAAAAAAAAAAAAAATACGTGATGAACTTGTTAGCTATCAACCCCAAAAAAAAAAAAAAAAAAAAATTGTTAGCGAAATTCCAGGGTCAATGGTAGCCGGCAGCTGTCTTTGGAGAAAAAGGACGACAAGGGCTTACGTACATGATATGCTTCTTTGTATTTTTTTCATACTTTCAACTGAATAGCCTTCGCCTATGGATTGGCTCAATCCACTGATTTATACATGCAATTTATCTCCGCATTTATCAGATATTTTCTTCTTATTTTTTTCTTTGGCCACAATCTTCAACTACCGCCTATTAAACTACACACTTATCGACATTAATCCTAGAGGGGTCCAGGCTTTTTTTAAAAAGCTGATCAAAACTTCAACACTGAAAAAGATTTGTGTTAGGCTGGGTATTACATATACATCACGAATATAGTTAGTCCCTGTTTCAAAGGCTATAGTACCTTATTCTTTCACATCCAGTAATGCACCGTTACCCAATTTCATTTGGCTTTTATCGATGTACCAGTATTAATGAATATAGATCTTCCACTGTCATGTGATTACTACATGCATCATCAATATAATACTTATCATTCTCCTCCCCGTTTGCCTCGTGGCCTATGTAGAACATGTTGTTTGTATTTTTTCTTTCAACATAATTATCTTGGCAGTTTAAATTTGAGCGACAATACTTAAAAGTGATTTGTTTTCTTGCAAATACAACAAGATGTATATTCTTCTTTTGGAGAGGTTTCTCCTCTTCTTCTTTTTTTTCTTTTTTTTAAAGAAAAAATTCTTCAAACTCCTTCCACCATTTTTTACATATATGATGCTGTATTTTTATTGTAGATTGAAAGATACTTTTAACTGATTCTTTATCTTGTATCATCGTTCTTTTTTCGTATGCCTCTAGAGAGCTAATTAATTCACTTATTGATATAGTACTTCAATCCTTATATTCTTATATAGATGAGGTAATAAAATTGTATTTTCTAGTAAGTATCATGATAGTGATATCATCTTTATAGGCACTCATTTGATTTTCTACTTCTTTTAATCTACCATAATATTGTTGGATAGTATTATAATCTTTCGTGTCAGCATTTTCGAATTCCGTTATAAGAGATTGAAGTCTAATAGTGCTTGCCCTTATTGTGCTTGGAACTCTTCTCAAAGTGAGCTTATTGAATGACACATAGAGGCGTTGCATTTTTTTTTGTAGTGGTGCCGCCGGAACGTTCGCATTTCTTTTGGAGTCGCATGCCCTTTCTCCAGATTGTCTCATGAATCTTGGGCTTTCAAGAAAAGAGTGATTTTAATACTCCTATAGTCATAGTTATTTTGGGAGAATTACCCAGAAAGTCCTAAACATTTTGCAATTATGTCAATTCAGTCATAAACTTATTTTTTTTACCCAATTGAATCCTAAACCTTTTATAATTGTGCTAGTTCAGTCATTCCGGCCAAAATTGGCTGATTGGCACTAGCGTGGCTGCCGATTGGCATTGGCCATAATTTTTTTAATAATATCTTTTTTGAATTATTTCATTAATTTTTTAATCTTTTTTCGTTTTTCCCTCCCTCCTTCTTCCTTTGGCTTCGGCTACTGGCTAGCCCTCGCCAGTCGTTGGAGCCAAACGAAGAAGGAGGGAGGACCAAAAAAAAGAGAAAAAAAAATATTAACAAATTAATAAAATAATTCAAAAAAAATATTATTGAAAAAATTATGGCCAGCACCGACCGCGGCCACATCGGCGCTAGGCGGCCAATTTTGGGCGGGAGAATTGAATTGGCACAATTATAAAAGATTTAGAACTAAATTGGCTAAAAAATAAGTTTATAACTAAATTGGCACAATTACAAAAGGTTTAAGACTTTTTTGGTAATTCTCCCTAGTTATTCCCATTGAAAGTAGTAATAAATAGTAAGTATGAGCTAGAGCTGTCCTTAATCTTGGTGTTGGATATGTAGACGGGAGATTTTAGTTGCAAGTGGATAGGCAAACAACCAAACGAGGCTCTAACATGACTGTTAGTTTGACATAGAATGAGAAAAGATTAAAACATTGGTAATGGAAGAATAGTGTGTGGCTGATTTTGGAGCAAAGAAGGACCACTAGAGATTCGATGGATTTGTATGACAAGGGCTAGTGTACACGGTATGCTTTTTTCTTTTATACACTTAACCCAACGGCCTTGCCTATTTATAGGCTCGATCCACCAATCTATCTCTGCCCGCAAACTTCAACTACCACCTATTAAACTAAGGACTTGTAGACATTAATCCTAGAGGAGTCTATGTTTTTCTAGAAAAAAAAATGATCAAAACCTCAATAAGCCCAACTTGATTAAGATCATAGAGTGCAGTATTCTACCGACAATATCCGTAATATCTAGAGAAGTGGATTGCGCACCCACTTCATTCCTAATTAATCTCTTAAATCTTATTTTTGGTTAGATGAATGAGGCTTGCTTTTTGCTAGTTAGGCATTTATAGGTTTATCTAGTTTTGTTTGTACGAAGGCATGAGAAGCATGGGCAGATTTTTGCTAGTTTGACTTATAACCTTACCTAGCCATCAAATGTTTGGTTTTACGAGGTTGGGTCGTGTTCTCAACGTAATTACTGCGTGTGTGCGGAGACGACCAATTGAATGAATTGCCGTGGTGGGCTTGCTGTAGGGATCAAATTGAACAGTCACTCTCAAGCCCCAACAACACTAGCCTTGTACTCGCCCATATAAATGGAGGAATTGTGCTCCATATTTTTGTACTTTGTAGCCAATTCTCATTTCATCGCAAAACTAGTACGCCGCAAGTTGGGGACAAGATGCATCAAAGAAGATCAGCCAATTATAGGCCTAACCTTTGGAAATACGACTTCCTCCAGTCACTTAACAACAGCTACGACCTCGTAAGATTCTAATTTGTACCTTCCGTGCTCATAAGTCTGATTTAATTTGGTTGTTAATCATCCGAATTGCTCTTTTTTGGTTGTCCTCTTTAATTGTAGTATAGAACATGAGACACATGTTAATTTTTTTATTTTATTTTCCAAAATTCGAGCAAGGTAAGTATGTTGCTAAATTAATTTGTAATATCACATGCATGATATCAATATGCCTGTTTATCCTATATATCAGCCATCATCTAGACTTGATTTATAGCTAACGTATAATGTAAGAAACCAATTCATCTAACTCTATACATATGCATGTACTAATTATTTATGAAATATTGGCGTGTGCACGAGTTGAGTCCTCTAGGGATCGAAATGGAGCCAACCCTTTCAGTGAGGCTCATTTTACACCAAGACTTCGCAAAATATTTTACAATAAATTCATAAAGGCTAAATTAGTATAATCACAATATATTGACATTGCTCTATAAATTATTTGAGGCCTCGAGGTAGATTTTGATCTAACGAATATTACTTGATTCGACAGAAAGAAGGAACTAAAGAACAGGTGGAATGGCTGGTGGAGGAAGTAAAACCAACATTATCAGAAGCAGTCAATTCACTCCTCAAGTTAGAGTTGATTGACAAGATGAAAAAAATTAGGGTTGTCTAACCTTTTCGGTAATGAAATTAAAGAAGTTCTTCAAACAGTTGCATCCACCAACAATGGTGTTTTCAACATGGAAGATCATCTCTATGCCAGTGCACTTCAATTTAGACTCCTCAGACAGCATGGCCATGTTGTTTCACAAGGTAAATTCTAAATATGGATGTGTGCGATTTCCTTCGTTTTGGATGTTACTATCGAATCACAGCACATATCAAATAAAGCAATAAATAATGCCAAAGAAACTAAAGATTACTGTACAAAAATTGATTCCTTCCATACCATTCTTTACATCCCTAGAATTACTTTTTATCAATAATCAATTAATGGAGAGTTTGCATACATTTAAGTGGACTTGATATCACTAGATCAAAAGCTCAATAGCCTTCTGAGGATATCGATTGCTCCAAATTTTGTACCCACAAACTTAACGTGAATTTCCAATTCAAGAAATTTTCTTGATTTTGATATCACTCGTTGAGTTTCCGAATGGAGAAGTCCCGCAATCGGCACACCGATTGGGACTTAGCTCTTCTGAAAAGCCTTCTTGTTTTTAGAGAGAGGATCATGAAAGGAAAGTGTAATTGTAGACTAGATGGCGAAGGTTTCGTCCACAGTGAGGCACTATCGAATTGAATGCATACAATCTATTCAAAGTTAATGTCAATATTCCTTGTTTTGCAATAGCATCTTCTTAGCGGTCAGTTGTCGTATTTCTAATATTTAGTAACATCAAGTATAATTAATAGTATCAACAATAATTCTCGGTTCTTTGAGGTCGTAAAACTTTGCCTTTCAATTTGCAATTAGAAGCATTAAGGAGCTTCAGAGACGGAAGGAACACATTGAGCGGAAGCAACTGTGGAGACGTTGAAGCCATGATAGAGCTTCTCGAGGCTTCATATCTGGCTATGGAAGGCGAAAACATTTTGGAGGAAGCGAAAGCCTTCTCAACTGGGATTCTCCAAGAGAGAGTCTCTGGTTTGGACGGTCAGCTCTTGAAGCGTGCCGTCCACGCTTTGGAGCTTCCGATGCACTGGAGGGTCCAGTGGTTCGACATCAAATGGCAAATCGACTTGTATGAGCAACAGGAGGACAAGCAAAGTAGTCTGCTTCAGCTTGCCAAGCTCAATTTCAACATTGTCCAAGCCACACACCAAAGAGATCTTAGAGATATATCCAGGTAATTTCTAGGAAAATTGTCCAATAAGTCTTAAATCTATTACACTTTTGCCAATTCAGTCATAAACCTTTTAACTTTGTTAATTCAATCCTAAACCTTTTCACTTTTGGCCGATTCAGTCCATCCTGTCAATTTTGGCTGGAAAATGCTGATGTGGATGCCGGCAGTGTCACGTTGGACCGCCGGCACTGACGTTAACAATTTTTAATAATATTTTAATCTTTTTTGAATTATTATTATTTTTTCTTTTTTCTTTTCTTTTAAGCTTTTTTCTTTCCTTTTCCGGTGGTCGACCCTCGGCCACAGGCGATGGCCGGCCACCGACGGTCGTGAACTCAAGCCTAAACCATGTCGTCATCGTCGTTGCCACCGCCGCCGTCACTGCTATCGTCGTCTTTGTCCTTCCATCTCTTCTGCTTGAGTCCTCTCGCCTCGCCCCCTACTCGCTCAACTCGCCACCGAGAATGGACAGCGTTAGCAGGGTGGAAGGACTGTCATCATCTTCCCGATCGTCCATGCCCTGCTGGCCAAGGGTGAGGGCCAGCCTTGCCAGATCTAGTCTAGGTGAGGCCAACACTTGCCTGGGCGAGTGCTCCCCTCGCCAAATCTGGCAATGCCGGCTCTCGCCCAGGCGACCCTTGCCGGGCCGCGCCTGGGCAAGGGCTCCCCTCGCCGAGGCTTCTCCTCGCTTGGCCGGGCCTCGCCTGTGGCGGGTGAGGCCAGCCGGCAGGCTATGGCCGGTGGCCGGCTGTCGCCTGTGGTCGATGGCTGGCCACCAGAAAAGTAAAGAAAAAAGCCAAAAAGAAAAGACAGAAAAGAAAAAAAAAGAAGAAGGAAAAAACAGAAAAAAAATAATAATAATTCAAAAAAAATTAAAATATTATTAAAAATTGTCTACGTCAGCGCCAGTAGTCCAACGTAGCACTGCCGGTGTCCATGTCAGCATTTTCTAGCCAATTTTGGCCAGATGGACTGAATCGGTTAGAAATGAAAATGTTTAGGATTGAACTGGCAAAGTTAAAAAGTTTATGATTGAATTGGCAAAAATGCAATAGTTTTAGAACTTTTTGGACAATTTTCCCGGTAATTTCTGCACACTCAAACTCACTCATGATACATATAATGTGAATTCATCCTAAGAAATTGTCTACTTCGAAGATATCTTTAAGGGACATGATGTGATTTTTATAGCTTTTAATTTGATTAGTTGCTTCGGTAAATTCAGGTGGTGGAGGGATCTGGGACTTATCGAACATGTGGACTTCGCAAGGGATCGGCTGGTCGAAAGTTTCTTTTGTGCCCTTGGCCTCTCTCAAGAACCACAGTTCAGCTCTTTTCGAAAATCTCTCACCAAGGTCATCATATTGATACTGGTGATCGACGATCTCTACGACCTTTATGGTTCGTTGGAGGAGCTAGAATGTTTCACTGACGCCATTACCAGGTTGGCCACGGTGCCTCTCAAATTTCTTCCTTTCGTGTTTGCTCGGTTCATATTCTCTAACTGGAAAGTCCGATGCTTCTAGATGGGACTTAGAGCAGATTCAACAGCTTCCCGAGTGCATCAAGGTCTGTTTCCAAGCACTTCGCGATGTTACGTATGAGATTGCTCATGAAATTGGCAAGGATGAAGATTGGCATCAAGTGGTACCACATCTCATGAAAGCCGTAAGCAAAAAAACTGTCGAATAACTGCATATCCGTGCATTTGTCGCCATAACTAATTTAATTCCTCACATGATGAATCATCTCCGATTAAATCTCCTTTTTCCCTCATTTTTTTACAGTGGGCAGATTTTTGCAAAGCGTTACTTAATGAAGCGAAGTGGGACAAAATGGGCTACACTCCATCTCTGGAAGAATACTTGAGCAATGCATGGACATCATCTTCAGGACCTCTGATCTTGTCTCATGCTTATTACTTCATGGGACAAATGAAATTGGAGGACGCAGCAGATATGCTAAAGAGAAACAAGGATCTGATTTACAATGTGTCCATTATAATTCGACTTTGCAATGACCTTGGAACGTCAACAGTAATTATCAAACTTCTGTGTGAATGTTATAAACAAACTGAACTTGACATGATGGACAAATTCTTAGCTTGCAGAAAAATCTTGTGCTTACACACATTCAGAGTAAAGGAGATTGAATCTGATTAACAAGTTAAATTGATTTATTTGTTTGATTAGGCTGAAAGAGAAAGAGGAGATGCTCCATCCTCGGTGGTGTGTTACATGCGAGAAGCGAATGTGTCAGAGGACATTGCCCGGAAGCACATCCCGATATTGATAAACCAAGCATGGAATAGCATTAATGCTCATTGCTTTGGCAATGCCGAGAAGCCGTTTCTCCGACCCTTCATCAATGTCACCGTGAATGCGGCTCGTGTTGTGCATATGCTTTACCAGTTTGGAGATGGGTTTGCCATCCCGGACGGCGACATTCAACAGCAAATTCTATCTATTGTGATCAAGCCTCTCGCTCTCGACTGAGATATTGACGCAAGTGTAATCACCGAGCTGGTGTGTAAGCTAGACTAGCTGCTGCTGGTCCAAAGATTGAGGGCTATAAGCAAATTGTATCCTAGGCTATGCAATAATTGCGTTTGTGTTTCGGTGGAATATCGGCAAGTACCTTTATCATCAAAGGTTCATCTTTGGATTTTATTGAATCGGGTTCAGTGGCGAGTCGGATAGAAAGCAAATTGTGCAACAAGAACGATTAAATCTAGAGAAAAGTAAATGCAAGTACAAGAAATTGATAAATTTAAAAATTTTAAATTGAGAAATTACATAAGCATTTGTGTTAAGAATGTGTCTTTTACAACAATTCAACACACCTTTAAATAGCCCTGTACAAAGTGTAACCACGTACAAGCGATTAGTATTCCAATGATTGATTACAATTGCATATGCATGACTTTAGGCTCCATGATTGTATGTTGACCTAATCTATAGGCAGTTACAACTCTTCAATTGTCATTGGACTTAATTATTAATTGCTATCTTCACTTTTTTTGGATCGGAATATGAGTTTATTTATTAAAAGTGTTCAAACATAAGTACTCGCTAAGGGAGCATCCGAACAAAGTAACTCCCAGAGGGGTTGAGGGGAATAAGCTAACCAATTACAAGGCAAATAATCGCTATCTTCACTTTGACATCTTCACTTTGTCTTTAATTTCTGTTTTCAACACTTGTCCATAGTAATAATTGTAGACCAATCACCATGATACATCAATAGCTGTATCATGGTAATCGATACGTCATAGTCATCAACAAGCGTATCCACTATCAATAACTCATTGATAGTATAATCATACTTAACTCCAAGATCTATATCTATTCAGGCTGGCACGATGTCAATAAGAAAGATTTAGTCATTTTTGGGTGTCAACAATTTGTAATGATCAAATCCCTACAAAACGTCCATCTTACCCTACTGGGCATCGCACAAGGTAACCATATGCCTAATTTGTCTAATCCATGTGAATCACACTTCTAGAAAAGGATACTTTTTTTTTTTTTTTACAAAAAAGGATAATTGAGATGGTGATAATTTGACCAATCCCCCCTTAGCTAGACTTGAATGTTGCACACGTCAAGGATGGTACATTATTCTCTCAAGAGCATCGAAATCGTGACGAGACTCGTTCTATAATCAAGTCAATCACAGATGATTGGATTGGACCACTCTGGATTTGGGAAAACGAATGTGTTTCTCATATTTAATGCGGTGAGATATTTCAGTCCGCACGGATCGGCCAACTCTGTCAGATTATGAAATACTTTTTTCCTGTTGTTATGGGATGATTTGGAGTAGGTATTGGTGGGATCCATTGTCCACTAACAGGCAGCCGCAGAGTCAAATGCCACTGCATTCATCGGCGGCATTAGAAACGGCAAAAAGGTTCAATTGTGCCAAATTATTTGACCTTCAAAACCGTAAACCACTCCTTGGTTTGAAACTTTGGTTCTGGGGTCTGACTTTAAAGTTTTTCATCAGACCTCTGTTGCTGGAAGATGCTTCTTCAAGTTACTAGATTTGGATTTGATGTTTTATCGACATATTGGCACAGTCAAAACAATAGATGTAGTCCGTATTAGCAACACGTGCAAGCTGCGATTGATTTAATGAGTCGAGATGGATCGAAGTAAATACATACAGAAGCACTACCCATCAAGCTGGAATTGATTCAAAAGAGCATCCGATCAGCATATTCAACTTATAAAATCAGATGATAGACCATGTTGACTTGATAGAACTTAGTCAAATCTGTAATTTTCCTCTTTCACAGAAATTAGTCCTGAGTAGGACTTTAAACTGCTCCCCCAAGCCCATGCGGGGTAAACCACTGGGTATGGAGTTCTATCCTAAGGGATTCCCAAAAAATCCCAAAGAACAAGGAGGCCACCTCCAATGAAGATAATAGGGGGAATAGAAGCCCCTTGAGTGGGCCGAGGAGGGACTTCCCCAAGCTAGTCCTGAGTAGGACTTTAAACTGCTCCTCCAAGCCCATGCGGGGTAAATCACTGGATATAGAGTTCTATCCTAGGGGACTCCCAAAAAACCCCAAGGAACAATGAGGCTACCTCCAATGAAGACAACAGGGGGAATAGAAGCCCCCTAGGTGGGCTGAGGAGGGACCTCCCCAAGTTAGTCCTGAGTAGGACTTTAAATTGCTCCCCCAAGCCAATGCGGGGTAAACCACTAGGTATGGAGTTCTATCCTAGGGGACTCTCAAAAAACCCCAAGGAACAAGAAGGCCGCCTCCAATGAAGACAACAGGAGGAATAGAAGCCCCTTAGGTGGGCCGAGGAGGGACCTCCCCAAGTGGGTCCTAAGTAGGACCTTAAAAGGCTCCCCAAGCCCATGTGGGGTAAACCACTGGGTACGGGGTTTTATCCTAGGGATCTCCTAAAAATCCCAAGGAACAAGGCGGGCTGCCACCAATGAAGGGACCCTCCCTGGGGTAGGGAGGGGTCAGCCGAGGCGGTTTATGAACATGTGTTTTGGGGGCTTTGTCCCTTCTTATGGCTTCTAGCACAAAATCAAAATCCGGAACATGAAATCTGAAAGTGATGGGGCTTCCTTCCATGTTCATGATGCATGTCTCTTATTTAGAATTTAAGTCCGATATATAAAGTCAATGCTACCACAAACCATTGTGAGGGTATGATAAACATGTATTTTTAGAGTGGATGAGACCCGAAATTACATAAGATGAGAGCGATCGTACATTCCTATAGATAAAACATGCGCACACAACATAACTTCGCTTCTTGTTCCCTCCATTGTCTATTTATATGTTATGACCCACAATTGTCCGAAAGGTCTTTTGATAAAGCATAGAAATCAGATTCTCTGGCCTCTTCCTCAGTTCCCACTGACTTTCCAATATCGAGCACTTGGTCTAACTGTTCACTTGATTCCCTCGTGGAAAAGATCCCAAAAGTGCTACCCTTTTCACATGCAGAACCATTTTCATGAAGCGGTAGAGTTTTGTCTCTGAAGGTGTTTTTAATTTGCAGTCTTCTTCTCCAACAATGGAAATATGCTGCATTCTTGAAGTAGACGTCAATGGCCTCGAGACTTTCCTGGTGGACAAGGTAATTACTTGCCCTGCTTTCTCTCTCATTTTTTAGGTTATCACGTTTCTGTTTTTATGACCTGCTTCGGTTCAAGTTCTTGTGATGTTGCTTCTTGTTACAGTTTTTACTACTGGTAATTGGGCTTTGAGTTTCTCGAACTGTGAAGTCACTCAGCTGATGAAATGGACTTCTGCTTAATCGATTGATTCCTGTTTCTTGAAAAAAAAAAAAAAAGTCTTTCCTGCATTGAGAAGCCTGTCGTACTTTTTTGAAGCTTTTCGGGTTGTCCCTATTATGGTTTTGAAGACTTAGACCATCCTGATGTGACTTTAACATTTTTTTTCCTTTCTTTTCCCCTTTTGTTAACACTGTCTCTGTTTTTTGTTTCTTGTGCAGAAAATTACGGGATCGTTTTCAAGGAGGCTTAACAGATTGTTTGGTCAAAAATCAGGAGCAGCAAATGGGAAGCAGAGAGTAATCTTTCATGATTTTCCAGGAGGCTCAGAGGGTTTTGAGCTCATGTCAAGATTCTGCTACAACAATGGCAAAGTTGAGATAAACCCTTACAACATCGTCCTGTTGAACCGCGTGGCACGTTTCATGGAAATGTACTGCGATGAAGCACCGGGCAATCAAAATTTGGAGGAACAAATGGAGAAATCCCTCAAAGGGATCAGCTACTGGTCTTGGTCTGAACTACTAGCGTCGTTGAAACAATGCCAGGATTTGTTACCTGCTAAAGATTCGTCTTTTTTAGTACAGAAAATTGTGGACTGCATAACAGAGAGGTTATCTTTGCCTACTGATGCGAGCTCGTGCACGTCTTCGTCAGACAGTTCGTACCATCCTCGCTCAAGCATGGATAGTGTCAATAGCAATTGCTCTCACATGGCGTGGCGGTTGAAAGATCTTACATTCTTGGAAATTGATTGGCTAGACAAAATAGTGAGAGCAATGGTATCAAAGAACATGACCATTTCGCCATAAGTAGATTCCTCCTCTATTATCAAAAGATGAAATCCACTGGCGCCACGGTCATCGAGAAACGCAGGATTTTAGAGGGCTTGATCAGTCTGCTATCTTTGGTGGATCGGGGCTCGAGCAACATCTCTTGTAAATGCGTCTTTGAGCTACTATGCCTCGGATTGAGGTGGAACATAAGCACTGGCCACAAAGAACTCTTGGAGAGCTTGATCGGCTCGCAATTCGACCAAGCCACGGTTGACCATCTGCTCATTCAATCGCCTCGGGGGAAAAAGTACGCATATGATGTCTATTTGATCATCAGGATTATTAAAGCATACTTGCACAAAGGCGATCAATCACCTGCAGGTCAGCTTAAGAAGGTTGGCCACTTGATTGATTCCTACATAGGAGAAGTGGCTGCCGATTTGTATGTAAAGCCCGTGACATTCGAAGAGCTGGTCTCAATCTTGCCGGAGGCTGCAAGAGCCTCTCATGACAGCCTATACAGAGTCATAGACATCTACATTGAGGTACCATACTTGGACGGAAAATTCTCAAAGCTCCACGTTTAGTAGAACATTTAACAAAGTTACTGCTGAGTACTTTATTTACTTCACTTAATTTTCATGGCTGAAACATCATTTTCTGAGTTTTTTTCTTGCTATTTCTTATAAGTTTTATGCAAATGCTTGAGCATTTCCTGTATAAAATGCTTATCAGGAGAGAATTTGTTTGCAGGTCCATCAACAATTATGTCCACAGGAGAAGCAGAGAATATGTGATGTACTAAATCATGAGAAGCTCTCTACAGCAGCTCTAGGAGACCTGGCTTACAACGCAAATTTTCCACCCAAAATCACTGTTAAAGCTCTGCTTATGCTGCAACATAAGCTCAAGAACCTGGTCCCAGGCACACGAGAGAATGTCAGCGATAAGGTCAAGGGAAAGCGAAAATCACACAATAGTTGGTGCTAGAGGGAATCTACAAGTCGGTGCGATCAGATACTGCAAACTCAATTGTCCAGTCAGTGCAATGCAGGATTCTCAATTGCCTATGATTATGTTCAGAGCTGGGACCTTTTTCCTTCCATTTATTTTTTCTTTCGGGCTAGTCATTCTAGAATAGGTAAGTCGCCTTGCATCTTCTTCTGCCTCTGTTTTCTGTAGTTCTGAGATGATTTGTATAGATTTCATAATATGCGGTGCAACAGCCACGACATATTTATGCCGGTGATAGGTATAAGGGTGATCGATAAGTATACTCGAAGAATGTCAATCCTTTTTGTGGTATATAGAATCAAAGTCCATCTCAAATCATCAAAGAGCATTATCTCTGGCGCCAAAAAAAAAAAAAAAAAAAAAAATTTAGACGCCCTACTTTCAAAGAACGGCAAGAAATCTACAGAAAGTCTAATGAATTTATGAAAATCATGAGCACACTGGCTTTGATACGATATTAATGTGAGTGTGCAATCAATTTGAATGTTTAACGAAGACGATTTAGTTACTCAGACTCAAAGTGAAGAAAGGAACTAGAAGAGAGATTGAGAAATTCAAGGGGACAAAACCCTTCTTAAGAACAAATTTAATTTGTCAATTCATTTATCGATGACAAAATCTGACAACCCATGTCCTTCAATTAACCCAATACCATGATTAATGGGACAAATTTATTAATACGATGAATGGATGTTTCTAAAGAATATCCATAACGATTTACGAGTTCGTGCTCATCGCCGACTGCGGAGAAGAACGCGCTCGTTTAGAGGCTCAGAACAACAGGCAAATGCAGTCCCAGACAATGCATAAGCCAAAGGATTTTGGACTTTCTGAATTTATTAACTTTTTTTTTTAAAATTTATTGGTTATTATAAGTTTGACCCACGATTTTGAGTGATGGCCATAATATAAAAATATGTGACCCTCTTTTCTTTTTGTTATTCTCAAGACAGAATCTATGCTTTGGTCTACGTCAAGTTTTGGCTCGTATAGAGAGGAGTGATGTTCCTTTTTTATACTTCTTCTGCTCATTTTAACCAGAACCGAAAATGTTTTAATAAATGGACTTGGATTTATGTATTCCTTTCGCTTGACATGCATATCTTGCTTTAGAGAGTAAATCAAGCCCATTCTTTTCATAAAAAGAACATTACCTCACATTAAATTTTTTTAATAGTTGACAACGTTTTTTGCTAGCTAATTTTTTTGTGATTGGGTAGTCTCTTTTCATCCAAGGATGAGGGCACGTGAAAGTCGGTATGGATCAAAGGGTCTCGATCCTTTCTAAGGTCTAATCCACTGATAATGTGCCACTCTCGGTCCCTAAAGTCAGTTCTTATTAAGAAAATTCAATGAGAAAAGTTTCTATTTTTGATAAACTGATTGCCCCTATAAGAAGAAAAGGCAGAGTTGACTTGAGATGTGTTATCTTTCTTTGTCTGGTTTGTTTTCCAATAACAAAAAGAAACTGTAATGTGACCAATTTTTTTTTAGTCGGTATCGTGTAACCACTTGACCATGAGGTTTTTATCTTTGAATGAAGGGTGTTTCATTGTTGACGTTTGGAATATCTCAAAGTATAGCAATGAACTAGAAAAATAAATACTCGTAGAAGTATTCCCAAAAATGAATTATTTTCATTGGATGAAAGACGGAGATAGTATTGTTCGATTGAAGTGTTTGGACGACATGACAACATCCACCGGTGAGCGTGAGCATTTAATGCAAGTTTTGGATCTAATAACAGCAGTCTCAATTCTAGACTCGCGGACAAGCATCATTGATATTTGAAAATGCACATTTTCTTAGGCTGACGCAGATTATATAATTCAAAAGAAAAAAACATCCTTGGTATCTGTGATTTTTCGAGTCTTCAACGCTTTTTGGTAAGTGAACGCATTCAATGGATGGTTAAGTCGAGAAAGCTTTTCCCTCGAGGCGATTTTAAACTTGTTACATGACCATTGCCCCCTTCCATTCTCTCAACAACTATTTCTGTCCCTCGTGTCTAATAAATAGTTAGGGATGCGTAAACATGTTTTATATTCTAAATGCCAAAAATGCCAAAAACCGTAATAAACCTATTCACATTGATACATATACAATTCATTCGACCAATTTAAATTGAAAATTGGTCACGTAGATTCTGACTGTCTTACCTGACATAATTGGAGCTATCATTGACTTTTTTTATTTTTGTAAATTTTTTATCATTAAAAACCTCAAATTAGTATATTTGTGAGAAATTTACTCGCCATTAGTTTCCGCTAAATTTACTATCAAATTGTTAAGTTGAATGACACGCATACCGGTTTGGAGTTTTATAATTTGTTTGTCATATGTGTGTCAATTTGTGATTTTTTGAGATATTAATTTAATTTAACAGAAAAATGAGGGTAAATTTACTATGGATATACTAGTTTAGGGATTTTAGTGGTAAAAAAAATTATTTTATTGTAAATTTATCACGAGTGTACTAGTATGGGTTTTTTTGGTATAAAATCTGTTTCAAAAAATTTCTCATAAGTGTACTAGTTTAGGATTTTTAAAGTGCTTTGGGTTTAGCTTCCTAAGGGGCTTTCGACCAAATGCTGACCTTGAGAAAGCTGAAAACCCAATATTAGTATAGACTTGCATTAGGCTTTTAGTATTTGGTCAAATGCTGAAACTAAATTGTTTTTTTTTTTTTTTTTTTTTGCCCCTTTGTGTAACTGTTCATCTTCTTCGTGTGAAGGCTGGTGAAGCCAAATTTGGTCGACAAAGGACTGAGGAGGCTAGATTTGGCTGGCAAAGGGCCAACTAATGCTCAACGAAGGGTTGACGAGGGATGGTTGCCTGACCCAAGCACCTTAGCCAGAGGTCGTATGACCTTGAGTGACTATTGCCTAGGTCTCGCGACCTCCATGACCTTGCCAGAGGTCGTGTGGCCTTCGACGGCCCTCGCTTGAGGTCACGAGATCTAGGGGGTCACAACCCACGCAACAGTCAGTTGAGTTGCATGCCGCCTAGGTGGTGTGACTCTCACCAAGGGTTGCTCGAGGTCCTCGACGTTGCCTAAGGTTAGGGACCTCAGTCGATGGTCGCCGGCATTAGATCTGGCTCGATGACAACCATAGCCCTTCACTGGGCTTTAGCAAAGGATTTAGGTTTTTCTAATTAAAAAAATATAAAAATTATAGTCAAAGCCCATTAAAAAGTTTTTTTTGTCAAACACTCCTTGAAACCAAAAATTCATTTACAAAGAGCTTTTACTAAACAAATTTACATTCTCTCAAAGGGTTTTAGCTTCAGCATTTGAATTACACCCAAAGTCCATTTGGAAAGATGAACCAAATGGACCCTTAGTTGTACTAACCCAATTTTTAATTACATTTTTCCAATTTTTTTTTATTTTTTATTTTTTATTTTTTATTATGTTTTCCTTTATTTTCTTTCTCATTCTTTCTTTTCTCTTTTATCCTTTTGAGTTAATACTATGCAAATCTCCAAGCCAATACGCCATGACACAATTATTCTTTGTTAATTTTTGCTAAATTTTATTGTTAAATTGCTGAGTTAGATAACACGTGACAATTGATTGATAGATCAATTTGGGGTTTTACTCTCCGTTTATCACTTATGTATTAATCCAATTTCACGAAGACTAATTAATGGTAAATTCGTCACAAATATACTAGTTTATGATTTTTTGCAGTGAGTAAACTTGTTATAAGTGTACCGATTTTTTTTTTTTGTTGTGATAAAAAAATTAGTTCGAGGAAAATTGTCATGGGGATACTAATTTAAGGTTTTTCGTGGTATTAATCTTTTCTTTTTTTCCTTATCACCCTCAGTAGTCGCCACCGGTGAAGGACGCAACTTCTGGGGAGGGCCAAGGTTGGGACGGCCTCGTCGGCCTTTGGCGTTGCCCCCTTGCCGGCCGACTATCACCTAGGAGCAGGACGCGAGGAGGTGGAGGTTGAAGCACAGTGTTTGGGTGTCACAGTTGTCTCCAGGTCTGGATCTGGGTTCGTCGTTCTGGGTAGAGAAGATCTTTGACTGTAGAGTGAGGGAAAAGTCCATTTCCAATCAACGCAGGGGATGTCATCAGTTCTCCTGTTGTGCATAGTTCCATCTTGGCATAGTAATGCGTCTTTAGAAGTTTGGGCGTACATCTTAAGTCCAGTACATCTCATTGTTCCCCTCATAGTTGCTTCTTCAGGCACATAGATTTTCTCTTGAATTTCACGCGCATCCCTTGCCCAAACCATCTCTCTCTCTCTCTCTCTCTCTCTCTCTCTCTCTCTCTCTCTCTCTCTCTCTCTCTCTCTCTCTCTCTGGGCGCCTTGAGAGTCCTATATGGAAACTTGGTACGAAACAAACAATGACGATCTTGCTTTTGATTTGGGCTCGCCCATATGGCAAAGGCTGGGGAGTCCCCTCGCCAGATCTGGAGAGGGCCCACCTCACCTAGGCCTTGCACATGGTTGGCAGGTGGACCTTTGCCTATGGCCTTCGAGAGTATCTTCACCCTGGCCCTTGTGGCTGCCGACCGCCGACAGCTGACGATGTATATATATATTTTTTGGGGGCAATAAATAAGAAAAAAGAAAAAGGAAAGAAAGAATTAATAAAAAAATTTAGAAAAATTGTTACAAAATTAAAACATATTCACGTTAGCATAGACTGTACCGCATAAGATGATTGGGTCTACGTTAGTAATTTCCGACCTAAATTGATCGGATGGACTGAATTAGTATTAATGTGAATATGTTATAATTAAATTGTTCCCATTGAAAGGTTCAGAGTTGATTTGATACTAATACAATAGGTTTATGATTTTTTTATTTTTTGGTGCATTTCCCTATTCAATCCAGTAAAGAGACTTTTCGACTTTTAAAATAGTGATTGCAAAAGTACAAACATGTAATATTTTCCATATTTTGTTACTCATAAGATGTAGCTGAGAATTCTAGTAGTTATCAAGTGATGTGATGAATAGTTTCATGCTACAATTGGGTTCTCATAGAGTTGTAACTATCTTAACTCTTGATGGGCACGATGTTGTCATTAGAAAAATGATCATCTTTAAGTACGCACAATAAGAAAATATTTAATTTTTAGAACATTGATTCTATATATCAAGAGAAAAGCTAATTCATTTGAATTCTCATGCGATATGTCTATATGTCATGAATATAGGTAAAGTGTAAAGATAAAAAGTAACCAATCAAAAATTACATAAATAAATTATTTCAAAGAGAAACAACGTATTTTCCTGTGTGGTGTGTTACTTCTTTCAAAAGAAAATGACATATACCTACCTCACATATGTCATGGTGTTTGGTTCATGGATAGAATAGTTTCTTCTCATGCGTTGTGTCTATAAATATCTGAACAATTGGCAAACCTACTCCATGGTGAGTGCAACATAAGATTCCACTATAGATTAAGCATTACCATAAATATCACAACTATACTTGAATTATCAAAGCTTCTAGGATCATCTTCTAAATTTAATACTAAAGGGTATTTATTTATCACGTTATTATCTCCATCTCCTTCAACAAGAAAAATATAAGTAATAAAATTAGGACCTAAGTCTTTTATTTTCCTAGCTGTAGTACTTCTCCTTGGTTCAATTATGTCTTTAGAATCATTCGTTTCTTTCTCTTGAGAATCACTTTGAGTTTCCATAGATCTTGAATTATTTTCAATAATTTCAGAACTTGTAAAACATTTATTCTCAAAGAATTCAACGTCTCTCGATTCTACAATGACATTGGATTCTAAATCAAGAAGCCTATAAGCTTTACTATTTTCAGCATACCCAACGAAAACACTTTTGATAGCTCTAGAACCGACCTTTGTTCTCTTAGGATCTGGAGCTCAGTAGTATGCCAAACACCCCCACACTTTAAGATATGACAAATTTGGCTTTCTACCTTTCCATATTTCATAAGGGGTTATGTCATTTTTCTTGGAAGGTATTCGTTATGAATATAGCATGTAATAAGTAATGCTTCTCCTCAAAGATTAATTGGTAGCTTTGAATTTGAAAGCATACAATTAACCATTTATCCAAAAGATCGATTTTTCCTTTCAGCTAAACCGTTTTGTTGTTGAGTATATGGTGCCGAAACTTGATGAATAATACAATGTTTTTCACAAAATGAAGAGAATTCATTTAAGAAATATTCTCCATCTTTATCTGATCGTGGAACTTTAATTTTCTTTTCTAATTGATTCTCTACTTTAGCCTTATATTTCTTAAACATGGTAAATGCTTAATCCTTCAATCTCATGAGATAAACATATAAGAAACTACTACAATCATCCACAAAGGTAATAAAATATCTTTTACCTTCACATGCATACCATTGAATTCCCATTTATCACTATGAACCAGATCCAATAAATTCGAATTTCTTTTAACACTAGGAAATGGTTTTTTAGTAAGTTTTGACTTAGCACATATTTCACATTTATCAAATTCGCCATTGAAATTTATCAAGTCTAATTTTCTTATATTCTTCAAATAATGAATATTTATATGTGCCAACCTACTATGCTATAAAATTGAAGGCTCGACAATATAAGCAAAACTAGAAATATTATTATTGATACTTAGTTGATACATGCCATCATTGGCATAACCCTTTCCAACAAACAACCCATTTTTCGACACGATAACCTTGTTGGATTCAAACAAAACCCAAAATCCCCTCTTACAAAGTAAATCAATAGAAAATAGGTTCTTCCTAATTTCCGATATAAATAACATATTAAGAAAAGTTATCTTATTTCCATAAGTGAAGTCTATCTCCACCGTGCCTTTTCTAGAAACCTTTGCAAGAGCATTATTCGCTATCAGGACCTCTTGAACATTTGAGTCAACAATCTCTTCAAATTGCTTGAACATGTACTTGTCCTTGCACACATGGACTATTGCTCCTGAATCTAACCACCAACTAGATTGGACAGTGGCAAAATTGATTTCAGAAACCATAGCCATTGCATCATTGATTTTAGAAATTTTCATGTTCGAAAACATGTTTGAAATCATGGCTACATAATTTTCTTCAATCAGATTTGCATCTGCCTTCACCGTCGGAATGTTCTTGTCCTTTGAAATGCTCTTGTGGTGAATGCAATCCTTAGCGTAGTGTTCCTGTTTGCCACAAACAAAATAGCAACCCTTTTTCTGCTTTTGTGTTCTCTTAAATTTATGCCCGCTTTTTACTTTGAAGTTCTAGCCAATTTTCCGTTTTTTATCCACAACATTCACCTTCGAATTATACAAAACAGAATTATCACGTAAACGTGACTCTTCCTCAATGCAAAGATGTTTCCGTATTTGCTCCAAAGTAAAGTCCTCCAACTTGTGAATCAGCCTTTTTCCATAGTCTTTCCAACTTGAAGGCAATTTCACAATAATTGCTCCAACTTGAAAAGCTTCTAGATTATCAATCTTGAGGGCACAAATTTTATTCACAATCACTTGCAATTCATGGACTTGTTCCAGCAAGGGTTTAATATCAATAAACTTGAAATCAAAATACTTTGCGATTAGATATTTGTTGATACCTTGCTCCTCCGCTTTGTACTTGAATTCCAGTGCATTCTAAATTTCTCTAGCCAACTTCATTTCAGTGAATAAGTCGTACAGACGATCGGAGAGTATATTCAGAATGTGTCATCAACAAAGTAATTCATCCTCTGCACATTTCTCCTTCTCCTTATTAACCCTCTCAATGGTTTCCGCACTTGGCTATCCTCCATCAGAAGTAGCCTTAGGATTCTATAGGCGCCAAGTTAGGATCCAGTATGTAGGAAATTTTCAAAGTAGTGAGTAAAAACATCATCTTGTCCCTCCAGCGAGCAAAGTTGTTCCCATCAAACTGGTCCAGTTTAACCATATCTTGATTCATAACTTTGATTGTCTCCGACTCCATTGTAGCAAAATAAATCCTTCAAATTGTTGGGAAAATATGGTTTCGAATTGGGTAGAACAATGAAGACAGATATTCAAAGTACTCAAGTTGGATTTTGATGAGTGATATCACTTTCTTTAAGGATTTATTTGCCTCACAAAGTTGCTAATGGTCACCGGCAAAAATCCTCCAGGATATAACAAAGTCTCAAATGAGGATACTAAATAACAATTCTAGTATTACTCTAGGGTCTCTCTAGGAAACAATCGAAAAATTTGCTGCAATTTTTCTAAAAGAAGGTTTGGAAAAATGATCACTCTGTTTCTTCCGAAAATGACAAGTATATATATAAAACAGTCTTAAAACACATGATCTGAATCGATCACAGCGTAGAAGAAGAAGGAGGAGGAATCGCAGTCGAAATTGAAGTCTCTCTCTCTCTCTCTCTCTTTTTCTCTCTCTAGAGGAGCTAGTTACGTTTGCTTTTTCCAAAGGTTGTCTTGAAAAGACACAAACAAAAATTCACAGTGCAGAAGAAGAAGGAGGAGGAATCGCAGTCGAAATTGAAGACTTTCTCTCTCTCTGGAGGAGCTAGTTATGTTTGCTTTCCAAAGGTTGTCTTGAAAAGAGACACAAAATTCAGAATAATAATATATTTTTTTCTTTTTTTCTTAAATAAATAAAATTTTGAATTTTCATTTTTGTATTTTATTTCCGAAAATTCTCATAAGCAAAATGCAACCCAGAAGGTTCGGAAAAAATGATCACTATGTTTCTTCCGAAAATGACAAGTATATATATAAAATAGTCTTAAAACACATGGTCTCGAATCGATCACAACGCAAGAAGAAGAAGGAGGAGGAATCGTAGTCACAATTTAAGACTCTCTCTCTCTCTCTCTCTCTCTCTCTCTCTCTCTAGAGGAGCTAGTTATGTTTGCTTTTTCCAAAGGTTGTCTTGAAAAGACACAAACAAAATTCGGAATAATAATATAATTTTTTTCTTTTTTTTTCTTAAATAAATAAAATTTCGAATTTTCATTTTTGTATTTTATTTCCGAAAATTCTCATGAACAAAATGCAACCTAGAAGGTTCGGAAAAATGATCGCTCTATTTCTTTCGAAAATGACAAGTATATATATATAAAACAGTTTTAAAACACATGGTCTAAATCAATCACAGCGCAGAAGAAGAAGGAGGAGGAATCGCAATCGAAATTGAAGTCTCTCTCTCTCTCTCTCTCTCTCTCTCTCTCTCTCTCTCTCTCTCTCTCTCTAGGAGCTAGTTATGTTTGCTTTTTCCAAAGGTTGTTTTGAAAAGACACAAACAAAATTCGTAATAATAATATAATTTTTTTTTTTTTTTCTTAAATAAATAAAATTCGAATTTTCATTTTTGTATTTCATTTCCGAAAATTCTCATAAACAAAATGCAACCTTTGAATTGATTAAAAGTAATAACATAACCAAAAAATAAAATAAAATAACAAAAGGGGTTAGTGCAGGTGTGCTAAGTCTGCTAAATAATCGCACACACCGCACGCAAGTATGGCGGGGTCTAACCTCACTTAATCATTCCTTTAGCTACACAGAGAAAATCTCACACTTATTAATTGGCCCACTTTCTCTCACTTTTCCTATGTGGAATAAGGAAAAAACACTTCATTTGTTTTTACAAACAAACCTCCAACATACGCAAAACTCATCTCAAACATATGATTTAAGTCAATTTGAGGAAAGTTAAATGACTTGGAAAATTTCTGCAAATTGCAGGAGAAGATTCTCTAGCTATTTGGCAATGATCACAACCAGAAATATCACTTGCTTTGAGCCAAATAATGCTATGTCTTATTGAATTGTCAAATAATCATCCTTGATTGTTCACGGGCTGTAGGTTCCCGAGGGATTAAAGCCAACGCGCAGACGTGCAACGTCCCCTATGTATAACGCGTAAATATGGCATGGAGTATGTCCATGATCGAACACGTCATCGTTGACGCAATTCTCTATCCGCTTGTGCATATGCAAATGACGTTCACGCGGAACTAAGTCTCAATCAACAATGCATCTACTAATCGAAACATGACTCCTGTTCATGACTTTTAGAAAGGTCAATGTAGGTGCACGCGAAGATCGAGGCTTCTGCGTGGTCGAATGTAATTGGAGTCCCGCTAAAGCCCACTCTAATTAAATTTAATTAAGACGAAATGAAGATTTAGTCTAATAAGACATGCCAACATAGACAGTAACCGGTGAAACGTGTACACATAAACACTGGTTTGATGATCATTTTAGCCTTCTAAGTTAAGCAGAATAATGTATGACCAAGAACAGAAAGTTAAGCATAATGAAATGAGCGAAGATGATAATAATAATAATAATAATAATTAAATTCCATTAATAAAAGATAAATCACTGTGATGAAAATCCATATGTACGCGTGCACTATAGAAACATCTCGAATTTATACTAGCTTGTTCTTTTATGAAAAGGAAGTTCGATTAAAGAAATCGGATAGTTCAATCAAAGGGAAAATATTGACCAACTTTGCTGCATAATATCTTAAAGCAAGGCATAAAAAATAATGTTTAAATCTCACGTGATGCACGAACACCCTACAGGTCTCATATTGAACCCATCAAGATGTTAATGACCAAACAAAGCGCAAAAGTGTTGCGAAAGAGCAAGTGATCGAACAATAAGAAACTAGGAAACATAAACGGCAAACTAGATACTTGATTTTAATGGTTCAATTGACGGGACCTACTCACAAGTATACCAATACGAAATTTTAATATATATCAAACGACACAATGTACATTATATTCATATTCGAGCCACTCAAACATTTTCAGTGTTCAAGTCACAATATTTAGTTCTCATAATTTCTCACTAAATAATCAAGTAACACACAAAGTTGACACATCACAGAAGGTTTCTTCTAGCTCGGTGCAAAGTCAAACAAAACTTACAACAAGAATTTTCGAAATCTGCAACTTCAAAGCTTTAGTTGCTCTTAACAGAACGGCAACCAAAAGCTTAGTCGCACTATCCTTGAGGACACCACCAGTGTTCGCACGATGTGGACCGTGCTTCCATACCTTTCGATGTAGGTTGGGTTTCATCAACGGGCTCAATGCCGAGACATATTGTCAGACACAAACAGTGATTAATTTATTCCCGGTTAATTTCCTTTATTCTTTGGCAAAACCCGGTCAATCCCTTCAATCAGAATTTTTTTTTTCTTTTTCTTTTTTTTGTGGACGACGAAGTTGCGTTGGCATTATTTGCTGTCTAGTTTTGATTAGCTTTAGGCATGTGAAGCATGCGCCAAATGATTGGTAGTTTGTGTCGTGCTCTCAAAGTGATCACTGCGTGTGGTCGGAGAGGAGACCTTCCGAGTACGAGGCTGCCGTCCAGATTTAACAGTTACTTTCACGCCCCAAAATCACTCACGCTCGTACTCGCCTTTATAAATCGAAGCATTGTGCTCAACAACTCAACTCACTCCACCGGAAAACTTGCACGATTCGTGAGCTCACCAATCTTCTCAACGTTCATTCACTCGTCATGGAGCACAAAAGAGAAGAGGTCCAGCTCCAACCTTGCCAAGCCGTGGACCAGATGCATCAAAGAAGATCCGCCAATATAAGCCCAACATTTGGAAATACGATTTCCTCCGGTCGCTTAACAACAATTTCGACCATGTAAGATTATAATATTTACCTTCCATGCTAATGAGTTTGAGCTAATTTGGTCATTAATATGGATATTTTTCTTATAATTCAAGTGATATGTTCCTTACCAGAGGGAACCGACATTGGCATACAGTTGTGAAAGTATTTGCACACGAGGCATGCAATGATGTTTTTAAAGTTGAGCATGGTGGTATTTTGCTCTAAATTTATTTGTAACATCACATCCAGGATACTAATACGTGCCATTACCTATTAAATATAGCTAGGAACGTTCAATTGTTCGGCCATGTTATCATACACATCAGCCATCACATCTACACTTGATTTATATCTACCATATATTGTAAACAACCTACTCTATAGCTATATATATACACACACACATATGCATGTACTCAGCCATTCGGAAAAATTAGCTTGCTCCGATGTTGAGTCCTCTAGTGATCCAAATGAAGCCAATCACTTTAGACAGACTCATTTTACAACAAATTCAATAACGATTGCCAAAAGAAAAAAAAAAACCATCATGATATCAGAAGCATTGCGAGTCCACATTCTTGTAGCAGTTACTTCTTAAAATATGATCAATCCTTAATAGAAGAAATTAACCCTTCACAACAAGTCTTACCATAAATTCACAAAAGGAAAATATAATAAAAACCCGACATATTGCCATTGCTGTATAGATTGAATTGTTCGAGGCCTTGTTGAGGTAGATTTCGATATAATGGATTCATCTCAATTCCGCATAAAGAAGGAATTGAACAACGGATGGAACGACTCATGGAGGATGTAAAGCCAATGTTATCAAAAGCAGTTGATCCGCTTGCCAAGTTAGAGTTGATCAACAGGATGAGAAAAATGGGGCTGTCCAACCTTTTTGACAATGAGATGAAGGAAGCTCTTGAAACAGTTGCATCCACCAAAAATGGCATTTTCGATATGGAAAATCATGTCTATACTAGGGCACTTCGATTCAGACTCCTTCGACAGCATGGTTATGTGGTTTCACAAGGTAAGTTCTAAATGTGGACATGTGGTAAATTCATTCTTATGAGATGTTACTATCGAAATCACAAGGTGAGTTCAATGATCAATGCCAAAGATACTAAAGAGATACTATAAAACATTTGGTTTCTGCCCTACTAGTCATTTAATATCCCTATGCTCGCTTTCAGACAATTAATGGAAACATTACATCAGAAATTAGTCTACCCAAATTCCATATGTCATCATTCACTGTTTAGAAATATTGTCTTCTGAGTCCTTAGTCCTCAAACTTTCTTATATTTAGTAATATATTGGGTATAGTTAGTAGTATTAGCAATTATTGTCAGTTCTGTCCAGTCATTATCTTCCACTTTTAATTCTGTAATCAGATGAATTGAGAAGCTTCAAAGAAGAAAGCAAAATATTCAACAGAAGCAATTGCGAAGATGTTGAAGCTATGATGCAGCTTCTTGAGGCGTCACATCTGGCTTTGGAAGGTGAAAACATTTTGGACGAAGGGAAAGCCTTCTCAACTGGTATTCTTCGCGAGAGAGTCTCCAGTTTGGACGGTCGGCTCCTCAAATGCGCCGTTCATGCTTTGGAGCTTCCGATGCACTGGAGGGTCCAGTGGTTCGACGTCAAATGGCAAATCGACTTGTACGAGCAACAAGAGGACAAGCAAAGTAATCTGCTGGAGCTTGCCAAGCTCAATTTCAACACGGTCCAAGCCACACACCAGAGAGATCTCATAGAGATATCCAGGTAATTTTTTAGCATAAACAGAAGATATAGAAAATGCAGAGACTTATTCAACCGAGATCCTTCTTTTGAAGGAAGGCAAGCCCTTATCTTCGATTCGTGTCGAGATTTAAACATTAAAAAATCACTCATGATATATGGGCTAAATTAAGCCTAGGAATGTGCCAGTTTTGGTGTCATGTATACCAGAGGTGATGTGAGTTTAATATATTTTGGTTTTGATTAGTTGCTTTGGTAATTTCAGGTGGTGGAGGGATCTGGGACTTATCGAACATGTGGACTGTTACGAAATCGCACGTCGATTCCAGAAAAATAGTGCTCGCAAACAATTCACCAGATAGAATATAGTAATAAAAGAGCAGAATCAGATGAACACGCTAGAAAATTTGTTATCGAAGTTCACCCAAACTTGGGCTATGTCTCCGCGCAGAGGCACTCTGCGAATCCACTAGACTTCGAAAATGTTGGAATACAACGACGATCTTCTCTCAAGATCAGGGCACAAAGAGATTGAGAACTCTCATCAAGAAAAAACTTACTTTTTCTTCTCTCTTTTTTGCCTCTCTATTTCCTTTTTCAGCGTCTTGACGGCTAGGGTTTTGCCATCGCTAATATATAAATACCACTTTTAACCTAAAAGAAAATCTAATAGAAAAGACAAAAAAGCCCCTAAAAACAAATATTTGGCTTTATCTATAACAATCTCCCACTTGAAGACAAATATACCAAAGCACCAAGCAACTTTGCATCCATCTTCTTCAAAAAATAGTAGTTGAAAAACTTGTGCCTCTGCGTTACTCCTCATCAATCAACATGGAGTAATACCAATAGTAGTAGTACAGAAAATATGCTTCTCTCTATCTACTACCTTGGTCAACATGTCAGCTGGATTCTTTGAGCCATCAATCTTATGTAGCTTTAATTCATTATCTTTCAATGCTGACCTGATAAAGTGATAACGCTTCTTGATATGTCTAGTCCTTGAGTGATAAGCTGCATTCTTTGCTAAGTGCACTACACTTTGACTATCACTCCACGGTGTAATGACTAGTTTGTTTCGATGTAACTCCTCCATATAATCTTGTAACCACATGATTTCCTTGGAGGCTTCGTAATCGCTACATATTCTGCCTCGTCGTCGATAAAGCCACTATCTTTTGTAGTTGAGATACCCAACTCACGGTTGTACCTGCAATTGTAAAGACATATCCAGTGGTACTCTTACCACTATCTCGATCACCCGAATGATCTGCATCTACATAACCCGCAACTCTAGAGATGTACCACCATAACAAAGTGAGTAATTGGAAATACCTGCTAGATATCTAAATATCCATTTAACGCATTCCAATGCTCTCTACCAGGTTCTCGCATATATCGGCTCACAACTCTCACTGCTTGTGCAATGTCTGGTCTCATGCTCACCATGGCATACATCAAACTCCCCACTGCTGATGCATATGGAACTACCGCCATCTCATCTTTCAAAGCTTGAGTGCTTGGACACATATCCTTGGAAAATTTGAAGTGACTCGCTAAAGGAGTCGCAACCGATTTTGTCTTGTCCATGTTACATCTTTTTCATACCTTGTTCGCATAGTTTTCCTGCGACAGACATAATTTCTTATTTTTCCTGTCCTTGATGATTTTCATAACTAAAATATTCTTGACCTCTCTCAAGTCTTTCAAAGCAAACTACAATGATAGCATATTCTTCACTTCTACAATTCTCTTCATATTGGAGCTAGCCACAAGCATGTCATCCACATATAAAGATAAATACACAATGTCACCATCATCATATTTGCGAAAATAAACACAGTGATCAGACTCACAGTGTGCAAATCATTTTTCTTGCATGAAACCATCAAATTTTAAGTACCATTGCTGCGGAGCTTGTTTCAAGCCATACAAGCTTTTTTTCAAGCGACATACCATGTGCTCCTTACCTTTGACTTCAAAACCCTTAGGTTGTGCCATGTATAATTCTTCATCTAAGTCACCATGTAAAAACGTTGTTTTTACATCTAACTCGCTCAAGATGAAGATCCTCCACTTAACTATACTTAGCAGAACTCTAATTGATGTCATTTTCACTACAGGTGAAAATATCTCGGAGTAGTCAATCCCTTCTTTTGAGAAAAGCCCTTGACTACAAGTCTCGCCTTGTATCTAATACTACCATCTGCTTCATTCTTAACCCTGTACACCCATTTGTTTAATAAAGCTTTTTTACCTGTGGGTAACTTGGTCAACTCCCAAGTTTTGTTTTGAAGTAACGAGCTCATCTCGTCTTTCATAGTACACTCCCACTGCAAGTGAGACATGTCTGCCTTTGCCTCATCGTAAGTCTCCGGTTCCCCCGAATCTGTATATAAGACATGGCTCAGAACAATATTAGCTTATGGATCAAAAATTACCTTTGGCTTTCTCACACGTGTAGACCTTCTTAAGACAGGTACTTCAGGGTCATTCGTTTGCTCCGAATCACTGCGTTCTTCTTGAACTACCTCTTCACGATAATAGGCTCATCTTGAACCTCTCTTCCGGGTGAACTTTGATCTACCGGAAACATCTTCACGGGCATTATGTCTAATTCAACATACTCGGTTGTACTACCTTCTCATGCTCGTCTCTCGGCTCGACGATCCTTGTACATTTTTCTTCATGGAATATCACATTGCGACTGCGGATGACTTTGTTATTCTCATAATCCCAAAGTCTATAACCATACTCGTCGCCACCGTATCCGATAAAGACGCACTTCTGGGACTTAGCATCAAGCTTTTTCTATCCTCCCTATCAATTAAAGCATATGCAATACAACCAAACAACTTTAGATGTGAATAATTAATCTTTTACCTGACCACCGCTCTTGTGGTATTTCTCCATCAACGCACTAGATGGACTTCTGTTGATAAGATAAACAGCTGCATCAACTGTAGCGGCCCATAAGTGTAGCGGGAGACCCGCGTGTAGTCTCATGCATCTCGCACGTTCTATAATAGTCCTGTTTATTCTTTCAGCTATACCGTTCTCTTGAGGAGTTCTACGAACAATTTTTAGCCCGCGTATGCCTTATCGGCTCAGATAATTTGCAAATTCTTTACTTGTGTATTCACCACCATTATCAGATTTCAAAGCTTTAATCTGATAACATGTTTCTTTTTCTACCATGGTCTTCCACATTCTGAACATCCTGAATACTTCTGATTTTTCTTTAAGAGCATAGACCCAAGTCTTTCTTGTTGCATCATCAATGAATGTGACAAAATATCTCTTACCACCATAAGAGAGTTCTGAGCAGGTCCCCATACATCGGTATGAACCAACTCTAGCTTCGGCATTTATTTTGTCGCCCATTCAATTGAAAACTAACAGCCTTCTGTTTTCCATAAATGCAACTCTCACAAAAATCTAACTCAACTTTTTATAAACCCGGAAGTAATTTCCTCGAGTGTAACTGATTTACACCTTTTTCACCAAGATGTCCTAAACGATAATGCCAAAGAGTAGATAAATTACCTGTAACCATTGTAGTTGCAACCATATCACTGATATTGTCTCCTTGGAGAAGGTAAAGTGTACCCGTATGCTTTCCCTTTGCTACTACTCTTACCCCTAAGGTTATCTTCCACTCTCCACAGCCAAAGGTTATTACCAAACCTTCTTGGTCAAGTTTACTGGTTGAAATCAGATTTTTCTTTAATTCCGAAATATGCCTAGTTTCATGCAAAACTAGACGTCCTCCACCTGAGATGCTCACAGTCACAGTTCCTTTCCCAACAATTGGACACATGTGGCCGTTTCCCACAACCACTTGTCCAAAATCTCCACTGGCATAATCATCAAATATGTCTCTTTGCGAGGTGCAATGAAAAGAAGCGTCAGAATCAATAAACCATTTATCTATTGTCAAGTCAAACCCTGCAGACAAACACAAGTTATCTAGCAAAGATTTATCGCTAACTACATTAGCACCTTGATTCTCATCTTGCTGCTTCTTTTTGTAGGCTTCACACTGAAACCTCCGGTGTCCGGTTTTGTGACAAAACCAACACTCATCTTTGCAACCTGTCTCTTACCCCTTGATTGTGATCTCGCCATGACCGCTGAAATTTCCTCTACTTTTACTTCTTCCACGGTTCTCCACCGCAAGTGCCGTTGAAGATGTAGATGCAGAAAAATTATCTCCACCTAAGACTTTCCTTCGCATCTCTTCATCCATGATACTACTCACAGCATCATCAAGAGTTAAATCATCCTTCATAGTGCTCGAAATTCCCTGCACCGCAGTATTGTAGCTTTTACGGAAGAGAACATAAAAATAATAAAGCTTGAAGCTTCATATCTAAATTTATGCCTGCGGATTCCAATTGACCCGTGACCTGCGTGAAACTATTAATATGCTCTGCCACAGAACCTCTATCAGATAACTTCATATTAACCAGTTTCTTCAGCAAAAATACCTGATTTGATGTGGATGGCTTCTCAAAAATATTCGTTAGAATATCCATGGCTTCTTTTACAGTTTTTGCTTTCACGATGTGATACCCTGTCTTTTCGTCAACCCTAGACGAATCGCACCTAACGCCTTTCGATCAAGAATTTTCCATCCAGCCCTTCCGCTCGGATCCACTTCCGCCATCTCGGGTTTCCAACCCTCAAGTGGTGCATAGAGATCTTTTTGATAAAGATAATCCTCTATTTGTAGTTTCCACCATCCGAAATCCTCTCCATTAAACTTATCGATTCTGATTTTATCTTCTGTCATCCTGTTTGCTTTCAATCGAATGTCACTGAAAAACCATCGATGGTCTCGATTAACCAACCTAGGCTCTGATACCAGTTGTTACGAAATCACACGTCGATTCCAGAAAAATAGTGCTCGCAAACAATTCACCAGACATAATATAGTAATAAAAAAGCAGAATCATATGAACACGCCATAAAATTTGTTATCGAAGTTCACCCAAACTTGGGCTACGTCTCCACGCAGAGGCACTCTGCGAATCCACTAGACTTCGAAAAAGTTGGAATATAATGACGATTTTCTCTCAAGATCGGGGCACCAAGAGATTGAGAACTCTCATCAAGAAAAACTCACTTTTTTCTTCTCTCTTTTTTCTTGCCTCTCTATTTCCTTTTCAGCGTCTTGACGGCTAGGGTTTTTCCATCGCTAATATATAGGTACCACTTTTAACCTAAAAGGAAATCTAATAGAAAAGACAAAAAAGCCCCTAAAAAAATATTTGGCTTTATCTATAACATAGACTTCACAAGGGACCGTCCGATCGAGAGTTTCTTGTGCGCCCTCGGACTCTCTTAGGAGCCACGGTTCAGCTCACTCCGAAAATCTCTCAAAAAAGTCGTCAACTTACTAGTGATTGACGATGTCTACGACCTTTATGGTTCGTCGGAGAAATTAGAATGCTTCACCAGCGCCGTTACCAGGTTGGCCCTGTCGCCTCCCGATCTCTTCCTCTCGTCTTTGATCGTTCATTTTCGCTAACTGGAAAGTCCAATGCTTCTAGATGGCACTCGGAGCCGATTCAACAGCTTCCTGAGTGCATGAAGTTTTGTTTCCGAGCACTTCACGACGTTACATACGAGATCGCTCACGAAATTGGCAAGGAGGAAGATTGGCATCGAGTGCTACCATGTCTCACGAAAGCCGTAAGCAAAAAGTTTGTGGATAACTGCATATGCTTGCATTGGTCATCCTAATTAATTTTGTGTCCTTACACAATTAATCATCTTTGATTGAATCATTTGCTTTCCTTATTTTATTTTAGTGGGCAGACTTTTGCAAAGCACTACTTACTGAAGCAAAGTGGGACCATTTGGGCTACACACCCTCTTTGGAAGAGTACTTGAGCAATGCTTGGACATCCTCTTCAGGACCCCTGCTCTTGTCCCATGCTTATTTCTTTGTGGGACATATGAAATTGGAGGATGCAGCAGAGTTGGTGGAGAGCAAGAAGGATCTGATATACAATGCGTCCATGATAATCCGACTCTGCAACGACCTAAGAACGTCCAAGGTAACCATCAAAATCCTGCAAAAAAGCTACGGACACAATGGATTTGACATGTACAGATTCTTAGCTTGCGAAAAAAATCTTATATTAACATGACGTTCGTTGACATTGAACTGAGGAGATTGAATCTCGTTAACATATTAAATTGATTTATTTTTTGATTAGGCCGAAATAGAAAGAGGAGATGCTCCATCATCAATGGTGTGTTACATGCGAGAAGCAAATGTATCAGAAGACGTTGCTCGGAAGCATATCAAGGGATTGATAGACCAAGCATGGAAAAACATTAATGCTCATTGCTTTGTCAATGCTGAGACACCATTTCTCCGACCCTACATCGATGTCACTGTGAACGCTGCTCGTGCTGCACACATGATCTACCAGTCCGGAGATGGGTTCAGCGTCCAGGACGGCACGATTGGGCAGCAAATGCTATCTGCTGGGATCGAGCCTCTTGCTCTTGATTAAGATATTACCAGAAAGTCTTATAGTATTATATATTATTATGTCCTGTTGAATGAACACTCAATCAACCGTCAGTCTGTTACAAATATCCCAATCAGAAAGTTTGTTATCTAAGCGTCTTTGATAAAATGAAGAGTTAAATCCTGGTGGGCCGACCACTCTTGCATAATAAGTTGGACTAAATATTGCGATTTCCTTTTACAGAATATGTTGGGCCCCACACACCTCTCATTTCTTGATGTGAATAAAACCTCGCTAAATGTTCGGAAGTCAACCTCTGCAGATTTGTATCGGCACAAAGACGCATCTCCTCTAACATCTTCATTCTCTTTATGAAAGTTCCTAGTTTTCTTATTGAACGAGAACATGCTCATGGCAATTGGAAAGGAGTTGATGCTTCCGAAAGGTGCCGATTGTCACCCATTTGCTCCTTGTGGATGATCTCTATCTGCTTTGTTAGGCGGATCGTGAAAATTGTCGGACTCTTAGCTTAAGTGCTCGATCTTTTATGTGATTCCTTGGGGCGAAGAGTGAACAAGAAAATGTCAAAAATATATTTTTCTCCAGTAATGTCACTGAGGATGATAGAAGCGACTTGCACCCAATAGTGGATGTAAGCAATGTAAATGATCTGGGCAATCATTTTAGGTTTCACCTCTGAATGGAGATGGCAGAGGGACCTCTAAATTTGCTAGTCAGCGAGGAAGTTGGGAAAAGCTTGCTGGTTGCTGGGCACTTATGTTGTCTATGGTTGGAAAAAATACTCTCATCGGGTCCACTAACGAGGCTATCATGTGCAGATTGAGAATCTTCTCTCCAGCATCTTCGATCAGCTATATAAAATATAAGATGATGAGCTAGTTCCACCAAAAATTCTAAATTATATGTACGGTGATAGTAATGTCCCAAACTTGTCTTTGTATCTGTGGCGCTTCCAAACTTTTTTTGTCAATAGGAAAAGTTTTTTTTGTCACAAAAATCCCTAAACATGTACTAGTGTAATAAGAATAACCGCCATCACTACTAGATGGCTGCTAAAACTCCAAAGTGGTGGCTTTCATGGACGATAGCCGGCCAGTGGAGCAGATGTGGATTTGACGCTGCTTTCATCTATGCCAAAAGACGTTGTTTCATGGATTATGTTAGTTTGAGGGCTCTAAAAATGGCCAAAGAGGCAATTTATCATAGAGGAGGTCCATTTTTTGAAAAAAATGAATAAATATACACCTACTTTTACAAGTTGTATACTTTGAGGGTCAAGTGGATTTTAATACGTAGTCATATCCAAACCTACAAATTGACGAACGATGTCGTCTTGCACTAAGCTAAAATCACGTCAGCCCTATTTCCTGGAACACGGACCCCTGGAGTGCTAAAAGTTGGCACAAAGGGACACTTAAGTGCCAAAAGTTACGAAATGTAACTTAAGTGCCAAAATCGGAGCAAAATGGATCACTTGAGTGCTAATCCGGCTAAAATCCGGCCAAATTGCATATGTGGCGTTTCCCGGCGACTTCTTTTACTGAGGTGGCAAACGTTTAAAGAAAAAAAACCCACATGGACGACAAAACGACGTCGTCCACCCACACTGAGTGAGCTGACCTAAACGACGTCGTTTTTCGTTGGTGTTAAATGACGTCGTTTAGGTCATTTTGGCTTAAGCACACCTAGCCGTCGATGTTCCTTCCTATCTGCGTTCACATTAGATCTCAGTTGTCGCAGTCCTTCTCTCCATCGCCGTTCACGCCGTCGCCGCCCTTCTCTCCGTCGCCGTTCACGCCCATAGGTGGTCATCGGTCGCCGTTGTTGGTTGTCGTAGCCACTCAGCATCGTTGGTCGTCATCCCTGCTCACCATCGTCACTCCTCTAGGTTGGGCCCCTTTTCCCCCTCCCTCGTGATGAAATTAGGGCTCGATTATTTTATTAGGGCTCGCTCGATTATTTTATTAAGGCTACGATGGAAATGCTGGTGAAATGCACGCGCTCTGTTTGGTTACTCCCTTGTGTGGAGATGCTTGCCTCAGTCGATGATTTATGCAGTCAAGGCTCGAGTGAGACAAAATATTGACTAATGTGGAACTAGGAACTAATGTGTTTGAGTGAAAAGTTATTGAATCAGGTGGCTGAAATAATGGCCTTTAAGTGCTCTGCAAAGAGCATGCAACTTTGCTATCAATCTGCTTTTGTTCCTTTGATTCCGATCTTTTCGTTCTTTTAGTCTTCTTTCCTAATTGTTGATTCTAATCAGATAGTCGACATAAATGCAGGGCATTGAGGAGTGCAAAATTTGTTTTGATACTTTATATAAGTTCATTTACCTGCAAGGGACAAATTTGAAACCACATGTAAGTACCTCATTTTAAAGTTTATAAACTATGAGCTCTTTTGACATGTAGTATTAGTCTACTGTGCAATGGATAAATTTAGGGCTTGGATTGTGTAATGACCTCTTGACACAATATATTAATGGCCAAACATTATAGATTAGGGTATGATTTCTCCTCTTGGCTAGATGAGAAACAGAACTTTTACACTATAATTTTACGTCAAGCTTGCTTTAATGAAATTCTATGTGTTTTCACAGGAAAATTAGATTTGATTAAGTGGATGTACATTCTCATATCGCAGGTTTAGTTCAGCAAAAGATAGTAGACAAAATTGCTTGGGCTGTGCTTGTTGTGGGGACCTCTGTTTTTGGTTGATATTTTAAGGGAATGGAAGGCAAGGCAAATAATTAAAGTGGCGACCTCTTAGCTGTCATGAAGGGGCATATTCTCAGTGTGGGGGCCTCTGTTTTTTATTAATATTGTAGAGGAAGGGAAGGTAAATTATTAAAGTGTCGACCTCTTTTTTGGCTGTCATATAGGGGCATATTGTCGTGTGGGGACCTGTTTAATAAAGTCTATGAGAGTGGGGGGGACTCCTTTGTGCGATTGTCTATTGTTCTTTGTGGATGTGGTCCCAAAACTAATTATTCTTTGTCTTGTTGTTGGTGCAGAAATGGCTCATGCCAAGGATTATGTCGCTGTCATAGTTTGCTATGCTGGGGAATTTGTAATTGGGGAGGATGAGTGGGAGTATGAGGGTGGAAATGAGGGCACCATTTTTGTCGACATTAAGAAGGCATCTTATATAGGATTTGTTAGGGATATACTAACTTATTTGCCTTGTAAAGTTCAGAATTTGTTGTATTGTATTCCTGGGAAAGGTTTAAGAGATGGTTTGCGAACCTTAGAAAACGATAACGGCTTTAGGGATATTCTATACCATTATCTTCATGGTGAAGAGGTAAAAATATATGTTGAGTACAATGAAAGTGAGGATGAAGATGATGATGAAGAAAGTGCCCAAATAGAACAAGAAGGAAATGGTATTCAAGGTAGTACTGAGGTTAGGGTCGAAGAAAGGCAAGATAGACATGATGGAGAGGAGAGGAGCGCAGATGCAGTTCACCATAGTGATGATGACATAGGTGATGTCACAATCACTGGATTAGAATGGGAAGTAGCTGAATCAAGTGATGATGATGATGATGAAGGGTTGCCTACTGCAAATTTCACAAGTGATAACGACGACGAGGAGCTTGTACAGTCAAGAAAAAGGCAAAGGGATTTTTTGACAAATAAATTTGCAGCTTTGCAAGTAGCTGATGAAGTTTCAAATAGAGCCGAAGGCCCTATAGATGCTGTTGCCATTGGTGAGGAGACTGATTATGAAGAAAGCCTTGAGAATGTTACTTCCCAGGATGAGCTTGAAGAAGATGAAGGAGTTGTGCATACAAGGAGAAGGAAAAGTAAGTTTCCTTCTTATGATCCATCCGTTGCCTCTCCTATTTTGTCGGTAGGTATGAAATTTCAAGATGCAAAACAATTTAGGGAAGCTATACTGAAGAACTCCATTGTTGCACAGAGGAACATTGACTTCATTAGAAACACTAAGGCCTTTGTAAGAGCTAAGTGTTCGCAGCAAAATTGTCCATGGAGGATCTATGGTGCATTTGTTAGGAGAAGTGGATCTTTCAGATTAGAGCGTACGAAGAGGAACATACTTGTTCCATTAATTTTGAAAATAAAAGGGTAACAAGTGCATGGTTGTGCAAGCATTTCTTTAATATGATTAAGATGATGCCTTAGATGAATAGTACTCAATTCAGGTTGCTGGTGAAGGAGCAGGTTGGCATCAATATAAGCAGGAATCAATGCAAAAGAACGAAGCAAAAGGTGATGAAGATACTCATTGATCAATACAGCAGCGAATATGGACAGGAAAGAAGAAGACATTGGTTGTGCCAACAAGAAAGAAGAGTAAGAAAAACCCAGTTACAGGTCCATCTGAATCAGTTCGGCCTACGATAGTTGCAGCTCCAGCTCCTTCTCAATCAGCTCAGCCTAGGACAATTGCACCTCCATCAAAATCAACGCATCCCGAGACAGTTGAAGAAGAAACCTCACGTCCAGTTAGAAAAAGCACAAGGATTATGAAGCAAGTGAAAGGAGCACGAATAGGAGGCATTGTGTATATTGATTAATGAAATGGGATGGGATATGGTTTGTGGGGCTGACGAGTCAATTGTTTTACTGTGGATGTTTTCTTTTAAATAGTTTGCTATCGACTTTGTGAGACTTCATTTCAATATCAATGAAATGATTTTGTTGCTTGTCATCTTTGGTGCCTTTTTCATTTTTTGTATTTTGTTTTTACTTTTACTTATTGCTTTCTGCTTCTGGTGGTGGATCTGTGGTGGTGACTAGGGTGCTTGTGTGGCTGGTGGTGGCGGTTGGTGAAACTTGATGGTGGTGGGTCCACTATGTGGATTGGGTTGGGGCCTTTTGCTGTAACTAGTATAGTTTGCATGAACCCCTTTTGCAACAAACCCACGACCCACCACCAACAGTGGCTACTAATGGTGGGTTTATGGTGGTGGCTACGTGCTGGTGTGGTAGCTAAGATGTTGGTGCCGATGCCTACTGATAGGCTGGTGGGTCTATTATAGGGGTTGGGGGCTGGGGGTTTGTGCTGCACTTGGTGCAAGATGTAAGTGTGCAATATGCACATCTTGCACACATCTTGCTCCAGGTAGTGTTGATGCAAGCTGATGTAAGGCACTAGGAACTTTTGCACTGCAGAATACCAGCAGCATAGTAATGGCTCAAGTGGATGCCTGGAATGCTTGATGTGGCTGGTGGTGATGGCTAGAGGCCGATGGTGGCCAGTGGTGGGCGATCGTGGTGGCTGATAGCAGCTGATGGCTGGTGTAGTTTATAGATGAAACGTACAAATAAAATTGACACTTAACTGATCACATTCTAAAAAACTCGGCACTTAAGTGTTCACTTTTAATCAGAAATAGCACTTAAGTGATCACTTTTGATACTAACTTGACACTTAAATGACTTTTTTTTAATCACGACTGGCACTTAAGTGATCACTATATACAACTTATTGCACTCGAGTAATCACTCATGTTTGTCCTATGTAAATGGTGATTTGCAGCAAACCAAAGAAGCTGCTGGTTTATATATACGAATGTTCAAATTATGCCAACTCCATTCGATTCATTGCTACTGGTTTACATTTAGTTGAAGAAAATAAGTCACCACAACACATCCACCCAATATACATTCCATCATCACCGATTTATATTCGAGAATAAGCAAAAATATAGTACAAGTAGCATCTCATTCATTCAAACAGCATCTCATTCATTCATTCATTCCCTTTCCTTGACCTCATTTACAACTATGGCAGTCGGAGAAACTTCTTTTCATTTTCCAATACTTTACATTTCATCATAAAATAGGATAGACAAAAAAACAGCAACACAATAAACGCTCGGTAACACTTTCGTTCAATCTTCATCTTTGAAACTTCATTCTTCAAATGGTTAGCAGAAGATGCTTAAGCTTGCATTGAGTCAACCTCGTCCAAATCGTCCACAGGTGTAGATGGAGGTTGATGACATCCATCAAGTAGGTCCAATATCACCTCTATGGCTCGGTGAGAGAATTTCGCATCAACCCATTCGAAATATTTGCACTTCGACCATTCTCTGTATCGAGCACATCCATAGAATCTTCTCCCAGGATTCCTTCGCGTCCACGATATTCTTCTTGGACTTGGTAACCCACAAAAACATAAACGCTCGCCTTCTCCTTCGCTTTGGCGAGAGAAATTTGAGTCGCTGCTAAAAGTCCTGCTCTCCATTCTTAATATCCAACCGTAGAATTTGGGGCAAATCGAGTTAGGGTTCGGGATTAGGGCTCTAACGCTCCCATGGCAATTTGCCGGATTTAGGGTTTTAGATTTGGGGCAATGGGGGAGACGATGTCGTTTTGGTTGATTTAAGGGCTCCATTTTGGCCAACCCGAGGAGACGACGTCGTTTTGGGTGAATTAGAGCTGACTCAGCTCTCCGGCGAGCTACCTCGACAAGAAATAATCATATTTAATTGCCACGTATGATTTTCCGGCTGCCTTCGCCGGAGGTGGCACTCAGGTGTCCCACTTTTCTTACAAACTGGCACTTAAGTGTCACTTTCGTAACTTTTGGCACTTAAGTGTCCCTTTGTGCCAACTTTTGGCACTTGAAGCGTTCTTATCCCCCTATTTCCTTGCATTGTTCGTGCATGACATTACGTCTGATTTTTTAAAGCCATCGTTGACGGCAATGTGACAGAAGGTAATTTGGGGCTACTGGTACAAGATTGCGGTATTAGTGACGATGAAGTTTTATTTGTGGTATTGGCGTCACCATGGACAAAATTTAGGAGTTGTGATGTTTTTTTTTTTTTTTAACGGTGGATTTCAACAAAAAAAAAACGACTTTGATTTATGTCAATTTTCCAAGTCTTCAACGCTTGTTGGAAGGTGAAAGCATTCAATGAATGGTCTAGTCAAGAAAGCTTTCTCTCGTGGCAACTACGACACTCTCAAAATACTCAATCTCTGTCCATGATGTCTACTAAATAAGTACAGATATGTAAATAAGTAATTCGAGATACATGTCGTTTACATGTTGCTTACCGCAAGTGCCACCCTTTCCACATGAGAAGGGGAGGTGGGGAGTTTGATTCCTCACCTTCAAGGAAGCTAGAGAGGAAATGTTTAGTTTCAAGTGTGGGATTCGACTCTTGCAATCTATAAAGAAATAGAGTAAATGTTTGAAAATGGGTTGAGAGTTCGATTATGATAGAATAAAAAAAATAAAAAGTAAATATAGGTAAATAATTAATTCGAGAAATGTATTATCTATATGCTAATTCAATAATGAAAATATTTGACTTTCAAAACACGGACTGCAAAGTACAAGAAAAAAGTCCTTGCCCTGAAGAATGTAATATTTGCTATTTTGCGTGACTTAAAAAATGTAGTTCAGAATTCTAGTAGTTATTTGTAAGGGGACGAACAGTATCATGCAATGAAAGATCTTCATGAGCTCAGATGACCATCATCATTGCGTCTACTCAATAAGGAATTATTCAATCTTTAGAACATTTTGCGACCTTCCCGAAGGTGAACCATTTGGGGGAAAGCTAATAGATTACTAAGTCCAAAGAATTACCACATCCTCTTCCAAATTCTACCAATCACAACTTGGTGCTCAATGTTAATTTGTTCAATTAAACATGCAAATAAATTTATTTAATAGTCACCATTAATCAGTTATTGATTAGTTAATTGGACACCTAAGTAAAGTGTACGAGAGGAGTTTACTTCCACGTACCAGAGATTTAATGAATTTGGGTAAATGTGTCCAATTGGTACAAGTTTGAGATTTTTTGTACCAGAGAATTAAGTTTAGGGTGAATATGTTATAGTAGGCCTAATTTAAGACTTTTTGTGGCTTTTGCCCTCTAATTTAAAAGTGCTTGTTAAGAGTTCTGTTCGCAAAACTCATCTCAAACATATGATTTAAGTCAATTTGAGGACAGTTAAATGACTTGGAAAATTTCTGCAAATTGCAGGAGAAGATTCTCTAGCTGTTTGGCTATGATCACAACCAGAAATACCACTTGCTTTGAGCCAAACAATGCTATGTCTGATAGAATTGCCAAATAATCGTCCCTGATAGTTCACAAGCTCTAGGTTCCCGAGGGATTAAAACCAACGCGCAGACGTGCAACGTCCCCTATGTATAACGCGTAAATATGGTATGGAGTATGTCCATGATCGAACACGTCATCGTTGACGCAATTCTCCATCCGCTTGTGCATATGCAAATGACGTTCACGTGGAACTAAGTCTCAATCCACAGTGCATCTACTAATCGAAACATGACTCCTGTTCATGACTTTTAGAAAGGTCAATGTAGATGCACGCGAAGATCGAGGCTTCTGCGTGGTCGAACGTAATTGGAGTCCCGCTAAAGGCCACTCTAATTAAATTTAATTAAGACGAAATCAAGATTTAGTCTAATAAGACATGCCAACATAGACAGTAACCGGTGAAACGTGTACACATAAACACTGGTTTGACGATCATTTTAGCCTTCTAAGTTAAGCAGAATAATGTATGACCAAGAACAAAAACTTAAGCATAATGAAATGAGCGAAGATGATAATAATAATAATTAAATTCCATTAATAAAAGATAAATCACTGTGAAAAATCCATATGTACGCGTGCACTATAGAAACATGTCGAATTTATACTAGATTGTTCTTTTATGAAAAGGAAGTTCGATTAAAGAAATCGGATAGTTCAATCAAAGGGAACATATTGACCGACTTTGCTGCATAATATCTTAAAGCAAGGCATAAAAAATAATGTCTAAATCTCATGTGATGCACGGACGCCCTACCGGTCTCACGTTGAACCCCATCAAGATGTTAATGACCAAACAAGCACGAAATTGTTATGAAAGAACGAGCGATCGAACAAAATAAATTAGAAAATATAAAAAGTAAACCAAATACTTGATTTTTATGATTCAGTTGACCGGACCTACTCAACAAGTATAACAATACGAGATTTTAATATAGATCAAGCGACACAGAGTATGTTACAATCATAGTCATGTCACTCAAACACTTTCAGCCTTCTTGAGCTTCCAATTATACAAAATAACTCACACAATATTTAGTCCTCATACTTTTTCACAAATCAATCTCCAAAGGAATGCAAAAAGTTGACGTGATAGAAGGCTTCTTCTAGTTAGGTGCAAAGTTAAACAAAACTTACAACAAGAATTTTCAAAATCTGCAACTTCAAAGCGTTAGTTGCTCTTAACAGAACTCAACCAAAAGCTTAGTCTAACTGTCCTTGAGGACACCACCAGCGTACGCACGATGTGGACCGTGCTTCCACACACTTCAACGTTGGTTGGGTTTCATTCAATGGGCTCAATCTCGAGACATATTACCAAACACAAACAGTGATTAATTTATTTTCGGTTAATCCCCTTTATTATTTGGCCAAACCCGGTCAATCCCTTCAATCAAATCATCATCATCATCATCATATCTTATTATTTTATTATTATTATTATTTATTTTTTTTGGGACCACGAAGTTGCCTTGGCGTTTTCTCTCTAGTTTTGTTTAGCTTAAGGCATGTGAAGCATGTGCCAAATGTTTGGTAGTTTGTGTCGTGATTACTGCGTGTGGTCAAAGAGGAGACCTTTTGTGACGTCCCAGCAATGTCACATACTAAGCCTAAGTGGAAATTATACAGATTATTATCATGACAGAACTTGTTGGTTTCAATTATCGAACTATAGCATCCAAACCTAATTGGTTAGCATGTATAACATGGATATTTTATGATTTGAAACTTTTATAACACACAATCACCCTATAACAATCCTATCACTTAGCATTTGACAATCCAACTAAAAACATATATAAGGATCATGAGAAGCTTCTTTAACTTTCTTGTTGAAAACCATTCGGGCTTACATACGTTGATTTGGATTACTTACAAGTCCTTCATCGATGCACAACATATATTTATATGTTCATGAACAAAAGTGTAAGTAATTAGCCAGGGAAAAGGTGAGAGAGTTTCCTAACTTCATTACCCCCTACACTAGCCCACGTTCATAAATAACAAAAAAACAAAAATTAACAAAAACAAAAACAAACAACCAAACAAACAAACAAAAAACAAAAACAAAAAGCAAAACAAAAGACATCTTCTTCGGCTTCATCATGATCTGGGTGCCTAAGCACTTCCTGTCCCAGTTACAAGTCCTCTAGCGTCGAACTAAAGAGGGCCAAACAGCTAAACAGCTCCCTTTCATGGTTTATGAACCAAGCAATGAACCTCATAGGAATCTAGTCTACCTTGCCATCGTCCATCCAAAGTGTAGCCTCATATCTCGTGCAGATCAACTTGATATTTGGGTCATATACGTCGTGAAAAGAAACATCAATGTACACTACCACCCCATAATGAGTGATCAGTGGTACATCCATACTAATGATCTGAAAAATAGAAAGGAATGAGCAAAGCCCAGTAAAGAAATAATAAGATCCTAAGCTAGAGAATCCTCAGTTGCCAAAGAAAGCAAGAGAATACAATCAAATAGCTCAACATACTAAGGCAAGATTGTCACAGATATAACTAAATAAATACTAAAATGTCATATGAATAGTCACTTCGTAACAAACATGCTAAATGCACATGTATGCCTCATGCTCTTAATCTGAACTAAGATGAGATGTGATAACAACAGGCGAACTCACACGCTAAGTGGAATTTATATTATAGTGTGTATATCAAAGTCCGCCCTCAATCAGTTTACCCACCAGAACACAAGCCAGCCCAATCAAGTCACTTCCGGAATCGCACGTCAGGCATCCCAAGATCACACAGCATGGGGCATCTCATTCCGAGGCATCCCTGATCACACATAATGGCATCTCAACTCCGAGGCATCCTAATATCTCACTCAACCGAGACATCCAAGATCACATAGCATAAACGTCCCACCCCGGGGCATCACCAGTATCTCAGTATCAATGGAAATCTCTTACTCATTTAATTCTCACATTCCACACATCACACCTTTGAATTATATCACATCACGGCATGCATGAGACCTCAAGAGCACACAATCACTATAAGCAGCACTCATGCTCACACAGCATTTCATTCATGTTGCACTCATTGCACACGCATACCATAATTAATAATCATACAATGGCCACACTTCGAATTACGGAAGAGACATGCTCATATACAAACTAACTATTATTACATGATCATTAGACTCCCTATATGCCATGAAAATCAGGTAAAGAAGCACAACATCTATTGCACAGTCTCAGATCAAAACAGGATACAAGCTGACAAGGGCAGTTTCAATCACAGAAGCAGAAAGTGCATCAAATCTCATCAAAATACTACGAAATTTTAGTATGTTATAGAAGAAACATAGATTAACATTTTTCATGAAGAAACCTAACCCTATATCTCATTGTATAAAGAACAGTAATTTGTTGTCTTTACCCCTAAATTCTGCAGCAACTTCCAGATTAACTGCCTACTGAAGAAGGATCATTTCACAACGAATCTCGACCGTTTGTTCTAAAATTTTGATATGTTATTCCTAAAGATGTGTTCTACATCTTTCATGAAGGGTTTAAAGTCAACTCCATCTAGAAAATTTCATAAAATCCATAGAACTAGTTCTGCTGTTTTTCTGCAAGTCAGTTTGCTATTTTAAGGGAGGAATGTTCTTGCCAACTAATTTTCACAAGAAACAAAAAGCACAAGCATGCAAAGTGTGAGGAATGTTCTCACCAGCTAATTTTCACAAGAAACAAAAAGCACAAGCGTGCACTTAATCGCACACCTACATGCAGTATGGTGTGGTCTAGCCCTACCCAATCATTCATTTAAGCACACAAAGAAAACCCCACACTTATTAATTGGCCCACTTCCTCTCACTTTTCTTATGTGGGACAAGGAAAATGCACTTAATTTATTTTTATAAACAAACCTCCAACACTCGGGCCATACGATGGAGAGGATCCAATCATAGAGTGCAACTTAATTTGTGTTTTCGTAAAAATGCATACATACATACATACATACATACATACATACATACATACATACATACATACATACATACATATTATGATAGGGTATCTTCAATCAATTATTTTGAGGTCCTACACTAAGTTTTGTAAAAGGAATTTCACAAAATTAAATGAAAATAATCATGTAATAGTCCAACTATTGCTTTCTGATTTCAAGGGAAAAAAAATGGTCAATTTGCTGTACCGGACAGCTAAGCCTCCCAATCAAAGCTTATTAATTGATAGACTGAAGATAAAAATTCAGACTATTACCTTGATCTTATCGAAGGACCTATTGGGTAATAAATCAACAAGTTTTCCAAGTAAGAACTCAGATGCATCTTTTAACGTGTTCTTATCTATGAAAGATAAGATTTTGATAAAATAGGCAGCAAAAATCCCACGAAAGATAAAGATTTGTCGCAAAAGCAAAGGGTTGCATGCAACATCACAACCACGGGCACTTCTTGTTTCAATAGAAGCCCTCAGACATCAGGACAGTGCAACGCAACAATCCAAAGGTTAGATAGCGAAGACAGAAATGCCATGCACCCAACGTGAATGAGCCCGTGAATCAGAGCCCTTGACTCACCTCGGCCAGGTAATATGAAGAATCATAATACATATGGCCAGCAGCACTCGGCTTTGTTGCTGAAAGGAACTCAAGAAGCGTGATAGCCTGAAACTCTATGCATTACACAATGCTTCAGTTACAGTTACACCGAAGAGTTCAAAACCCAGGAAGTCAAGACTCTATAGTCTTATCAACAGTGTCAATACCAATTTGTAGCTCCACAACAACAAAATCAGTGAAAACAGTGAAAGTAAAAGGCATTTCTTCAATAACAGGAACCTGTTTCATGCTTTGGCCTCGTTCACCATGGCCTAGTTGATTGATAAAATGCCATGCACAACATCACATATCGAGGGTTGAGCTCAGCAAAGACCATCGAGGAAATGAAGTCTTGAGTTGGTAACCATAACAGTTGATTGGTACATAATGCGAAAAAAACCATTATGCTGCTTGAGGCAATTTTAGATTATATGGTGTCTTCTTGGTCTTGCCATGTTCCACAATCTCTGTTGCCAATTCAACCTTGCATTCCCGAACCAAGAAATCTACAACATTCTGCAGAGTATTTGTTACACGAAGTAACTTTTGATCCATGGCCTCGATGCAAAGCCTATGCACCGATTCATAGTCACCCTTTTCACAAAGCAAGGGGACAAGAGAGGATACCGTCACCCGATCAACATTGCACTTACTCTCAACAAGCCGCCGATACCAGTTCTTGGCTTCATCCAAGTCTCCATTTCGGCAACACCCAACAATAAAAGCATTGTAGCTGTGTGTATCAGCCTGGATTCCCTTATCCCGCATTTCATCTAACAACTTAACAGCATCCGTGACTCTGTTCTGCAAAACTGCTCCACGAAGTCTTGGATTGTAACTCCTGACGCTAGGAGTAACATTCTTGCTCACCATTAAATCCCATATCTTCTCGCCTTCCGATAACCTGCCATTTCCATAAGAAGCCTCAAGCAGGGTATTCCACGTTATCAAATTAGGCTCAACCCCTTTTCCCTCCATCTCATCAAGCAACGAAACAGCAGAATCAAGATCACCCATCAGGCAATAGCCCTTAATAACCGTATTGTAAGTGCAAACATCGACGTCTAGAGACAGCTTCTCCGGCAACACCCGGAAGATCCCCTCGACCTCATCGAACTTCTTGGAATCGACGCAGGCGGCCAAAAGGGCATTGAGGTGCACCAGCGAGGGCTTCCGCGATGATAGGCTAGGCATTCCGTCGAACAGCTTCCGGGCGTGCTCGAACATGCCCGCCTTCCCGTAGAGGCCGATGAGGCGGACCGCGAACTTGTCGCCCGAGTGCGCCACGTACTGCTTCTGGTGCTCGAGGAGGTCCTCGATGAGGGCGAACTGCTGGTGGTAGGCGAGGCGTTGGACGGTCTTCTCGTACGGGACGCTGTTCCGACGGAAGTGGGTCGACCGGGAGAGCTTCTTGAACTTGGCGACCACCTTCCGGAGGTCTTGTCGTCCGCCGAGATGGTCTACGCGAGGGCGGGGTGGCGGCTTGGCGAAGACGCCGCTGAGGCGGCGGAGTACGGAAGACATGGATGGGGCGGTGCTCGCTTCCGCCAAAGGTTCGGACACTTTTTTTTTTTTTTTGAAAATAAAGGTTCGGACACTTCAGAGGAAGGGCTTTAGAACCGTTTTTGAGTTTAGCTGCAATTGCAAAGCAATGGCAAAAACCAAGTCAATTAATTAGCTAATTTTCGATCAGTGATTATTTGAGATCAACTCGTCTAATTTCGAATTTAGTTCAACCCAAGTTATTTAATTATCTTGTCGAATGGAGTTCTCGAACTCTGTATTACTTATATCTGACGAAGACAGGTCCTGGTTATGAAAAGAAAATACCAATACCAGAAAGATACTTAGTATTTGAGTTTATTAGGCTGGAGTTCATTCTTATTTACAAGTTCGAGCTTGGATATTTCGATTTTCTAGCTACTTAGACGAAAAAAGGTGTGATTTTATGAATTTCAGGAGGAAACATGCCCTTATAATATTTTATTGTTCGATGGAAAATGCAACATGTCTCAACCTGGATGCTTATGATTATTTTGCATTTCGATCCAATGGTAAAATGTAGGGGCAAAATTTGATGCTAATAGGAGGGCGATATATATGTGCCCTAATTTTTTTGGAATAGGGATTGTGGTGTCTCCATGGCCATTATGACGAAGCAATTTAACAAAAGAACTAATTATTTTAATATATATGGTATATGGTACGAAGCCCTTTTTTTAAGAAAAATTAAACTACGACGTGTGGCGAGATGACTTTGATTTTCGAACAAACACGTTAAAAGGATTTGTGGACCTACAATAACATTATTTTCTTAATTTCTTGAGGCAAAATTTCCTGTATCCATAGACATGACAACTCGAGGGAACGAAAGAAATGCGTCCTAATCCAACTTCGAAAACCTTGGCTTTTGGGGTCTTTTCATCTAGTGATTTTATTTAACTTTTACAAGAACCCTACTCCTTAGCCATCAAAAAAGAAATTCGGGAGGAAGTGAACATCATAATCGCCTCCCTTAAGCGTTATCATACCGACTCTCAGTGTCCCAAAAAATGTTCGGCTCTGAGGTTTCACCGAGTCTAATGTTTGCCTCATCCTCATTAAACTTGTTTGCACAAAATCCAGTCCGAGGTGCTCTGCTCCTCCAAATGTTGCCGCAGCGGCCCCTCTTTTTCGAATTTTAGCTCTCTCCCGATTGGCCTTCTCTCTCCCTTACACCTTCTTCTGTATCACCACCCTCGTCGATAAGACGGGGACGACAACAATCTTGAGATCCGTGGCTCCCGAGCCTTAGATCTCAGTCTCGCTCAAGGCTTGATGAGCTCTACTTTATCATGGCCTGGTGGCTGAGGCAATGTCATCTATGACACCACATATTGAGGATTGAGGCCAGCAAGCACCATTCGGAGAAACGAATCTGACAAGTAGTAACCATGAGATCGAAAGCATGAAAAATTGCCGTTACTCTGCTTGAGGCAATTCTAGTTCGTATGGTTTTTTCTGCGCCTTGCCGTGTTCCACAATCTCTTTTGCCAGTTCAACCTTCAATTCCTGAACCAAGAAATTCACAACATACTGCAGAGTATCCGTTCCAAGAAATAACTTCTTATTTATGGCCTTGATACAAAGCCTGTGAGCCAATTCATAGTCACCCTTTTCACAAAGGAAAGGAGTGAGAGCAGATATTGTCACCCGATCGAGAGCACATCCACTCTCCATGAGCCAGCGGTACCAGTTCTTGGCTCCCATCAAGTCTCCATTTCGGCAACACCCGACAATAAAAGCATTGAAGCTATAAGTATCAGCCTCGATTCCCTTATCCCGCATTTCATCAAACAGCTTTACGGCATCGATGACTCTGTTCTGCGAAAGTAACCCGCGAATTCTTGTATTGTAACTCCTGATGCTAGGGTTAAATTTCTTGCTCACTATTAGATCCCACATCTTCTCTCCCTCCAAGAACCTGCCATTTGCCTGAAAAGCCTCAAGCAGGGTGTTCAACGTGATTAAATCAGGTCCAATCCCCATTTTCTCCATCTCATCAAGCAATGAAAGAGCCGGATCAAGAGCCCCCATCAGGCAATAACCCTTAATAACCGTATTGTAAGTGCAAACATCAACATCCAGCGACAGTTTCTGTGGCAACAGCCGGAAAATCTGGTCGACCTTATCGAGTTTCCTGGAACAAACGCAGGCGGCCAAAAGGGCATTCAGGTGCAGCAGCGAGCGGTCAGTCTTCAGGCTAGGCATTTCGTCGAACAGCTTCTGGGCATGCTCGAACATGCCCGCTTTCCCGTAAAGGCTTATCAAACGGGCCGCGAACTTCTCGCTGGAGCCCCCCACGTACTGCTTCTGGTCTTCGAGGAGTTCTTGGATCAAGGCGAACTGCCGGTGCTTGGCAAGGCGCTGGACGGTCTTCTCGTAGAGGACACGTCTACGACGAAACTCGGCCGACCCGGAGAGTTGCTTGAACTCGGCGACCAGCTTCTGGAGGTCGCATTGTTTGCCGAGGTCTACGCGGGGGAGTCTGGGCCGTCCGGTGAAGACGCCGTGGAGTCGCCGGAGCACTGAGGACATGCCGTGTCGGTTTTTCCCACGAACGGATCAGAGGAATGTTCCTTAGAAAGGGTTGCTCGTTTGCGACAACAGGGTCGGACCCCCTTTCAAAGTTGCAATGCAAGTCGTTTAGGGTCAATTCCATGTCCTCAAACTTGTCTTAAATGTATATTTAAGTCCTAAAACTAATCTTTTGGATCCTAAAATTTCTAAAAGAACATAAAGTGATGATTTCCATAACCAAAAGTAACGTTCATTATAAATTTTTACCATATCACTTGATATTCTAGAATCTAAAAATTAATGTATCACAAGTTCCAGTTATATTCAGATTCCACTTGTATTATTAATTAAATAATTGCAATGAATCATTATATTTAATAATCATCACATACAACCACAACTTATATTTAAACATATGAAAAGTATGAGATATCAACAAAGTAAATTTTTTAGCCATAAATGAAAACTCAGATTTATAGTTATAAATTATACACTTATCATTGAGCACCATGAAATATTATAGGTTTGCTTGAAGATATAAATTGATAAAAAAGCCACAAAAAAAAAAAAATTGTTTCAAGTTCCACAATCCACCTACTTAGAATCTCAAGTTTACTCATCGAAGTAGGTTTTCCAATATTTGAAACTTGTAACTTATCGTGTATCTTAGAACTTGAAACCAAATAATTTCCCAGAGGTCCAGTTTTTAGTTCTAGGTTGTACCTTCAAACCATGTTCATCCCTAACCTCTAGCGACTTAAGGGGGTGAATTTGATTTTTATTTTGGGGTTTATGTTAACTTATTTAAATTCCCGAAAATAATTCTCGAGAGATATGTTGGACATTAATTCGTGACTTTTGGTGGTTGGCTTTATCCGATCAAATCTGAAAAGTTACGTTTCTTAGCTTAGTTGATGAGTAAAAAAAATAGACGAACATGTCCATTCGTATTGTTCTCTAATCTTAGATTCTCTAATTATTGTGTGCAAATGAGCATCTGAATACCTTTTCTTCTCAGTATTAAAATTTTCACCCTTTTTCGCTTCATCTTTTTCTTTAGACTGACCATTAGAAGAAGTTTACAATTTTGCTATCTCAAAATTTTTTTTTTTTTTTTATTTTTTGTATTTCCTCTCCATCCCCAATTTTCTAACACATTTAATATAAAAGGACAGCTTTTAGACCAACCAACAGAATTGATCAAAAGGGAAAAGTGAAACAACTAGCTGGTAATGTAAGAGATTATGCTAAGGTGGATTTATCATAACTATATGCAAGAAGAGTATAATATCCCAATGGGCGATATGTGTACGAGGAAAGTCAAACTACATAAGAATAAAATTAGGAAAAAGCATGTTGAGAATATATATTAAAAAAGAAGAATAATTAGTTGTGAAAAGGGCAGAAACAAGCCATTACCCAAATAAAAACAAGAATGTACAAAGAGATCTTTGAATCATATCTATTGTGAGACTTTGTGCACTACGATTGTCCTAAAAGTTTAGTCTGGTCTTTTTACTAACAACTAAGCATATAAATTTAATTGAGGAAATAAATTGGGTCAAAAAAGATTTGACCTCATAATCTCCAAATCTAATATCATGTGGGATTTTGTAGGACCATGACTAACTATTCTAAAAGCCTAAGTTATTAGATGAATGTATGATGTATTATTTAAATATTTTAACACATATAACCGTAAGGTAGGCTGTTTGTGGTTCTATGTCCGAAGTATCCTTTTCATCCTTCCATGGGAAACTTCTAATAAAATTCACTATAGTCAAGGAAGATATGGAAAATTAAAACAGAGCTTCATTGATTAGGAACATATAGGTATATAAATTTTGAGTCATGTATATGTATAGTTATAGATATTTTTAAAGAAAGGGTTTTCAAGTTCCAAAAGAATGATGATGCATTCTGTTACTGTTCTGGTAAGACAAGTACACAACTTTTCCATTGCCTCGCGCCTTGGAGACTGGAGACCACATACACTTGGCGTCTGCAGTACGGCTCATTCGTTCTTTCCAGTCAACTATGGCAACTGCCCACTTAAAATCTTACATTGAGTCAGGCAAACTGATCAATGAACCCTTTTATGGACAATGATCAATGGAAACCCTTTTCATTTTTCTACAGAAGCGAGCATGATTCCCATCATCTTGCCCAGTAATTACTCAGCTCTTGATTATCTTACAAGCCCATATGAATAATCTTTTTTCTTTCTCTTTTTGTCTTTTAGGGTTTTGTCATAAATGAGATTGCCCAACAGAATGGAATTAACAACTGGCCTGAACTACCCAACAAATAGGAACTCACAGCAACCAACAGAATTTCTCTCCTACATGGCATGATACTCTTGTGAGCATATGCTTTATATTACCAATCCAAGACTAGCTCCCATTTCAAGTACTTCTCATTCTCAATGTCTCCTCCTCAACGAGATTTATACCAATTGACCACTCATTTGAAGTTCAATCCATCCTTGATTTGCAGCATGGACGGACTGTGCTTAAGTGAAATTGGAGGTTGCAAAGATGGGAGGATTGGCCGAGGGCAGCTTGAGGACGATGGTGACGACACTCAATTCAAGTCCAAGAACCTGGAAGCTGAGAGGCGGAGGCGATTAAAGCTGAGCCAGAGGCTTCTGACACTACGCTCATTAGTCCCGAAAATCACAAATGCAAGTACCCACGAACCTACTGATCATTTTTGTGCGGACATATATGAGTATAGATTCTGACCTGCGAATATTTTTGTGCTTTTCTGTCTATGTCAGATGAACTTGGCAACAATTTTAGATGATGCAGCAACTTACATAGTGGAGCTGAAGAAGAATGTGGATGCCCTGAGCGACCAACTTCTCGAAATGGAGGCATCGTCTGAAGATGGGCCAAAGGCATTGGTCGATGAGATTGATGCAGCGCAGGATATGGAAGCAAATGGGATTAAGGTTTAGAAATTCAATGTTGGGTCATCTTTGGATGCTGACTTGTGAAACTGATTGGTCTAACTCTTTGTTGGTGGGTGCACAGCCAGATGTTCAGGTGACCGGCATTGATGAACATAAGCTGTGGATTAAGATTGTAATCCCAAAGAGAAGGAGCCAATTCACCAAGTTGTTGGAGATGTTGAGTATTTGTGGTTTTGAACTGACAGATACCAGCATCACCACATTCAAAGGCGCAATGCTCATATCGTCATGTATGGAGGTATGCTCAACAAAAGTAAATGAACTTTGGCAATTGAACATGGCTGATCGATGGTCTGTGATTATGTGTTTTATGGTCCAGGGAGCTTCTGGCGAAATGCTCAAGGCTTCACAGACCAAAGACTTGCTCCAGGAGATCATCAAAGGCATTTAATCAGACAAAAATTTTATAATTAGGAAACATCTTAAGGCATAATAAAATGAGGGACATCTCTCCAATTTTCAGTTTTCTTCCCTAGATACATTATCCTACACATTTATGATTATCTAAAGACTGGTGATCGATTATGTGGATTCCGCAGTTGGAAAGTCAGATTAAGCTTGAAATATATGCATGAGAATGATTTACAGTTTTTATACGTAACAATAACATGATGGATCAACTGTAGAATCATACCTAACCGATCCTTAGTATAGATAATAAGTGAACCTCAAGAAGCGAGACATTGAAGTAGAAAGCTGTCTTCAGTTCATCATGCCTGTTAAGAGAGGCAATAAAAGAAATCAGGAACATGGGATACCAAACAGAGTTTTGTAATGTGATCCGACTCTTGCCTCAAGACAGACTTACTCAAAATTCTTTTCATATTACTTAAAGATACAAACTTCGCAATCTGTTCGATTCCACGTGACTGATTTTGCAGCTGATATCTAATTTGTTCCAACTCACTGATTTGCTTACAGTCAGTGCACGCTAGTCCCATGGTGATAGAGCATTACATATCCAACAAGACAGTGAGGTATTCCCTGGCAAAACAGAAAGAATCTCATTGACTAAATTTCTTCTTCACAAGAGTGTTGAACGTTCCTGAGACCGTGTTAGAAAGAAAGACACAGTTGTTCTTGCTTGTCTTATGTGAACTGACATTCATCTTCTTCAATGACTATGCATATATAAAAAAAAGGGTAAGAGTCTCAATACATGGTCTTTGGATGTTTCCTCGGATCAAGCCTACCCAAACGCTACCTCCCCTTGTTAAAGCAAAAACATCTTTCTAAGTTTTGACGCTTGTTTTCAAAAGTTTGAGTCAACCTTAACCTAAAATATGGTTTGCGCTTGTGGACCATGGTCTTCTGACCGCAGTCTTGCCAAATTTTTCTAAATTACTTTACAAAAGAAGGATTCAGTTCAATCCTATTCACTTATATATAAGCCTCTCACGTCTCATATATTTGCATTGCTCTGCATTCTTGGTCCAAGAATCCTTCAAGGCAGCAATTACATGGCTCGGCTGCATCCAGCCATGTATATTGCATCAGCCTTGTTTTTCATGTTCGTGGCCAAGACGTGGGCAAATGATGATTTGGGCATGTCAGGACTACCAACGGAGAGAAGCGATCCACCTGCTCTGAGTCCGGCTCCATCTGAAGGTGGGATTGGATCAAGCGTGATGGCAGAAGCTCCAGTGATGATAGGCACGAGAAGAGTACAGAGCCATCATTCTTCTGGCGCGGTTGGTGGGGATGTGATCCTTGGAGGATTTGTGATGGCCTTGGTCGTGGTAGTCTTGTGCTACATCCGGGTTACAAGAAAGAGCAAAGAGACTGATCATGCCTGAGAATTTCATAGTTTTCATCAGTCACTCACATTTGATCATTATTCTAGATGTCAAGAAGAAAATAGACAAGCGATTGTGAGTGGAATATGAAATGGGCATCACAAGGTTCACCAAGGATAGTTGTAGCGCATCAAGTAATTGTGGTCATTTTAGTGCATTTTTTTAATAGAAAAGAGGCGATATGTACATTATATTGATTGAGGGTTTGTAGTAGAATGATCTGATCAAGTAATGTCTACATGGTACCAAAACCAATTTGATCTCTTTCTATAATATACTCATGAGGTGACGCAGTTTCATAATTTTCTCTCCTAGTCTCATGTCCAGATTGGTTTTTGACAAGTAGTATTTCTGATGCCTTCGTCAGGCATTAGGGATAAATAACAATTTATCTACACGCCGAACAAGTTTATCCAGCAGCATATTAGGTAAATCATATGAACAACCTAAATCTCTTTACCACATGAGATGTAGTTCAAACGTACAAGAGACAATACCACAATTAAAAAATTACAGTTACAGACGAGAATTAGTCTAGAAAGTATCCAAGGAATTCTTATTAACCATCAAATATCGACTTGGTAATCAAACACTAGAAAGTAACCATTTAACTGGTACACTCAAACGGATTCAGTGGAGAAGGTGAGGGAGATGGGAAGTTTTGCACTTTATGTTCACCTAAAACACTGGTGGCTTGAGCAAGAATACCAAAGAGAGGAAAAAAAAAATGGAAAAGCGAAGAAGTTATAGCCAATACACAACACAAACAAAGGCACCTGAAAACACTACGAAAATAACATCTTACCCTCAAAGTGTGGCTTGAGTAAAGTAGTGAACAAATGGCTAAAAGAAACGAGCACCGGTTGCCGAAGCTAAAAAATTTTTAAGAATGATATAAAACTAAAGCAGAGCTCTGGTGAACAGAGAGGTCGTACTTACAATAATGTAGTAGTGCAAGAGACATTTAAGCTGTTATGAGGGAAGCAGACATATGGAAAAGCAGAGCACATGTTTTCAAACCGTTCACACTTGCACCCCTCCCAGAAGCAGAGCACATATGGAAAATAAATCTCTCGTTTATTTTGTTTGGTCGTTTGCTTTGACCAGAAGCCGTTCACACTTACACCCCTCCCAAGTCCAACCAAAGACCAAGATTTCTCCAATTTAGACTGCCCTAGTCAGTAGGTTTGCAAATCTAACTTCTTGGAAACTCCTGGTCATGCATGCTCAATAAAGTATTACATTGTAGGTTGAATAACAGCATTAAAGTTGATTTCTTTGACATGCCAAAAGATTTGAATTGGGCATGAACTGTGATTCTTGAAAACATATTGCGAGCTACATCTTTTCTGTGAAAGTCGGAGCTTATGAAGCACTTGACTACTCCCGACAAATTGTGTAGTCTCATGCCTGATTAATTGGGATGACGCGTTCTTCAAGTTCAACGCGATGTTGAATCTATATTATATCATCTTTTTAATGATTTCGTAGACCCTTTAAATTGTTTTGTCAGTTTCATATGTGCAGCCTCATATGCCTGCTCAATCTGTCACTTGTCTTCACCAGCATGCATATAAAATAACAAAAGTTAGCTATGAAATTCTGGAAGCAGAGAATATGAGAAGCAAAATTATGATACAATATCATGTGGTTTCTCATGCTCAGGCGAGTAGTCATATCCCATGAAATGGCTTGACCAATAGACAAGAGATAAGTGAGATTCATTGTGACATCTCTTTCCTTCTTTCTTTTTCTTGTGCTTTATGCAGGAAAATTAAGAACAATCAACGAGGATCAAAAGATTGAATGGTAATGATCTGAACTCTGTTCTTCCAAATGGCTTGCGGGCTTCACCACCTTCGATTCACAAACTCATCCCCACAAACAATTTCAATATCTCTGTTTGCAATTTTCATCTATCTAATTTGCGAACTTCGTTTGCTTGTGGATTTTTTACAAGTTAACCTCTGAAGGGAAAGAAAAAAAGTGAGAACAAACACCCAAAACTCCCAAGAAACAAAAATTGAGCTGACTTTCATCTAAGAGCTTCAAATCCAATATTCTTCCTCCCAATTCGGCTGTAGAACCTCCAAATCTGCAATATCAGTACAAAACGGAAAAGAATTATATTAATGACAATCTGTTTCAGGTTCTCACCAGAGCACAAGAAACTAAAAAAGTTCCAACGTCTTTCTTTCTGCATTAACATTGAGAGAGTGGTCCTTAGCATGAACTTAAACTGCTACGCCGAATCGGAGCCCTCCTCGAGGCATAAAATTGAGGAAAGGGTTAACCGCGGGGGATTTGAAACCAAATTAGGAAACAACCCCCCGGCCAGACCCCGAGAGAGAGAGAGAGAGAGAGACCTGGAGGTCTACACACAGGAGGGTGTTCAAAGAGAGAAAGAGAGAGCTGCTTATAAGCAACCCCAATATCAAACACCATGACATCAGAAGATGGATCGTCCACTATAATATGCTTCACGGGAAGCCACAGAAACAGTTCTTTCTGAGACAGACCCTCCATTCCCATAAGCTTACCGAACACCGACCAAAGCCAAAAAGCCAAAAGCATCAAAACAGTGAAAAACCCAAGAAAGAGACGATTTTAATGCTGAATTCTTTTTGCTCTGCCACTACCATAAGTGAGGTTGGCTCTCACGACGCTGTGGAGGTAGGCTCTGGTGTCGAACTTGGCCAGGCAGGGTCGGTCCAGGAGGACTTCGAGGAGGCCATCTGGGTGGAGCGTGAACGACTTGACATCGTGCGGAAAGAGCCCTCCGCACAAGCCTTAGCTTCGGAGGAGGTTTTGGACGGAGTTGGATGAGGAAGACGACAAGAGAGTGGAATCAGGGAAGACAGGGAGAGAGAGCGAGCGAGCGAGAGAGAGAGAGAAAGAGAGGGAAAGCGGAAAGATTTCTGTGTCAGTGACGTTCTTGTGAACGGGAGGAGAGCTCAGGACTGCTGACGACATGGGTGTGTCGTGTTGATTTAGGTTTCAATCAGGATTCATGTTAATATATTACGATCAAATTTAGGGAAGAGGAAAAAATATGGTGCCTTCGCCGACTTACTATAATACTAAAGAATGAGATTCAAGAAATGAATTGTTAATTCAAATGATCGTGACGCATATATTTTTATATATTTTTCTCTTGTACAAAAGTGCTCCCAAAGTTCAAACGTTCGACCAGAAAATGATAGTTATATTTTCTTGGTCATCCTAGTCCTAGACAGAACCTCCCAGACAAAATGAAGCGGAAGACCAAAGGTCACAATTTTCTGCCCTTTCCTTAAGCCACATTGATTACTAGAAACCTGGGTCCAACTAGAAAGCTTTCAAATGAACTGTTACGGTCAAAAACAGAAAGCGGTCAAGTCATAAGTTGGTCAATGTAGATGATTTGCTGACCTGAACTTGCATTAAATTTTGGGTTAATATAGTTAAAAATCTCAAATTATTATCTCATTATACATTTATCATCCACCAATTTTTATTTCACATAAAGTCTTAAATCAATTATCCCAACTCAAATCTATTCATTGGCATTCCGTCCAATTCAATACATGTGACAAATGATTGTAAGACAAATCTGCCATGGAGAACGACAAATTTAAATTGAAAAACTCATGTGTATGGACACGCATCTATATTAACTGGATATTGACAAAATGTTGAAGGATGGTAGATTTGGGCTTAGACAAAATATAATTTGAAATGAATGTTTCTTGAGAATATTAATTTGAGATTTTTAATAGTATTTATTCTTAAATTTGTTACGGAGAAAACTTCTCCTATTCTCCTCCAGGTCTATGCAGAAGAATATTCAGGACCGCATATTTTGTAGTTTATGAAATCGATCTTCAGCTTGCTGAACATAGTGGCTTATCAAATCTCGTTAGCATATTAAATTGACTTTTACTTTTTTATTAGGCTGAAATAGATAGAGGAGATTCTCCACCATTAGTGTGTGTTACATGCGACAAATGAATGTATCAAAAGACGTCGATCGGGAGCACGTCAAGGGATTGATAAACCAAGCATGGAAAAGCATTAATACTCATAGCTTTGGCAATGAATCTCCGACCCTTTGTTGATGTCGCTGTGAACGCAGCTCGAGCTACGCATATGCTATACCAGTTCAAAGATGGGTTCAGCAGTCCAAGATGGCGACATCAGGCTACAAATTCTATCCACAGTGATCGAGCCTCTTACTCTCGACTGAGATATTAACGCAAGGTCTAATTATAACGTGTCTTATCAGGTCCTATTTATGTCGAGTCTTTTTGTTTAATAGAAACTTGATCAATCGCCAGTCTAGCATAAATATCACAAGTCAAAAATTTGTTACTTAAGTAGATTGAACAAAATCAATAAATAGATGTAGTTGATGAAAAGTCACCAGTTTATATGAAGTTGATGGACTTATTGTGACCTCAATACCTAGTGTCATACACACATACATATATACATATATATATATATATATATATATATATATATATATATATATATATATATATATATATATATATATATGTATATTATATCTACTTAAGTCTTGGTGGCCAAGAATATATAACACCCAATCTTGCATAATAAGCTGAACTGATTATCACCCACTCATTTCACATAGTATTTTGCGCCCCACTCACTTCTCAGTTCTTGATATGAATAAAAACCTAAGTTATATGTTCTGAAGTCTATGGATCATAGATGCCTCGCTTACATCCAGTAATTGGACACCGAGGAAACCGAGCTCCTTCAGCCTTTTATTACCACCAATGCCGATTTGTTAAGCTCCACAGCCACAAGGACCCCATCTCCGCTTACATCTTCATCCTCTGTATGAAAGTTGTTAGCTTTCAGTCGAAAGGAGAACACGCTTGTTGATGAGTTTATATCCGGTTTTATTTCTTATTGCTCTAGTTTATTTAAGCACAAGAAGTTGTAACGAAAATACAAAACAAAAGAATTAGAGAAAATATGAAATGCACTACTAACTTTAGCATGCCACTTTCCATAAGAATAAAATGGCACACCAAATTGCATTTTGACATCTCTTTACATTGTGTTGTCATTAATCTATTGTGAGCATAACAGTCTATTCTAATTTATAAAAATCAAATAATAAATATTATAACTTATTGTGATGTTTACTCATTCAAAAATTTATAACTCATAACAAGATGCTATTTTCACAATAGCACAATTACTGTTATGCTAGTAAAACTAACTAAAAAGTTGACCGAGCCTAGTTCGGCTTAATGGACCAAATCAATTGAATTGGCCAAGCCCATAAGATGAATTAAGGGAGAATTAAGACAGTTGACCTAATTATAAGCCCAATTGGGTCCGGTCCATTGAGCCAAAAAATTCAAGCCCACTAGTCCACTTGAGAATTCAACCAACCTAGAACGCAATAGGAAAATATTGATTTTGGTCAATTACTTAGCCTCCATGGTTTAATCAAGGCAATTCATGTTACCCATTCAATCTTACCCACCTAAGGTGCCATGTCACCCATCATGTGCCTTAATCAAGAGCTCCCTTGCATCATAATTGGAGATTAACTATAATTTTTCGAGAAAAATTCTCTCTCTCTCTCTCTCTCTCTCTCTCTCTCTCTCTCTCTCTCTCTCTCTCTCTCTCTCTCTCTCTCTCTCATCTCTCTCTCTCTCTCATCTTCTCCTTCGACTAGATTTCCTCATTTGCTAGACCAATTCCAGTGTTGACTCAGAATCATCTTCACGCGACTAACTCCTTTGGTGAGTCCTTGAGTTGAACATGGTTGGAGCCGCTCCTCATTCTCAATGAAGATCCCTCATTCGGTCAATTTTACTTGTTGTTCTCTAGAAGTTCTAATCAAAGGTAGGATTTCAATTTTGATTACAATTTCGTACAAGCATCCAATGATACTAAGGTTGATTATAGTACAAAATTGAAAGTTGTCTTCAATTTATAAACAATCCTATGTTTGGATGTGATGAAATTGATTAGGTAATAATAGTTAAAATTAGTTCATTTTCTTTCCAAAATTAAAGCCAATTGCATGATTAAATCACTCTAGGACTATAATCTCTTGATGACTGAATAATCTAGGTTGAATGTTCGGTGTCAATTTTGGTATATAGTTGTTGATTGAGCTTGATTTCATGTTGTTCGAAGAAATCCTCAAGAGTTCAGCTTAGTTCAAGTTCAATAGATGATTACATGAAAAATTTCTCTCCAAATTTGCATGTGGTTGAGCCTCCCATAGTATGATTTTGATGATCATTGAGTATTATTTTGCTCCAAGTTTGATGTTTGTTAGACGAAAGTGGAATATGAGTTATTAGAACAGATTTTTGAGTTGATTATTTGAAATTTCCTTGATTTGCATGATGGTTTTGATGTTCTTATGAGTTTGAAGGTTAGTTTGAGCATTAATCAAATAAGCTTGAAGACACTCTAGCTCTAGAAAAATGATAAGAACACAGGTTGAAAGAGCTTATAGGTAATTGGAGATGTGAAGAGTTTCTAGAAAATCATAACCTGATCATACCTAAACATGCTCTTTGATATTTTTGAAAAAATCTAAAATGAATTAGGAAAACTTGTATTCATAAGATTTGAATAGTTGTTCATAGCTAGTCAAAAGATGTTAAGTTTGATATTTTCAAAAATATATTGAGCTAGCGCAAAATGAGGCCGAGGAGGTATTGAGTTTGAAATTCATAGAAGTTAACTTTTAGGCCAAAAATTCAAGTTGAGTCCTCAGTGTTAAATTCTTTTAACGCTTGAATTGAGCAGTTGCATGAATAATTGAATGAAATCAATATTGGAGATCAGTGTCCAAGAGCTTGAGGAGGTGGTTCGAGGTGGCGATGAGACTTAGTTTGATTAGCTTAACTTAGTATTGATTAGGCTAGTTTAGTTAATAAACATAGAAAATAATAATCAAAAGCAATATCTTCAATAGAAATCTTAAATTTATCACAAAAGTATAATTGAGTCTCAAAACTTTAGAAAAGTACAATTAAGTCACAAAACTTGTTAAATTAGTATAATTGAGTCCTTTCATCAACTCTGCTTAATTTGGTAACAGAAAATGCTAACGTGGCTTTTTTTGTTACTTTTTATGTCCTATGTAGTAGTGTTGCTATGGCTAAAGCAAGAAAAATAAGCCCACAACAACGTCGTTTTGGTCCAAATTTGATTTTAAATATAAATAATAATATTTTTTAATAGAGGTTGCAAGCCAACAAGAGCATGCATGCCAGCATTTTCCATTACTTGAGGCATAGGCTTTGTGTTGGAAGATGAGTAGGGGAAGCAAATGTCCCACCTCTTACCACCCAAAGGATACAACTTCAACCAAAACCAACAATCTGTTATCAAAATAAATATCTCTATCCACAAATACATATCTAATCAATAATAGTTTGGTTGTGTTATTAGAATTTCTATAATCCATCAAAAGAATATTTACAACTTCAATTATCGCCTAAATCCAACAACCTCAACTCAATCAAATACAGCTAACTAAGTTCATACCCAAAAATCCAACTCCCAAAAACCCTCGTTGATGGCACCCTCATATGATTAGTTGCTAGTTGAGAACTTGAAAAAAAAATTAAAGACAAATAGAATGATCAACCACAGTCCATCGAGTAGCACATCTCTTCAAAACAAATCAAGCAACCACTAGGCATATAATATACATATCAAATCAAATATGAGTTATTCCATTTTAACAAAGTTTTATACAAATTAGAAATACTCATTTAATCCATTGTCACAATTCAAACATCAATGGTCAAATCCGTTAATCAATTTCATTAAATCACGCATTAATGGTTTATTTCATTGGCTAATCTCAATTTGCACATCAATGATCAATTTCATACTCAATATTCAACTGAAGGCTCTAGAGACAACTCACACAAAACTTGCCTAATCATAAATCACTTAGTTCTTGAGCAATGTATATTAATAGTACAAAGCTCTAGTGGTGGTTTTCATGAGGTTCACGTCGCCGTATGACACTCAATTCTTAACCACAAGACCTTAGAGATAACTCTCACAAGACTCATGTCACAATGTAGCACTTAGCATTGACTAACATGTGTCAATAGTATAAGACCCTACTTGTGGTTTTCATGAGATTGATGTTGCCGTGTTGCCCTTAGCCCTTAACCACAAGGCCTTAGAGTTAACTCTCACAAGATTCATGTTACCATGTAGCACTTAGGGTGCGTTTGGGAGTTGAATTTGCAAAGGACTTTAGACACCAAAGCCCTTTGGGCCAAATATTGGTTATTTGGCAAAATATCTGCAAACCCCTTTAAGGAAAAGTGGTCATTTAGAATGCCAAAAGCTCAAGGCAAGTAGGAGGCTGCCTTGGGCATTTAGCTTTCTCGGCATGCCCATGTGATACTGTACAATCTTTTTTCTTTTCTGAAACTGTCCTCACCAACTTTTTTTTTTCTATTTTTACCCTCGTTTTGTGACACTGTTCATCTTCCTCGAGCTATGAGGGGCTAGCGATGGCTTAAGAGACACCAGCGGGTCGCAACGACCCAGGCAATCGTCGCTAGAGGGTTAGGTGACCTCCCATTGGTTGTCGCACCGTGTGACCACGGCAGAGGACACCTTCTAGGTCGCCGCGACTCGCAGGAGATCGCCCAACCTAGATTGGTGGCCCCCTCGCCATGGTTGCATAGCACAACGACCCGTAGAGGTTGCTATGATCCAGACTTGAGTCGTAGCGACCCAAATCTAGGTCACTTGAGCCACCAGCAAGTGCGCAGCACTTGGAGAGGTCAATGGCGCCGAGGGAGTCTTGTGGGCGGCGGCGGCGGCGACGGCAAGATAGGCATCGATGATGTGGGGGGAAAAGGGAGAGGTCGAGGGTGGCAGCCTTAGGGTAGTGGGTGAGGGCGGTGGAGAGGTGCTGGACCACCGGGTTTCTGCTTCTTCGTGGTCTCAAGAAGAGAGATGATGGAAAAGAAGATGGAGGAGAAGATGATGGTGGAAGAGGAGGAGAATATGTTGTGGTGATGAGTTTGGCAATGCGATCTCGACGACACACGATCGGGCGGCCCTCGCTAAGGTCACATGACTTTTGGTGGCCTTCGCTTGGGTTGCACGACCCTCATCGACCCCCCTAGCAACTCTCATTGATGGTCTTCAACAATTGCTTAAGGTCTTCAACTTGAGACATTAGCCACCAACATTAGATTTTGATCGCTGGTGGCCACTTGCCCTTTGCCAACCAACTATTTTTTTTTCCTTTTATTAAATCACAAAAGTCATTTGTAAATGTAAATTTCTCCAAATACTATTTTGCTCAAAGGTACTTCACAAAGGACTTTTTAAATTACAATTTACCAAACGCAATTTACATTTTACAAAGCTCCTTTAACTTAAAGTCCTTTACATTTTCCTAAAGATTTTCTCCAAAAGTCCAACCAAACGCATCCTTAATATTGACTAACACATATCAATAGTACAAGGCCCTATAGGTAGCTCCCACGAGACTTGCATTGCCATGTGCCATATAGTCATTTACCAATACATATAATAGTGGGTTTCACAAAATAAAACATATAATCTTTCACAACTCCATTCATTAAACAAAAATATTTTGCAAGACACCTTTCAAACCATTTATAAATTCTTCATAAACCAAATTCACAAATTGATATGTATAACCTTTCATACGATTTTTATAGAACATTTTTCAAATCATTTGAGAACTTATTTGATAAATTAGTTCACAAAGCAAAAGCTATATATAAACTTTTATAACTCTTTTCTTATCACATTCCCAAAACCATTCTTAAATATTAAAGAGTAGTAAATGCTTGACCCAAATTGTTATGCAATAACATTCATAACTCAAAATATATCACTTTCGAAATATGTTGTCACAAACTTGAAGAAAACATAGCACCGCACACTTGGAAAAACCCAAAACCAAATAATATAGCTATTGAAGCCAACGATCTTATAATCTTATCAAGTATATGAGAAACAACTTTAAATTCAAGTAAAAAGCTACCTCGCCTATAACAAATTAAACTTAAGCACTAACCAAATGACTCCAATATTCCCACAAATCGTTTGTCCAAAGCGATTATTGAAAGTCGTTCGCAATGTAAAGCTTGTGTGTCAAACTTGGTCACCTCATAACTCTCTCTATCGAGCTTCATTTCAAGCAAGCTTATTTTCTAAGAAAGCCTTTTTGAAGTATTGGAAGACACTTAACTTAGCTGACTAAAAATCAAGCACATACTGTCAATTACGCATGCCCAACATTGAAAATTCATTTTAAGCAAACCATAAGTGTAAACCGAGTTTTGTAAAATCCTACAACTCCACAACACCCTAAAATATAAAATCCCCATAACTTCTCAATTTAACCACTCTTAAATCAGATTTTACATATCAAATTTCACTTAATTCTGAATTTAAGCCCTAATTCTGAAAACTATTCCTATTAGATGACCAAATGACTTAAATCATTACTGAGTGTTATGAAAAAGTATTGATCCAAGGCATCTATGGCATGTAAATGCAAATTTCCTTCTTCCCTTTTGCTCTCTCTTTCTTCTTCTTTCTTTTCGTTTCACTCTTTTCTCCTTTCCTTGTATGTTCTCTCTCTCCTTATAATTGAGCAAAGCCCACTTTTCTCTTCTTTGTTGACCGGTCAAATTTTTTTTTCTTTTTACCTTTTAACTTGTTGACCACACAAATATTATAGCAAATGAGAATTGAATGTGAAAAATGGATTTAGAATTTGAAATATTTGTAAGGAGGAAGGAAACCAAAGCAAGAACCAGAAATTGTCCAATACCATCTTCTTCACTTCTTAAATCCATGTTCTCCAAGACATGGCCTAAGGAAGAGCCGGTTGTTTTACTTTAAATGTGCTTCGTGAGCTCTTATCCATTTTTATTCTCACTATTTTAGTTTTATGTTAAATCATTACCGAGCATTACGAAACAGTATTAATCCAACTTGACAAGACGTCCATGACGTATGTATCTGAGTTTTCTCATTATTTTAGTTTTATGTTAAATCATTACGGAGCGTTACGAAATGGTGTTAATCTAACTTGACAAGACGTCCATGGCGTATGTGTCTGAGTTTTCTTCTTCCCTTTTCCCCTCTTTCTTCTTGTTTGTTTTCTTTCCTCTCTTTCCCTTTCTTTTTTCGGTGCTCTCTCTTTCTCTCTCTAATTCAGTAAAGTCCGCTTCTCTCCTCTTTGTTAACAGGTCAAATTTTCCATTTTTTTTTTTAACTTTTTGACTTGTTGACCATACAAATATTACAGCAAATGAGAGATGGACGTGAAAAATGGAGTTAGAATTTGAAATTTTTGAGAGGAGAAAGGAAACCGAAGGCAAAAACCAGACATTGTCCTATGCCATTTTCTTCACTTCTTAAATCCATGTTCTTAGGAAGAACCGGTTGTTTAACTTTAACTGTGCTTCGTGAGCTCTTATCCAGTTTTATTATCACTATTTTAGCTTTATGTAGGCACAAGAATTTGAAACGAAATCATAAAATGGGAATTTATCACGTGGTTAAATAGTATGTACATGGGTTCTTCTTTTTTTTTTAAAAAATTCTTTAGTCGACTCACGCCAATAGATTCGCCAAGGTATCTCTTCGCTAACTTGAACTAATCGAAAGAAAATTGAGGGCTATGATTATGGTTGATTCTTTAGCCAGCGAAACCTCAGCATTGCGAGTGCACAAGTACATTTGTGGTAGGTCAATGAAGACCCACATCAAGCCTTGGGTATGTGCAAATTCTCAATATTGTAATTTACACAGATATATGAAACTCAAATTCAATAAGTATTACAGTTTTCTGTGATGATCGAAATGAAAAGATAATGACAGCAAATTAACGAAATTTTGGGGGCAACTCTAGAGTTTGTGTAAAGGATCGAGACTTAATTTAATGGAAAGGAGTATGGAGGAAAATGGAAAACTACTACGTTATTAAAAGTTAAAAAATTGGCACTTGACACTAGGAAAATTAAATATAAAATTCAGGTTTATTTTAATGTCTCTTTTAGTTCCATAAAGTAAATTTCAGAAAACAATTATTTGGTTTATCTTAAACTATCTTAATTTCTGAAAATAATTGCAAAGAGATACATTCAACGTTGGTTTGTGACTTCCGGTGATTGGCAGTAAATCGATAAAATCCGAAATATTTTGTGTCTTACTTTATGATCAATGAGTCAAAACAAACGAATTTGTGTATTCTTGCTCCTCTCCAATTTTAGATTTGCTGTTTAATTTGTTCAAATGAATGTTTGAAATGCCCTTCTCACCATTAAAATTTACGTTCCTTTTCTCTTCATCTTTTTTTCTTTAGTGTCGCGACCTGTTTTTTGCGGGTTTACTACCTAAAACTAGGTTAATGGCTAATGGATTGTTAAGCCTAAACTTAACTCGGGCTCTCCCAAGCCCATACCAATTCGCGACTTAGGTTTGAATTCTTAACATGCAAATTGATTTTATTTAGAGTCGCCACTAATCAGTTTATGGTAGGTAGATTAGACACCTAAGTAAAATAATGGGAGAATTACTTTACTCCTACGAACCGGACTAAGGGTACCAGGACTTGATTACATTAGATTTTTCTAATGCCCTTTCGGTACCATTCTTTTTATTTTCAAAAATGTTTGGCAATTGAATTGATTTTAAACTAACTTCCTAACATGTGAGGTGATCATACATGCGCGCATACCACCAATTTAACACTCAAGAAAGCAATTAAATATTGCAAAACATACCTAGGAGCAACGAAAGATCTGCATTGTTAAATCGAATTCACATCAGCAGCCCTAGATATGATTTCTAATTAACACGCAATTTCAATTTTTGTTTTCACTTTATTTAATGAAAATCATGACTTATGCAATGCATGTTAATAATCTAATATGACATGGCAGCATGACCTAAACTATATGACATGAAGAAATGCAATAATTAAATGCAATCTAAATGACCTAATCTAATGACATGCAATGCGATGCAATGCCATACAAAATTATTTAAACTAAGATGACATGCCGCATATAATTTAGCACACGAGTTATATGTCATGCGACATTTATTAAATGATTTAGTCTAATGACGAGTAAGTTCTAATTAAATGAACCTACATGACATGCATTTGATATTTCTATGCAAAAATGATATAGCTAGATTAAAATTCTATCTAATTTAAACTAAGGATTAAGTCACATTAAATCCTAATTTAAACTAAGATATTATCTTAATCTAACATGTAATTGGTCTAATATGCAATGACGTGCAGAGCAAGCCCTAATTCTACATGACATATGCATGATTTTTTTTATCTTTTTTTTTATTTAAAATTCAAAATTTAAAATTGCCACGTAATTAAACACGCAACTAAAATCTTAAATTAATGCATTTTTTATTGTTTTTCGAACTAAAATCCCTATCCTAGCTATGCAAGATAACAAGAAATATTCTAAAACAAACTGAATCCTAATTCAAATATATATTTTTTTAGATTTTTTTAGTGATTCTCTAAAACAAGTCATTATCAACTAAGCAGTAAATCTAAACAATCAAGATATGCAATCAAATAAAGGATCAAAATAATCGAAAAAATAACCCGTTGTCTCACGGGTTAAATTAACGATTATCCTAACCCTAATTATCACGACAAAGGGTTCAAAATAACTAAAAATCTGATCCGAATTCTTATGGATCAAATTAATAATTATATTGATTCAGTACTTAAAAAAAAAACTATCAACAAACCCCAAAAATTAATGTAATTAAAAAAAATAACCCGACATCTTACGGGTCAAATTAATAATTACAATAAGTTTAGGGATAACTCTTGCGGATAATGCCTACAAAATCCATAAAATAAAGATTAACCCAAAACTTAAAAGAAATAAATAAAATAAATAGAAAAAGAAAAATAAAATTACCTAATTTCTTTTCCTTTTTCTTCCTCTTGTTTTTTTCCTAAAACCTTGCTCGTGGATCTTCAGGGGCAGCAAGTCGTCGGTCCGGCAAGGGGAACTCCGGCGAGGCAAGGCAGGTGGGCGTCTGGCGCGGGGCAGTGAAGATTGAGGCCAGCAAGGGACCTCGGCGAAGTAGGGCACCGGCGAGTGGCTCCGGCAAGGGCGGCTGCAGGCGACACGAGGACGTGGAGCGCAGCTACTGGGCATCACGGACGAAGGGCTGGCGAGCAACCAAGGCGAGGCGGTAGCAGCTGCAGGGGCACCTGGTCGTCGCGGGTCAGTGCGGGCTGAGCAGGGGCGGCGTTGGGCAGATCTGCCTCGGGTCTGGTCTCGGCAGAGCTTCGGTGGGGAAAGATGCCGGCAGAGGCTCGGTGAGCGTGGCGGACGGACCCTGGCGCTGAACTCGGGCGTCGTGGGCAGAGGTCTCGAGGGACGATGGCCAACGGTAGCGACGGTGGGCTTCGTGTGGCGAGGGAGGCTCAGCTAGCGCCGGTCACGACAGGAGCAGAGAACGCCGAGTGCTGGGTCGCGAGCAGATCTCAAGCGCAGGCGTCGAGGAGTGGATGGAGCGGCGAGACCGGCAGCGAAACGGACAACGAGGTGGAGGAGGACGTCGGGCTTCGCGGAGCGGAACAGAGGGTGAGCAGCGAGCTTTGGGAGATGATGAACAGCGAGGGTCAAATCACCTATGCTTTTTACTTTTCTCCTCTTTCTCTCTCTCTCTTTCTCACGTTCTAACTTTTTCTTTTTTCTGAATTTTTCTAAAAGAAGCTCCCCCGGACGAAGAGAAGACCACTCCTATTTATAGAGCGGAAACTTAGTCTGCTCAACCTACGAAGATTTGCATAACAACTCAATCGCTAAAGATCATCGTTCGAGATTATCGTGTATGCTTGACCGTATCTTTGCCGACTCACTCGCCATTGAAATCATCTATTAAAATCCTTGACGACTCGCCGACCATCAAGATTTTATATCTTGACTTCAGAATTGAAGATAAACCTGGAATTTTTGTGAAGATTTTCCAAATAATTTACTTTAGATAAAACTCCATTATCCAATTCTAAAATCTTTCGAGATATCCATCCGCAACAAAATATTTTAGAATATTCTTTATCCTCCTTAATATTCCCAATGATTTTATCACAAAAAGACCAAAGATAAGATTGCAATATGATTTTTAAACGTAAAAAACTACCGTAATATTGCATCAAATCTCAATTTTCCACGAGATAATTTTCAATAAAAAACATGGGCTTGGGCCAACCTCGCTCGATTTGTGGGCTTAATCCAACTAATTAATTTAAAACCCAAAATCACTAATTCAACCCATCCACCACCGGTCCAGAAATGCAAATAAAAATAAATGCACCTATAACTAAATGTTATGCAATTAATTAATTATTGATTAAACCCTAATTTTAATGCGATAAATGACTAAACGGACCGTCAAAATCTAGGTGTCAACATTTAGATAGGCCATCGAAAGAAGCTTAAGAAATTTCTAGGATTGTATTCCTCTGAACACAGCCACATTTACAGTTGGGGAATTAAAGACTCTAAGGACGGTGTTTATTCGAGAACAAGACCTCATATTTAATTCATATGTTTATCTTTATTCCCGATTCTCCAACACATTTAACGTAAAAGGATAGATTTTAGACCAACAAATTGAATTTATCAAAAGGGAAAAGGGAAACAACTAGCAGGTCATATGAGAGATATGCTGAGGTGAATTAGTTGAGAAAAGGGTAGAAAAGAGCCATTAGAAAAATAAACACAAGAATGTACAAAGAGATCTTTGAATCATATATATATATAACCCTATGGTAAGCTGTTTGTAGTTCTATGTCCAAAGTATCCTTTTCATCCCTGCGGGGGAAGCTTTTAAAAAAAATTCATTATAGTCAAGGAAGACGTGGAAAATTAAAACAGGGGCTTTATTAATTAGGAATACATATATATATATACTTTTCGATATATGTAAATTTATAGTTCTGTATATGTAGATATATATTCTTTTTAAAGAACGGGTTTCCACGTTCCAAAAGAATGATGATGCATTCTGTTACTGTTCTCGTAAGTCAAGTAGCAGGTAACTTTTCTATTGCCTCGCGTCTTGGACAGCACATACACTTGGCGTCTGCACGCCGGCTCATTCGTTCTTTCCCTATCAACCATGGCAACTCCTCATATAAAGTCTAACATTGACCACACTTCCCCATACTGATTATTGACCTTATGTGGACGATGATCAATAAAAACCCTTCGTTTTTTCCACAGGAAATGAGCACGATTCCCATCATTTTGCTCAGCAATTACTCATCCCTTGATTATCTTACAAACTCATAAAAATAATCTTTTCTTTCTTGTCTTTTGGTGTTTTGTCATTATAGAGATTGCCCCACGGAATGGAATTAACAACTCCGCTGAACTACCCGACAGCTTTAGCAGCAAGATGAGAGCTCACTTGAAGTTATGCTTTACCAACAGAATTTCTTTCCTACGCGGCATGTTACTCTCGTGAGGTTATGCTTTGTTTAACCAATCTAAGACAAGCTCCCATTTGAGGTACCTCATTCTCAATGTCTCCTCCTCAGCAAGATTTATCCCAATTGGCCACTCACTTGAAGTTCAGTCCATCCTTCATATGCGCCATGTGAATTGGCGATGCTCATATCGTCATGTAATGAGGTATGCTCAATAGAAGTAAATGAACTTCTTTGACAATTGAACATGGTTGATCAGTGGTCTGTGATATGTGTTTTATGGTTTGTTTTTAGGGAGCTTCTGGCGAAATGCTTGAGGCTTCACGGACCAAAGACTTGCTCCAAGAGATCATCAAAGGCATTTAATTAGACAAAAGTTTTATAGTCAGGAGAGATCTTGAGACAAAATAAAATGAGGGACACTTCTCCAATTTTCTGTTATCTTCCCCAGATACATTATCCTATGCATTCATGATTATGTAAGGACTGGTGATTGATTCCGTGGATTTAGCAGTTGGAAAGTCAGATTAAGCTTGAAATCTATGCATAAGAATGATTTACATTTTTTATACGTAACAACAACATGATGGATCATCTGTAGAATCAAAGATCTCTCTGAATGGCTGGAACAATTAAAACTGTCTTCAGTTCATAGTGTGTGATGCATAGTGTGTGATGATAAGTGACCCTCAAGAGGCTGAGAGATTTAAGTAGTAAACTGTCTTCAGTTCATCATGCCTGTCAAGAGAGGCAACTAAGAAATCAGGAACATGGGATACCGAACAGAGTTGTCTAATGTGATCTGACTCTTGCCTCTAGACGTTCTCACTCAAAACTCTTTTCATATTTTACATCAAGACACAAATTTCGCAATCTGTTTGATTCCACGTGACTCTGATTTTGCAGCTGAGATTTAATATATTTCGATTCATTAACTTGTTCAGTCACTGCACGCTCGTCCTGTCATAATAGAGCATGACATATCCAACGAGACAGAGAGGTATTCCCTGGAAAAAGGGAAGAAAGAATCTAATTTAATAAAATTTCTCTTCACAAGAGTGCTGAACGATCGTGTGATTGCGTTAGAAAGACAGAGTGGTTATTGCTTGTCTTATGTAATCTGACAATTCATCTTCACTGACTGTGCATAGAAAACAATAGTTTAAAGTCTCAATACATGGTCCTAAGATGTTTCCTCAGATCTAACCTATCCAAACACAACCTCCCCTTGTTAAATGCTAAAGCATCTACCTAAGTTTTGACGCCTGATTTTCTTCACGCTCTCGTTGATTTGCAGTGTTCATACTGTGGTCTTACCAGCTTTTTCGAGATTACTTTACAAAGAAGGGATGAATTCAATCATACCCGTCCCCTTATAAATAAACCGCTTTTGTTTCATACATTTGCATTGCTCTGCATCTTGGTCCAAGAATCCTTCAAGGCAGCAATTTCATGGCTCAGCTGCATCCAGTCATGTATATTGCAACGGCCATGTTTTTCATGTTCGTGGCAGAGACATGGGCAAATGATGATTGGGGCATGTCAGGATTACCGACGGAGAGAAGTTTACATCCACCTGCTCTGAGCCCGGCTCCATCTGAAGGTGGAATTGGATCGAGTGTGATGACAGAAGCTCCAGTGATGAGAGCCACAAGAAGAGTACAAAGGCATCATTCCTCTACGGCGGCTGGTGGGGATGTGATCCTGGGAGGATTTGTGATGGCCTTGGTCATAGTAGTCTTGTGCTACATTCGGGTTACAAGAAAGAGAAACGAGAGTGATCACACCTGAGAATCTCGAAGTTTTGAGTCATTCACATCTGATGTTTATTCTTCATGTCAAGAAGAAAATAGACCAGCGATTGTGATTGGCATGCAAAATAGGCACCAAAAGGTGTCTAGAAGGATGGTAGTAGTGCATTGTGTAATAGACGTTATGTTAGTGCATTTGTAAATAGAAAAAGAGGCAGTTTGTACGCTATATTGATTGAGTGTTTAATTTAGAATGATCGGATTGAGTAGTGACTCCATAACACTAAAACCACATTGATCTCTTTATGTAGTTTACTGTTGAGGCGAGGCAGTTTCATATCTTTTCTCTACTGGTCCAGATTGGTTTTTGACAAGCAGTAAGGCCGTGGCCTTGGTCAGGCATTACAGATAATCACAATTCATGTATGCACCGACAGATTTATCCAGCAGGATATTAGGTAAGTCATATGAACAACCTAAATCCCTTCACTATATGAGATGCAGTTCAAACATACTCGAGACACGATATCACAAGCCGAGAATAACAGTTACAGACGAGAATTAGTCCAGAAAGGATCCAGGGTTATTAACCCTCACTATCGAGTTTGGTAATCAAACACTGGAAATATCCAATTAACTGGTAAATTACAAACGGATTGAGTGGAGAAGGTGAGGGAGACTGGAAGAATGTGCGCTCTATGTGCACCTAAAGCACCTTGGGCTTGAGTAAGCACACAAAAAAAAGAGAAAAAAGAAGAAGGGAAAGCGAAGAAGTTATATCCAATACACAGCACAAGAAAAGGTACCTGAAAAGACTATGAAAATAAAATCCTACCATGGAAATGTGGTAACGGAAGTGTGGTTTTAGTACAGTAGCGAACAAATGGCTGAAAGAAAGAAGCGCCGGTTGCCAGAGACTAAATTTTTTTAAGAATGATATAATATTAAAGCAGAGCTCTGGTGAACAGAGAGGTCATACTAATATAATGTAGTGCAATAGAGATGTGAGCTGCTATGAGCGATGAGACATGGAAAAGCAGAGCACATGTTTTCAAACCTTAAAGCTTTCGTTTATTTTGTTCGTCCCTTGCTTTGACTAGAAACCGTCTACATTTATGCCTCGCAAGTCCAACCAAAGACCAAGAAGACAAGATTTCTCCAGTTTTAATTGCCTCCTTGAAAATCCAACTTTCTGGAAACTCCGTGGGCATGCATGCTCAATAAAGTATTACTTTGTAGGTTGAATGACAGCACTAAAGTTGATTCTTTGTCTTGCCTATTAATGCCAAAAGATCTGAATTAGGTACGAACTGTGATTCTACAAAACATATTGCGAGTTACATCTTTTCCGCAAAAGTTGGAGCTTATGAAGCACTTCTTGACACATTGTGTGGTGTCATCATCTTCCAGCGCATCCCCAATTAATCAAGATGACACATTCTTCAAGTATAATCTTCAAGTTCAACACGATGTTCATTTCATATTATGTCCATCTTTTTCAATGATTTCGTACACCCTTCAAATTGTTTTATTATTTTTATATGTGTGGCCTCGTATGTCCGCTCAATCTGTCATGTGTCTTCACCGGCAATTGTATAAAATAACAAAAGTTAGCTGTTATACCTCTGGCACCACAGAACATTACAAGCAAAATTATGGTACAATACCGTGTGGTTTTTGATGCTTAGGCGAGAGAAATTAGGGTCTCTGCCTGCGTGATGTCAATCTCTAGTCATATCCCATGAAATGGCTTGACCAACAGACGAGAGATAAGTGAGATTAATTTGTGACGGTTCTTTCTTTCTTTTTCTTGTGCTTTATGCAAGAAAATTAATAACAATCAATCAGAATCAAAAGATCGAATGGTAATGATCTGAACTCGGTTCTTCCAAATGGGGAGGGCTTCACCAACTTCGATTCACAAACTCATCCCCAACATACAATTTCTATATCTCTGTCTGCAATATTCATCTATCTCATTTATGAACTTCATTTCCTCGTGCATTTTTACAAGCAAAACTCAGAAGGGGAAAAAGAAACGAAAGCAAACGCCCAAAACTCCCAAAGACGCTGTACGTACTTAAATTCTCTGAGAAACGAAAATGGAACTGACTTTCATCTCAGAGCTTCAAATCCAATTTTCTTCCTCCCAATATTTGGCTGTAGAACCTCCAAATCTGCAACATCAGTACAAAACGGAAAATAATCAAATTAACTGACAATCTGTTTCAGCTCCTCACCAGAGCACAAGAAACCAAAGAGTTCCGACTTTTTCATTTCTGCCTTAACGTTGAGAGAGAGAGAGAGAGAGAGAGAGAGAGAGAGAGAGAGACCTGTAGGCCTACACACAGGAGGGTCTTCAAAGAGAGAAAGAGAGAGCTGCTTATGAGCAACCCCAATATCAAACACTATGACACCAGAAGATGGATCGTCCACAATAATATCCTTCACTGGAAGCCACAGAAACAGCTCTTTCTGAGACAGACCCTCCATTCCCATAAGCTTACCTAAAACCAGTCAAAACCCAAAAGCCAAAAACATCAGAACAGAGAAAAACCCAAGAAAGAGATGATTGTCATGCCGAATTCTTGTTGCTCTGTCGCTACCATAAGTGAGATTGGCTCTCACGACGCTGTCGAAGTAGACTCCGGTGTCGAACTTGGCCAGGCAAGGACGGTCCAAGAGGACTTCGAGGAGGCCATCTGGGTGGAGCGTGAAATACTTGACATCGTGCGGGAAGAGCCCTCCGGGCAAGCCTTGGCTTTGGAGGAGGTTTTGAATGGAGTTGGATGAGGAAGATGACGAGAGAGTGGATTCAGACAAGACGAACAGGAGAGACAGTAAGAGAAAGAGAAAGCGGAAAGATTGCCGTGTCAGAGACATTCTGTGAATGGGAGGAGAGCTTGGGACTGCGGCGAAATGGGTGTTTTCAAATCAGGTTTCATGTTCCTATATTGCAAATAAATTGAGACAATAGGGAAAAAAAAATGATGCCCTTGCCGTCTTACTATAATATAATGGAACGAGATTCAAGAATTGAATTTTTAATTCGAAATGATCAGCTGGCAAATATATATAAATTTATTTTTCTCATGTACAAAAGTGCTCCTAAAGTTCAAACGTTCCACAAGAAAATGATAATTATGTTTTTATACTCAGCCTAGTGCCAGACAGTCCAGACAAAATGAAGTGGAAGATCAAAAGGTCACAGCTTTTTGCCATTCAGTAAAGCCAAATTGATTACTAGAAACTCGGGTCCAATTTAAAAGTTTTCAAAGAAGCTGTTACAGTCATAATTAGGTCTATGTAAATGATTTCGTTACTTGAATTTGCATTGAATTTCAAACTAACGCCATTAAAAATCTCAAATCAATATTTATAATATTTTTATCCTAAATTATTTTTTGTCTGATAAAACTATATTGAATTGATACCCCAAATCCATATTTACTCCCCTTAATATTTCGTCCAATATCATATTAAAAGACGTGTATTACAACACATAATAAGGGATTGCAAGATGGATTTGACGTATAGGATGACGTATTCAACATGGAAGCTACATGTCTCGACAATTGTGTTTTTTAATAGAAAGATAAATTTGGGTAAAATGTACTAATTTGTGAGATGAAAATAAGTTTGAGATAAGTGGATCTTCAGACTATTTTTTTGGAATTTTTAAATGTACTAATTCTTAAACTTATTGCAAAGGAGACTTTTCCAATTAGCCTCCAACTCTATGCAGAAGAATATTCGGGTCCACTTATTTTGTAGTCTATCAATCGGCTTTACTATAATCAGGTCCACATATTTTTGTAGAGCATCGAACCATTTTTTTTTCCTTTTTTGTTATTTTGGGACATACAGCTTGACATCATTCTCAGGAGGTACTAAAAGCAAAATCAAACACGATGAAGAAGCATGCTTTCACACTTAATCTATCACATAATAAACAATGAATTAATTGTCACATCAATGACAGTAATGATTGAACGTGTAATCATAAAATAAACTTTCATCATTTATCTGTTTTTCTTATGACATGTCGTCATTAGATTCGTGCTTGACCCTTACCCCCATTTTTTTGTCCAAGATTTATGATACTAGTCAATTAGGTAAATCATACTCGATCGTTTATAATCATTCTTAGGCTAAACCTCCTCTTTGGTCTTTTATTTAACTACCCGGGTTGGTCCGGCCACCCCTAACCCTGTGACCAACCCGTACAGGTGTTGGCCATCAATTTTTAGGGACCGAGGACCGACCCTACTGCTTTGGGACCAAGCAACGGACCAACCCAATGGATTCAGTCCGGTTCCAGGATCAACCCGGGACCGATCGATAATTTATTTTGTCTTGTTTTTTATATTCCCTAAAAAAGTAAACCTACAAATTCAAATTACACATCCATCGACAATGCGATTGCAAGAACTAAACTATAAATACCAATACAAGATCTCAAACGAAGCACAAAGTAGATATCACTAGTCAAGTTGTGTTTGGAAAGCAAGGGCAAGCTGAGCATTAGGGTTTCTAATTAGGGCTTCTTCTTTTTCCTTTTGATTTACTCGGCGATAAGTGAGGCAACCGGTGCGAGTGGCGAGCACAAGCGTCAAGTGTTGAGTGGGATGAGCGTCTTCACGGCAAGCGGCAAGCGTTTAGTGAGGCCAGCAAAGCGGCGAGCGTTGAGCGAGACTAGCGGCGAGTGGTGAGTGGCGAGCGGCACGAGCAAAGGCGCACGGTCAAAGGTGAGCGCGCGGGCAACCAGAGGCGAGCGGGATGTTGCTACTTTTGATTTTAGCAAATTGAAGAACAAAGAAGACAAAATGGAAGAGAACGTACTTTAGGGAAGAAAGCCGTGAGGAGATTTACGGCATAAACTTCGCGCCATTTTGGACGTCGCGAGTCCATGACTATGAGGAGTCCTTGGTCCTCACGGTGAAGAATGTACTGGAGTCTAGACTGTGGAGGAAGAGGCCGTGAAGACCTTTTACAAAGTGTAAACTTCACGCCTTTTGGAATTGGATGCCGTCTGTCCATGACTGTGAGCATGAGGAGTCAACAACTTTAACATCATTTTACTTAGGTTTGAATATATAAAAGAATTATATATAATATAATATAACATAAATTTTACTTAGGTTTGAATATATAAAAGAATTATAAATAATATAATATAATATAATATACAGGGTTGGTCTAGGACGGGACCACCCAAAACTCTCGCACCGAGGACCAACCCGCACAAATGTTGGTCCCCCTGGGTCAGGACCAAGGACCGACCTAGTCCCCTTGGGAACCATCACGACCAGACGGGGTTGGGCCGGCCGGTCCAGGTCGATCCGTGGTCGACCCTAAACCGCTCACCCCTAGTATTCAACATGGAAGCCACATGTCTCGACAATTGTGTTTTTTAATAGAAAGATAGATTTGGGTAAAATGTACTAATAATTTGTGAGATGAAAATAAGTTTGAGATAAGTGGATCTTCAGACTATTTTTTTGGAATTTTTAAATGTACTAATTCTTAAACTTATTGCAAAGGAGACTTTTCCAATTAGCCTCCAACTCTATGCAGAAGAATATTCGGGTCCACTTATTTTGTAGTCTATCAATCGGCTTTACTATAATCAGGTCCACATATTTTTGTAGAGCATCGAACCATTTTTTTTTTTTTTTTTTTGTTATTTTGGGAGATACAGCTTGACATCATTCTCAGGAGGTACTAAAAGCAAAATCAAACACGATGAAGAAGCATGCTTTCACACTTAATCTATCACATAATAAATAATGAATTAATTGTCACATCAATGACAGTAATGATTGAACGTGTAATCATAAAATAAACTTTCATCATTTATCTGTTTTTCTTATGACATGTCGTCATTAGATTCGTGCTTGACCCTTACCCCCATTTTTTTGTCCAAGATTTATGATACTAGTCAATTAGGTAAATCATACTCGATCGTTTATAATCATTCTTAGGCTAAACCTCCTCTTTGGTCTTTTATTTAACTACCCGGGTTGGTCCGGGCCACCCCCTAACCCTAGGACCAACCCGTACAGTGTTGGTCATCAATTTTTAGGACCGAGGACCGACCATACTAAGCTTGGGACCAAACAACGGACCAACCCAATGGATTCAGTCCGGTTCCAGGATCAACCCGGGACCGATCGATAATTTATTTTGTCTTGTTTTTTATATTCCCTAAAAAAGTAAACCTACAAATTCAAATTACACATCCATCGACAATGCAGCATTGTGCAACTAAACTATAAATACCAATACAAGATCTCAAACGAAGCACAAAGTAGATATCACTAGTCAAGTTGTGTTTGGAAAGCAAGGGCAAGCTGAGCATTAGGGTTTCTAATTAGGGCTTCTTCTTTTTTCCTTTTGATTTACTCGGCGATAAGTGAGGCAACCGGTGCGAGTGGCGAGCACAAGCGTCAAGTGTTGAGTGGGATGAGCGTCTACTGGCAAGCGGCAAGCGTTTAGTGAGGCCAGCGGCAAGCGGCGAGCGTTGAGCGAGACTAGCGGCGAGTGGTGAGTGGCGAGCGGCACGAGCAGTGCGCACGGTCAAAGGTGAGCGGCGCGGGCAACCAGAGGCGAGCGGGATGTTGCTACTTTTGATTTTAGCAAATTGAAGAACAAAGAAGACAAAATGGAAGAGAACGTACTTTAGGGAAGAAAGCCGTGAGGAGATTTACGGCATAAACTTCGCGCCATTTTGGACGTCGCGAGTCCATGACTATGAGGAGTCCTTGGTCCTCACGGTGAAGAATGTACTCTGGAGTCTAGACTGTGGAGGAGGAGGCCGTGAAGACTTTTACGGTGTAAACTTCACGCCTTTTGGAATTGGATGCCATCTGTCCATGACTGTGAGCATGAGGAGTCAACAACTTTAACATCATTTTACTTAGGTTTGAATATATAAAAGAATTATATATAATATAATATAACATAAATTTTACTTAGGTTTGAATATATAAAAGAATTATAAATAATATAATATAATATAATATACAGGGGTTGGTCTAGGATTGGTACCGACCCAAAACTCTCGGGGCCAGGGACCAACTCACCACACGTGTTGGTCCCTGAATTTCAGGACCAAGGACCGACCTAGTCCCCTTGGGAACTGCCCGGGACCAGCGGGGTTGGGCCGGTCCAGGGTCGGTCCAGGGTCGACCCTAAACCGCTGCTCACCCCTAGTATTCAACATGGAAGCCACATGTCTCGACAATTGTGTTTTTTAATAGAAAGATAGATTTGGGTAAAATGTACTAATAATTTGTGAGATGAAAATAAGTTTGAGATAAGTGGATCTTCAGACTATTTTTTTGGAATTTTTAAATGTACTAATTCTTAAACTTATTGCAAAGGAGACTTTTCCAATTAGCCTCCAACTCTATGCAGAAGAATATTCGGGTCCACTTATTTTGTAGTCTATCAATCGGCTTTACTATAATCAGGTCCACATATTTTTGTAGAGCATCGAACCATTTTTTTTTTTCCTTTTTTGTTATTTTGGGAGATACAGCTTGACATCATTCTCAGGAGGTACTAAAAGCAAAATCAAACACGATGAAGAAGCATGCTTTCACACTTAATCTATCACATAATAAACAATGAATTAATTGTCACATCAATGACAGTAATGATTGAACGTGTAATCATAAAATAAACTTTCATCATTTATCTGTTTTTCTTATGACATGTCGTCATTAGATTCATGCTTGACCCTTACCCCCATTTTTTTGTCCAAGATTTATGATACTACTCAATTAGGTAAATCATACTCGATCGTTTATAATCATTCTTAGGCTAAACCTCCTCTTTGGTCTTTTATTTAACTACCATCATACATAGGTAAGGTACTTATTACAACATTGTAATGTCCTCTCTTATTAAATGTCTCATCCGCGGGGTAGTAGTTGGTGCATGGCAAATGGAGTTAGTTGGGATTGTTGTTTGTGTGTGAGTGAGAAAGAGGGACAACATTTTTTGGTTTATGTCCGGGAAAAATTACAAAAAAAAAAAAAAAAAAAGTCCTAAAAATATCATACGGATACCAATTCAGTTATAAACATTTTAATTTGATTAATTTAATCCAGAACTTTTTAATGATTTGCTAATGTAATCCTACCAGTCAATTTTGGTTAGCAATGCTAATGGATGCCGGTTGTCCCACATGGCACAATTAGGGCTAACATGAATAACTTTTGTATATTTTTTTCATTTTTCTGAATTTTTTATAAATTTTTTGATATTTTAGAAAGTAATTAAAAATTATATGCAATTTTAATTCACTCTTAAATAGGAGTCACAAGTCATATCATAGTGATGGTCATCAGATTTTCAAAAAGCAAAAAGTTAAAATCATATGGTACATGCATAAAATGAGTGAGCTAAGGCGAGGCCGGATCAGGTCTAATGCATTTCCAGGCCCATATAGAGAAAGTACACAGAAATGTTTGCAGCTCGAGCAGAAGGAAAATTTGGGCAAACCAAGCTTTTGAAACTATACAACATTAGACTTGTCCTAATTTATCCAACTTTTTAATTCGTCTCCGATTACTTCGCCACCGCATCTACTACTACGAACGATTGTAATTTGATGTCACGCCGGCAGCGGATGGTGACAATAGGTTGCAACAGTAGCAGTTTCATAGTTTTACAAATTGTCATGTACTTGAAAACTTCTCAATTTTGGAATTGATCTTGAAAAGGTCAGATTGATAGCAATATCATGTACACATCGCAAGCTTGGTAAACTTGGAATGTCCATTGGTTGAAAAAAGAAAGAACAAGAAACATGAATAGGAGTGTAGATATGGGAGGTCGTGAGTGAAGTTGCACCAAAAAGTCATCATTCATTGGAGAATGTTGAGCGGAAGATGGAATTTTATTCGCAACAATCTAAACCATGAGAGAGAATATGTGATTTCGCTTAAGTATACTTGCAATAGCACTCATTGGACTTGACTCCCCGGGCCTTCTTGCAAGACCCTCCCGTTGGAAACTTATATTCGATACAAACCTTTGTTGCAGTTGGGGAACTTTGAACGCGGACCAACGTCCACTTTCTAGATCGTCTCTTTCTTGACCTCCCTCGCAGCTGATCTTTCTGAGACACACAACGAAGTCAAGGAACGTCAGCAATCAACGCTAGACATAAAACAACTAGTGTTCGAACTGATAAATGCATCCCTCAAGCCTTCAGATCAGATACTGGTCTCAAGCGCGGCCGAAACTGAAGCAGAATGAAACCCGACAAAGGCTCACGAAACATAAGCTGGCATTACATGCGATGCAAAGAGAAATGAGGTAAAACATGCCGATGAAAAAACAAATCCTTCCTAAAGCCTTTTTGATGACCTTCTCTTCTCACTCTTCTTTAGGTTTTGTTCGTATAATTGGTCGTGAAGATATACACAGAATCCCAACCGTTATATTAGCAATTCAAGTACCACATGCATTGAATGCTTGCAGATCTTAAGTTATTAATTACCACACAGAAATCTGTTTGTTTGAAACCAAGATATAGTGAATAAGAATTGAACAGCTGAGCAAAGGAAGGAATATGTTTGTATTTTTTTTTTCTGGCATATGTTTCTACAATTACATAGGCTCCATTTATTGACTATCACAAGAAGATCAATGTCTAAAATTAAGGGGATTTTGAAAGGAAACGTAATTCACTGATTGGGAATTGATGTAGTGATTTGTTGATGCTTGATTTGTGGGGATTTGATTCTATCAATTTCTCTTTCTTTGGTGGAGAGTTTGTTGTAGGTTTCCTTCTTTGCCTAATTCTTCCAATCTTCCTTCTTTGGTGTTACCATCTTTGGTGGAGCTAGAATCTTGTTGATTGCTTGATCGTTGCAGATTTCTTGATTGTTGTTGATTTCTTGAATTTCGGTGATTGATTGATTTTCTAACACTATTGAGTCCCCTTTTATGGAAAAATGAATAAATAAGAGAATCCCAGAATAAATACCTTCCATACAAAAGATACGACAGAATCTCATTTAATATTTATATCAAGGGATAATTCCTTTGTCATTTTCCCCAAAGTAAAAATTATGCCACTTAAGAGTCAAGACACTACAGAATTGGAATGGATATGTTTCAGGTTAAGTCATATTGTATCATGATTTCGGGCTAAGAGATGATTTTTTTCTAAAGTTCTAAATTATAATTTCGATCTCTTTCTCTCTCAAGGTCAAAAGTCAACTTTTGATGCAATCCTAAAGGGTCAAGTGTTGTCTCTGAGATACGTTGATTTTCCTTATTTCTAAAACCATGGCATTACATCTCAATCGTTTTTCCTACTATTTATAGAAGTTTATCTCCAAGTATTCATATTGTTTCTTTCGCACCCTCAACTCAATGAGAGCAAAGGCAATGACATGGCTGTCCATTCACCCAGAGGATGCAATCTCAACGTAACCATAATTCAACTTGATATCAAAGTATATACATATATATATGATAAAAAAAGTCACTTTTTACGATATCAAAGTTTTTCTATAATTCATCAAAATGATACATGTACATGTCCATCAAAAATTGACTCACAAATTTATCAACTATACACAATTTGTACCAAAAAGTCCCCACTTTTAAAAGATGGTATCACTCACCTAGGAAAGCCAAAAACCAACCTACGGTGGTTACTCAAACTGATGAATTCGAATTTGTAACAATTAGTTAAAAAAAAAACAATATAAAACACTAAGTAAAATGATATTGTACTAGCCAACTTGACTAAACTATGTCTATTCTTCAATAAAATGGCACCTACGCACTAATAAAAAGCTCACCATGGTGGGTATCATTATTGTTCACCATGAATAGCTTGTGCATTGGATTGGTTTGTGTCATAACTTTCTTCACAAAACTCTGTTTCAAGCAAGCGTATAATCCATATAAAGCTTTTTTGCTGTACTATAAGAGCCCCAACTTGGCTTAACCGAATTCTAGCTAGAAATAGTTGAAATATAGTAGGAGTGTGCAAAATGGACCTCTCGATTGGAGAACTGCCTGAACCAAACAGGACAAGGTTTGTAGGAGTGTCGGTTCAGTTCCTGATTCCTAAAAGAGGAATTAGTGTCTGGTTGGTGCGGTTCCCGATTCCAAGGGAGAATCAGACCAAACCAAACCGAATCAATTACATATACTCTTTTTTTAATTTCTTTAAAAAAGCAAAAGTGACATTTTTTTTTTATTTCTTCATAATAGAAAGCATCAAGTAGTGGGAAAAAAAGTGACTAGTTCTATTGGACCGAAATGAGAACCAATCACTCCAAAAAAAAATTAACCATGAAGTTACTATTCGCAATTTGTCCGGCACACAAGGCCAACTTCAAAATTTCGTTTCAAGTAAATCATACACTCAAATCGAGATATGTAAAATGCTATAACTTCACAATATCCTAAATTAACAATTCTATAATTTATGCAGCCCGGCTACTCCTCGATTGAATGCAACAACTCCGAATTGATATAAATTCGAATTTCCTGCTCTAACTTCGACGATTACTCTGATTAGGTGAATAATAGGTTCAAACACTTACTCGACATTGCAAAATGATATTGCTTCAGTTTCGGATTGAGAACGCGTGAAGGTTCTCTCTCTTTTTACTCCTTCTTTCTTCATGGCCGAGCCCTCCTCTCTTTTCTTTTTCTTGTTCCTTCCGTCGCTGGCTACTTCTTCAGCGAAGCTGTTAAAGGAAATTGGAAATATAAATTATGGGCTGACTAAATTGATGGGCTGAGCTTGGGCTTTGAGAACATGGGATGGGTTTGGACTTTTATAAGAAATATGGGTCATGTATGACAGTTTCACTCCATTTTCTCTTTACCTAGTGGAAATCAGCTTGTCTAACCGAGGTCTAAACTGAAGCAGAACGAACTCCATGAAGGGTTATGAAGCAGAAGCTAGCATTATCCGCAAAGTATAAAGAAATGAGGTAAAGAAGGCCTATGAACAAACAAACTCTTCCAGATGCCATTCTGATGACCTTGTTTTCTTCCTTTTCTTTAGGTTACGATGGTATAGTGGATTTGGCAAATTACACAAAATCCCACCCTATATATAAGGAGCGCCGAAAACCTCAAGTGCCAAAACTTGGCATGTGTGGACACTTAAGGCTTGTTTGGCAACTATTCTATTTCCAAGAATAATTTATGCTAGAAATTATTATTTTTTATTATGTTCACTAAACAAGTTTCTTAATATTTGACGGTGTTTGGTAACTATCCAAAATTTATATTCCCGAGATAAAAATGCATTTAATAAAACTTCAAATTCTTTTATGATTTAGATTTTTTTTTAATTTTTAATAATTTTATTGTATTTTTCTCTTTTGTTTTTTCCTTTTCCTTTTCCTCTTCTCCTTCTTCCTCTTTGGCCGGTCCCGATGAGGCTGAGCCTTGTTGTTCAAGCCTCCCCAACCAAGCCTCCTAGTGACTAGGCAAGGCTTGGTCTCGCCTTAGCTGTGTGAGCTTAGCCTTGTCAAAATCTGGTGAGGCTGAGCTCACCCGATCGCCAGCAAGGCTTGACTTGGCCAAGCCATCACGAGATCAACATTGCCAAGGCCGAGTGACACCACCTTCGCAGTGGCCTAGCAAGGTTGAGCCTCGTTGGGGGTCAACGAACGCTCCGACAAGTTCGTTGGCCCTCATCTAGCCGGTTGCTGAGAAGAAGGAGAAAAAAAGGGAAAGAAGAAAAGAAGAAAAGAAAAGAGGGAAAAAAATGGACTTGATTCCGAAGTTATTTCTTGAAACAAATGAGCAACTTTTTTCTATTTCTTAATTCAATTCCAAATCTATTCTCGAGAATAAATAAGTTACTAAACGAAAATCTATTCTTTTTTTGTTCAAAAGAACAAAATAATATAATGAAATACTGTTTAGCCGGTTACCAAATAGGCCCTTAAGCGTAAAACTTTCAAAAGATACACTTAATTATCAAAATCGAAGAAAAAAATGACACTTAAGTGCCAACAGTCTGGCCAAAATGCTAACGTGACATTTTCCGGTGACATTTTTTGTTGAGGTGGCAATTATTTAAAGAAAGATTATCCAAGTGGCTAGCTTGTCTAAAAAAATGGCATTTTGCCCCAAAATTGATTTTTAATATAAATATTAATTAAATTAAGTTAAAAATAAATAAATTAAAAATGGTTGTAGCAAAACAGGGAGGGCCTCTATGGCCCTTGCCACTACCACCGCCCCACCATCACTGGAAAGGGCCAACGGCGGTGGGGTGAGGGTTGGCTAGGTTTACGGTTGCCGGCCAGTGGCCGGCAACCTTGGCCAACCATCGGCGGGAGCCTACAAGAGAGGTTGGGCCAAAATATAACATAAGTCTAGGGATATAAAGTTATAGCATATATTATATATGCTTGTTGCAGCAGTACTTTATTCTTTATATTTTAATAGTATATTTCTCTGTTCGACTCCACAACTCTATTAGAATCATGATCAAACATTGCAAATACCATGATTAAGGTGGAAGCTTTGCAAAAAGCTTTTGGCTTTCATTTCTTCAGAATAGAACAAAATCTACATCCTCCATTGTGCTTTAACCCTGTTGACCTTTACCTTGACAGCACCCAGACCTCACAATCAAAGCATTTAGATGCAGGAAATTCAATGTTCAGAGGGTGCTATGTCTCTCGCAACATATTTATTCACTCTAAGGGATAAATTGTATGTCTTGAGAAGGAGTTAACTCTGATAAGTCTCTAAGTTTGCAAAAATAATGGTGAATATGTTTTATTTGCAAAATGTGGTAACACATACCTCTTTAAAAGCCTTCAAATTTAAAATTAAGCTATAATAAAAATTCTTTAACTTATCTAACATCAAATTTGTTTGTTCACATGAAATATACCACTCTTACTTAATTTTAATGTAAATAAGTAATTTTGGCATAATAAGCATATCTCTTAAACATTCAACGCACCCAGAACTCTAATTCATTTGTCATGTGAACATATATGTAATTTGAAATCTAGAGTTTGTTTTGTCGTCATATACAATGGAGAGATTGTTGAGAAAATTTTCAATAATTTGAAGATTATAAAATAGTCAAACCTAATAATGTATTAATTGGTTGTGTAGACCCGGTTTGTAGATGCACAAATGAATATGAAAGTGGAGTTTGGAACAGCGGTTGAACAAGATATTGACTTAAAGGGTGTCTAAAGTTGGAAGGACCCGTATAGAAGGTGAACAAGTTGTAGAACCTAGAATCATTAAGACTTGGATTGACATGTATAGATGGTGACTAAGTTATTGAACATGGAATCATTAAGACTTGGATGGACCAGCAGATGGTACAGTTGTTTTAGTAGTCATTTCAATGTGAAAAGAATGAAGGGAACATATGCAAAAGCAACTCCTGCAATTATAAGCAATTAAGAAGACTAAGCAGTTTCCACCATTAAAAATCAAGAAGATTTACTACCTGTGAGGTTATGCAACATTAGACTTGTCTTAGTTTATTGAACTTTTAAATTTATCTCGGATTACTTCACCACCACAACAACTATTACAAACAATTGTAATTTGATTTCATGTCAGTGTCAAAATGGCAACAACAAATCACAACATCAGCATTTTCATAGTTTACGAACTTTCCTCTACTTGAAAATTTCCCAATTTCGAAAATTGATCTTGTGAAGATTGAATTAAAAAAAATTCTTTTGATAAATTTCATTTTTCTCGAGACCAATAACCCGAATAGTAATGAAATTGTGGGAAAGGAGACCTTATAGGATCCCAACAGTTAAAGATAAACTTTACAACTATAAATTGGATTATAGAAAAATTATGTACACATATGCGAGCTTGCGAAGTTTGTACTGTCCATCAATTGATAAAGGGAAATGAAGAAACATATACAAGGAGTGTAAACATGGGAGGCTATGAGTGAAGTTACACTAAACATGCATTATTCATTGAAAGTAATGGAGGATAGGATTTTATTCATAACGATTTGAATCACGAGAACAAACAGTTTGACTCGGCTTAAAGTAATTCCATCAAGTATAGTGACAAAAGCAGTCCAAGACGTCTCCAGGCCCAACCTCGCAAGCCATTGCCGTGGAAAACCCCTTTATGAGCAAGTCTCTTTGCAGCCGTGCAAGATGTGTTCACACGCCCCTATTTCCACTTTCTTAATCAGTTTCTCCCCGGGCTCCCTCGCAACTGATGTTTCCGAGACGCGCGAGAACGCAAGGAATTCCGGAACGAGCTCCACGAAGGCTAAATGCCTCGTTGTCAATTAATTTAGATGATTGTTAAATCTGTCGCGTTGACTCCTCGAAAACAAAATGCTGCTGTGGCCTGTGGTCTCTTCTCTAGTGAGTGAGCACTCTAGTCAGTACGTGGGACATGCAATTCAGTTTAGTGCCATACATATGGGCCCTTACAGTCTTTTGTGATATGCAATTAACTCCACAATGCAATCAATGGTTGAGATGCACATGTGAGTATTATTTTTCTTTCTTTTTTATTTTTTGGTCAAAAATAAAATATTTATTCATTCACGAGAAATATGGGAACAAAACATAACAGTTCCTGAGCATAGGATAATCCAAAAAGGCTGGGAGGGATTAATGATCCAATCAGTCGGAAGAATTTTCCGAATGTGGACTTTAGCAACCCAATCTACAACGGAATTGCCCCCGTGGGAGCAATGAGTGCCTCCAATGGACTTCAATTGGTCCAAGAGCAGCTTACAATCGTCCACTAGTGGACGCAGGGTGCATGGACTTTCTTCCTTGCCCGGATCTAAAGTGCTGTCTCCACTTCCACTCTTGTGTCTGGCAGGAGGAACTGGTCTGAATTCTCCAGCAAGTACAACAACAGATCTGTCCGGTGCTAAGGTTTCGGCGGTCAAAGCTGAAGTGCGTGGGCTAAATTGGCGAAGTCCGCGACCAAAGCTCCACTTGAATTGTGATCAACGCCAGCCACAGATCTGTCAGATGCTCATTCCACCCACGAGCTTGAGGGCTCCACTGGCCGAGGGCATCCATTGTCCAAGTGAGTTAATTCTGCTCTTGCTCTGTTTTCCTAAACATGGGTTCCACCTCACACAGTTCTTGTGTTGAGCAAGGGCTGTCTCAGCAATCACGGTCGGGTTAGGTATAAGGCCTTGGAAGATTCGGGCGTTTCTTGCTTTCCATACCACCATAGTACTTCAGCGACTAATTCTCTCGAAGGTGAGTTCCAATTTAACATGAGCAGTGAGTACCTCCATTTTCCGTTTGTCCATCCGAGGAATGCCCACATTTTTAAGTTAATGCTTTGGTTTGACAATTTATCCATCCGCAGAGGAATAGGTGCTCGCCGGTTTCAGGAGCTTGTGAGCATAAGGTGCAGATGGGGTTAAGTACGATCTTTCTTTTGTAGAGTTCTGACAGACACCCCATAGGAAGATGCGGGTTTTAGGAAACCTAGCACTGATGCTTATAATTAACCCAATAAGAAGTCACAAGACGGTTTGGAAAAGAAATCAATCCTTGAGGACATGGACTATCAATTTATACATTCTCAAATCCTGATTGCCCACCAATTGGCATGGCATTGGAATTGATAGTCGATAGGTTTATTAGGGCATGAATAAAATACTAGAAAGTAAATTGTAATTCCAAAATGAAGCTTGGAAAGATTGGAAGGATCCAGCTTGGAAGGATTGAAGAGGTTTGGTTCATCAAAATTTCAATTTAATCTTCTTCACCACCATACTGGCTATTACAAACACTAGTAATTTTATGTCATGCTAGTGTCAAAATAGACAGTAATGTATCACGTTAACATTCTGAAGCTCAAATTATGATATTGATCTTACAAATATCAAACTGAAAACTTGCCTTTAATACGTTTCATTTTTCTTGAAGTCAATCACGAAATTAGTCAAGAATTATGGAAGAAGAGCTTATAGAATCCCAGATGTGACATCCTGAAATTCGACCCCGTTTCAATAAAGTGAAATTGGCATGTCGTCAACGTGCCTATGGTCATTTTTCTCTAAACTGATTACTCACGAATTAACTAACCTATTAGGTGAAGCCGTTAAGGAATATATCTGCAATAAAATCCCTAAAAGCTACTCAATTGGTTAGATTGGACTAAAATCGTGTTTGATTGATTCTAACCATGAAATTTAATTTGGTTTCAAGAATCAAATATTCGAGCGTGTCACAATTCATTTTTAGGACCGTCTCATCGTCCGTCTAATTATTGACGAGCGAACAGAAGCAGGAGCTGAAGCCAGCCACCGTTGCCACCTGTGCTCCGCCACCCACACCGCACGCCCACGCGACGCCGCGCACCCCGCCGCCTCCTACTCGCACCTGCCGTCCTCGCTGTGCGCCGTCCAGCCCCGTTCGACCTCTGCTCCGCCTCTGCCCAGCCCGTCCAGCCACCTCCGGCCACCGCCCAGCCCCGTCCAGTCACCGCCTGGCCTCCCCGGCGTCCCCCTCACCCTCCGCCGGCCTCCCCTCGCCGCCCTAGCCGCCGGATTAGCCTTGGCCAGGCCAAATCCGCAACCCACGGAGTGGGTATCCAGCACCTTTGGGCCCGCTTTTGGGCCGTTTCCGGGCCCTGAACCTGAGCCATGCTTTGGGAAGAATCATTCCTCGTGTCATCCCCGTCGGATTGATACGTTTTGCGCGCGATTCCAGTGAAATCTCACTAATCCCTGATTAGTTGACTACTTATGCTTAATGGTGGTTTAGTTTTAATTAATTAGGATTATGTGGTTAGATTAGTATGGATTAGTATTTATTAGTCAATTGTGATTCAAATTAGATAAATCGAATGTGTATTTAGCAAATAGACGTGGTCTACTATTTATTGAGGGTTTCCCGGGGTTTTTCCTGACCGGGCTTTCAATTTGATAATTCGGGCCTAAGTGGAATTTTTGGTATTTAAATATTATTTTTCGGAATTTAATTAATTAATTATTTATTTTTCGAAAATTCAACTGGGATGGCAGTGACCGGAATATTACCTTGATGATTGTGGTGAAGTCCGTTTATTTAATGGAGCTTTATTTTGAGCTAAATTGAATTTTTAATATTAATTATTTAATTTTCGAAATTAATCATTTAATTATTTATTTTCTGGAAATTCAACTGGGATGGTTAGTGACCGGAAAATTATGCTGATGACCGTGGTAAAGTCCGTTTATTTAATCGGGCTTTATTTTGAGCTAAATTGAAATTTTAATATTAATTTTTTAATTTTTAAATTAATTATTTATTTATTTATTTTTCGAAAATTAAGGTTGAGATGGCCGACGACCTAAATCTCGTGCTGATTGTCGTGGCGTAGTCCATTTATTTATTTGAGCTTTACGTTGCATGCAATTAAATAAATTGTGATATTTTAGGGATTTACCCTAAATTGATTGGAATTGATTGAGATTGAATTATTGATTGGTAAATGGCCAAGTATGTTTATTCAGCATTTATAATGCTTTGTTGAGTTGTAAAGTGAGTAGAATGGTGAGAGTGAATTAGAAGTACTTTGGGCGTGGACCGATCAGATATGGTGTATCATGTATGGGCCTACGCGGTTTGGTGACTAAGGATGCCACTAGCGAAAACGGCGCCTTAAAGAATGCACGTACCGTTCTAGTACATATCCCATCATGGAAATACGTGGTTCGGTGATTTGAGATATCACTAGCGAAAATGGCGCCTTAAAAAACACACGTAGCTGTCTATTGAATACATGATCATAGGCATGTGTAGTTCGGTGATTTGGGATATCACTGGTGAAAACGGCACCTTAAAGAACTCATGTAGCTGTCTATTGAATACATGATCATAGGCATGTGTAGTTCGGTGATTTGGGATATCTGGCGAAAACAGCGCCTTAAAGAATGCATGCAATTGTCTATTGAACAAATCGTTGTAGGCATATGTGGTTCAGTGAATTGGGATATCACTAGCGAAAACGGTGCCTTAAAGAATGCACACAATTATCTAGTGGATACGTCACCTTGGCGGCGAACTTGACGCCTGAGAGCATTGATGTGGCTCTGTGACCGAGTGCCGAAGAGAGGTTATATGGCGTGGAATCAATGACCTAGAATGGTTCATTTGACATGTAATCGACCGGTTCGATTTGTTTGGAGTAAATGAGTGCCTATTGTGAATTGTGCTGATTTGCAGATGGGATCTGAGAAGGGATCTTGAGGAGGAGGAGTCAGAGAATGAGATAATCCTGAGAGGGATCTTAAGTACGCCCTGGATGTATTGAGATTCTATCTTCTTTTGAGAGATCTCCATAAAGTACTTGTACTGAGATTCTATCTTCTTTTGAAATTTCCATAAAGTTGTGAGATCTCCAAAAAGTTGTGAAATACTTTGGTTTGTGTTTTGTATAAAGGTTTGTGTTTTGAATAAAAGTATGGTTATAAGTTTCAATATGAAAAATATGGCCTTGCTTTTCTATTCGATTTACTGTCTGGGGATTTATAACTACTTCCGCATGTACAAAATCCTGCTTCCACATGTGCTTAATAAATAAAAGGGTCGGCGATACATAGTCCTGGAATATCACATATTAAAAAATTGACCAAGGGAGAATTATGTGTGCGTGCCCGAGGATCGGGGCGTGACATCAGAAGTTCACTTTTACAACTAAGATCACATATTAACAAATTCAGGTACACATCTTTAGCTTGTGAAGCATTTAATGTCGGTCCATCGATCAACTGAAGGAAAAACATATATATAAAAGAGGAGGGAAGACGTGAGAGACGATGAGTGAACTTGCACCAACTTCCAATCATTCATTGAGAAAATTGTACAGAAGATGTAATCTTATTCATCGCAATTAAAACCATGATAGCAATCACTATGACATTGCTCAAAGTTATGGAATTATGCAATAACAACGATTCGCTCCACCTTCGTTAACCTTGCAAAACCCTGTAATGCTAGGCCCCAACTGTTCTTTGCAAGCGTTGTTGCAGTCCGGGAACTTTGAACATGGCCCCAGGTCCAAAAAGGTTTCTGCATTAATCTCTCTCGCAACTGATGTTTTTGAGATGCACCAGAATTCAAAAATTTTCAGCAATCAGCGTAAGACATAATATAAATTATATGGACATGGTTTTTCCTTAATTTGATAGATTAAATTAATCCGTGTCCTACGAGCTTTCCAGTCTCGAGCGTGATCTAAACCAAAAGAGAAACGAACTCGATAGGGATGAAAAAGAAGCTAACAATACCTGCGAAGCAGAGAAAGGTGAGGCAAAGAGCGCTGATGAACAAACAAACTCTTCCTGAAGCCATTCTGACGACCTTCTTTTCTCACTTTCTCTTTCGGTTTTGATGGTATGATTGGTTGTGGAAAATTACACACAATCCCTACCTATATATAAGCAATTCGAGCACAACCACAACAGCAATCCTACTTATATGGAAATTATGGATATCTTAGCATATATGAATCTCTAGATTTCACTTCTTATGGAAAATCTCTTAAGGTTTGGCTAAGTTTCTTATGAATTTGAAAAGTTCTTAAAATTAATACGCGAAGATTCCATTTCTTTCCTAGCCTAATCAATGTGGTCACGGAATAGAATTCAATAGGAAGACTTATCTCTTGGATGAAAGATTTATCAACCTGATTTCTGGACTGGCGACGACATTATGAGGGAAAAGTAATGAAATCTCCGATGACAACTGTATAACCTCGTTTTCCTTTATCAATAATAAAGCCTTTAATATTTGTAGCAGTTGATATACCAAGGTTTCAACGAACCAGATGGGCAATCACCCACACAAGGATTATAAGACGCATTATAACCCAAGCAACGATCTTGTTGTTTGAAGATAACATACAGATTGAGGAATCAAATAATGAGTTGATACAGGCTATGCTCCAACAAAAGGTTACCGTTCTCAAACCATATATTCTTATCATGGGAAAATGCTGAAATTACCATGCCATTAGTTTTGAATAGGAACGCCCATACCTCAGCCACACATTTTCCATCTTTAAGATGGGAGAATTACTTAGCAGATTTCCCATTGTTATTATATACATTTTCCAAAGCAGGTCACGACCAAATCTGTTGAGGAAATATTCAAACAAAGTTCCCATTGTCTAGAATCATTCATACGGAGACTTACTAAACAGGTTCTCGTCTTATTTAAGAAAACAAATCAAAGTGATAATAGTCAAACAATAAAAAATATAGGATAAACTTAGTTGTAATTTTTAAAATATTGAATATTATTCTCCGGCCAAAGAATAAGATTATAGTTCCCAAATAAAATAAAATAAAATAAAATAACTTAATAACTCATAAAAAATGGAATGTAATTATCTTGTATACTTTGAACTTCCGATTATTGTTGGACTTTGTAATCGAATAAGTCATAACTATGGATAAAGGTTTGTTAATCTCTACTTCTTGATTGCAAGAAAGTACGAGGTATTCATTGTCATCGAATTTTGGCTTCTACCTATATATTTTAGACATATAATGCTTAGATGTTTCTTCTAATCTCATTGACGATTTCTCTTTAGTAAGTGATGATATTTTTCTACTTGTAATTATTAATATTTTGGTAGCTAATTTATTTTTTTATTTATTCATGTTCAAGAAATTGATTCCTCGAGCCCTCTTGTGATTTTGTTTCTCAATTTGAGCTTGTAATAAGGAAACTTAAAAGTAAAATGAAAAAAGAAAAAAGAAAAAGAAACATACAGCCAAAATTGAAAAAGTCTCCCAGTTTCCTTAAAACATATTTGTGGCTTCCCTTCGACTGTCTGACCCTCACTTTGCAAAGGACGGTTATGCTAGCCTCCCATTTTAGCCGCTCTCATTTTTATGGGTTTTGCATTTTACATACATTCCCAGACTTGTTCATTTTCCTATCTGGTAATGAACTAATTTCACTTTTTTTTATTGTGATCAACACCAGGCTATCCACATTAATTTGTTACAAAGGAATTCCTTGAACAACAATATCCTTGCGATCTAGTCTAAAAGAGATTTACTATCCATTGATCAGATCTCGTGAGGATACGGCTTTTATGAAAGAAATAAGGAAAGATTGTTTTGGAAATGCATCTACATTCTAACATATACTGTTAGAAGCTTCGAGAAGCAACTAATCAAGTTTGGTTTGTTCTCAACTTGCTTGTGCCTGTTATGCCTAAGTCGCCAAGCAGCTTTGCTTTTGCTTCAGTATATTAGTAGAGTGTGTATAGGTAGACTGGCAATTCGGTTTTCTGTGTGGATTACTCTTGTCGCACCATTTTGAAAATGTTTCATTGTGATTACAAAGTATTTATCATTGAAGATGGCTGAAGATGTTTTCAATTCATGTTGGTTCCAAAATAAAGTAGTGTCGTATTACTTTCGGGTTTCTCTCACTAAATTGATAGTGTTCGAGTTATTTTCTCATGTCGTGTCAGAACTTGACATGAGGTTTGATGTGGAATCGAGGAAAAATTGTTATATGAGTGTGGTATACTTATTAAGCTGAATCGAAACCATTGACTATGAAGATCCTAGTGAATCCTACCATTGTTTTCAAAGCCATACCACGACAATAAAAGTAATATAATAGCTGGTATATATAATAAGATGCACATAAACTGTAAGTGTGTGCCTCAGCTAGCTAATGTGAGATTTCAAAGTGCATCGAGAAGACTTGAGTTTGAGTCTCGTGGCCTTTAACTTCGTAAATCTTGCCCAACAACCTCACCTTCGCGCAACAGCTCGAAATTCTGGTCCACTCACTCTCTTTATATTCAATTTTTAACGAAACGGCATGATTGACCCATATGGTTTGGCTGGCTTAACCGGTTTCCACTCACTCTCGTGGAAAGTTGGTGTTTTCTCAACCAAGTCGTTTGATGTTATACATTAAACTTGCGCAATAGAATTCACGAGAGACTAGCAAGTTGATCAAGACAATTTCCAAGACAGCAAACAAAATGGGAAGCAGGAAAAAGGAAAGAAAGATGACAGCAAGGAGTATGCTTGCAGGGGAACTAAACAGCTTTTGGGGCACCTTCTGGAAAGCATCCATCAAGTGGACTGATATCCTAATCCAGTACCAATAGTTTGGATGCCATGAACAACAACAAAACTTAGCATACTAGGAAATAAATCTTGCTCACAAAAACCATATTAGAACTTCAGTTTTCAATCATCCACGAAAATTTGTTCCAAATTATAACCACCTTAAATAAATAAAATAAAATAAAACAACAATCATAGTTAATCACTCAATAATATTTTTTTAAAGTAATATTAATTAAACTACAATAATAATTAGAAAGCCTTACGACATATCATTCTACTTCAGTTGGTAAACTTTATTTACCTATGATAATCTCCTCATCAAGACAATTTATATCTATTAAAAAAAGAGATTAAATAAAATATTTACTTGTTAAAAGAATATATATTTATTAAAACATTTACTTATCAAATATATGAAAGGAATTACTACATGTAAAGATATAAAAATCACTTACCCAACTCAATTTTTTTTTTTTTTTTTTTGCATTCTCGATGCACTCTTCAACATTAATCGGCACACACCAACGTCTCTCAACCAATCTTGAGTGGAAATCAAAAATTTCACTACTTTGGTAGTCATAGAATTTCGAAAACTATTAAGCACACAACCCGATAAACTAAAAATCGACTATGAAGTAATAGTAGTTACAAGAATAGACAAAACATCCTAAGGTATCAAAAGTAGGATTTTATATTTTGAGCGACTAGTCTACCACCACATCATAATGTTAAGATTAAGAATATTTACTCTTTCTTTTTTTATCTTAAAGATACGGATCAAGCTCAAATTTCTTTTCATCACATATTGTTTGATTCGAGTGCATAAATTTTCTCCACTAAGCTTGGATGTAATATTTCTTGTTACCTTCATTACCACTGACATTAGCATTAGAACCACTACTGCTTACATTCAAACTTTAGACACAAAAATTTTAATCACTTGAACCAAGAGAAGAATGCTCATTAAATTCATACAAACGCTCCAATGTGTCATTCACCTTATAATGAATCTCATTAATTTTTTATTTATCATCTTAAGTTTTTCCATACAAAAAATTTACGTATTTCAAGTTGGCTCTAGAATCCACCACAACTATAATCAATATCATCATATTCACTTTATTCAAACTCTCATAATATTTGTCAAATTTCTCTTTCATTTTCATATCAATAACTTGAAATTTAGGATCTGAAGCATCTTTTAGCTTTCAAATATTTATACAAAAAAGATATCCCCTTAAAATAATCATTTAATATAAGACGTGTAGACCCTTGGAGTGCCATAACTTTGCACAAAGGGACACTTAAGTGCCATAACTTACGAAATGTACACTTAAGTGCCAAAATCGGAGTAAAATGGATCACTTGAGTGCCAATCCGGCCAAAACGCCGACATGGCATTTTTCCGGCGAACCAAGCCCAAAACGACGCCGTTTTGTACGCTAACATGTGGCCAAATAATACAAAAACGGCGTTGTTTTGAGCTGATGTAGTAAAAAAATAATAAAAAATTAATTAAATTAAATTTAAAATTAAATTTAGTTAAAATATTTAAAAAAAATTAAATTTTAAATTTTAAAAAAAATTTAAAAAAAAGGAAAGGGGGGAGGTCGCTGAAGGATCAGTTAGCCACCGCCACCACCGCCAGGAAGGTTCGGCGACAGCGGGGGGAGGGTCGATCGGGGTCGCTGGGCCTTGGCCAGGGGCCGAGGACCTCGGCCAATCGGCGGCGAGGGTCGCAGCCCTCGCCCAGATCTGGTGAGGGTCAACAGCCCTCGTCACTGGCCACAGATCTAGGGAGGGTCGCAGCCCTCGCCCGGGATTCGGCGAGGGTCGGCGGCCCTCGCTCGGCCGGCCCAAGGGCCACCACCTCGCTCGAGGTTGCCCCGGCGGGCGGCGGCCCTTGGCCCAGCCAAGTGAGGGCCGTCAACCCTCGCCGCCGATTGGCCAAGGTCGCCGACACCTAGCCAGGGCCCAGCGACCCCGGCTGACCCTCCCCCCGCCGTCACCAACCCTTCCCAGCGGCGGCGGCGGTGGTTGAGGGCTAATCCCTCAACCGCACACCCCCCTTTCCTTTTTTTTTAAATTATTATTTTTTAATATTTTAACTAAATTTAATTTTAAAATTATTATTTTTAAATATTTTAACTAAATGTAATTTTTAATTTAATTCAATTCAATTTTTTTTTATTTTTTTACCACGTCAGCCCAAAACGACGCCGTTTTTGCACTATTTGGTCATGTCAGCGTGCAAAACGGCGTCGTTTTGAGCACGCTTCACTGGAAAAATGCCACGTTGGCGTTTTGGCCAGACTTTGGCCGGAGTGGCACTCAAGTAATCCGCTTTTCTTCGAATGCGGCACTTAAGTGTTAAGTTATGGGAGGCTATGAGTGAAGTTACACTAAACATGCATTATCCATTGAAAGTTAAATGAAGGATAGGATTTTATTCATAACGATTTGAATCACGAGAACAAACAGTTTGACTCGGCTTAAAGTAATTCCATCAAGTATAGTGACAAAAGCAGTCCAAGACATCTCCAGGCCCAACCTCGCAAGCCATTGCCGTGGAAAACCCCTTTATGAGCAAGTCTCTTTGCACCCGTGCAAGAAGTGTTCGCACGCCCCTATTTCCACTTTCTTAATCAGTGGATTAGTGATCCAATTAGTCGGAAGAATTTTCCGAATGTGCGACTTTAGCAACCCAATCTACAACGGAATTGCCCCCGTGGGAGCAATGAGTGCCTCCAATGGACTTCAATTGGCCCAAGAGCAGCTTACAATCGTCCACTAGTGGACGCAGGGTCCATGGACTTTCTTCCTTGCCCGGATCTGAAGTGCTGTCTCCACTTCCACTCGTGTCTGGCAGGAGGAACTGGTCTGGATTCTCCAGCAAGTACAACAACAGATCTGTCCGGTGCTAAGGTTTCGGCGGTCAAAGCTGAAGTGCGTGGGCTGAATTGGCGAAGTCCGCGACCAAAGCTCCACTTGAATTGTGATCAACGCCAGCCACAGATCTGTCAGATGCTCATTCCACCCACGAGCTTGAGGGCTCCACTGGCCGAGGGCATCCATTGTCCAAGTGAGTTAATTCTGCTCTTGCTCTGTTTTCCTAAACATGGGTTCCACCTCACACAGTTCTTGTGTTGAGCAAGGGCTGTCTCAGCAATCACGGTCGGGTTAGGTATAAGGCCTTGGAAGATTCGGGCGTTTCTTGCTTTCCATACCACCATAGTACTTCAGCGACTAATTCTCTCGAAGGTGAGTTCCAATTTAACATGAGCAGTGAGTACCTCCATTTTCCGTTTGTCCATCCGAGGAATGCCCACATTTTTAAGTTAATGCTTTGGTTTGACAATTTATTCATCCGCAGAGGAATAGGTGCTCGCCGGTTTCAGGAGCTTGTGAGCATAAGGTGCAGAAGGGGTTAAGTACGATCTTTCTTTTGTAGAGATCTTCTGGCAGACACCCCATAGGAAGATGCGGGTTTTAGGAAACCTAGCACTGATGTTTATAATTAACCCAATAAGAAGTCACAAGACGGTTTGGAAAATAAATCAATCCTTGAGGACATGGATAACTATCAATTTATACATTCTCAAATCCTGATTGCCCACCAATTGGCATGGCATTGGAATTGATAGTTGATAGGTTTATTGGGGCGTAAATAAAATACTAGAAGGTGAATTGTCATTCCAAAATGAAGCTTGGAAAGATTGGAAGGATCCGGCTTGGAAGGATTGAAGGGGTTTGGTTCATCAAAATTTCAATTTAATCTTCTTCACCACCATACCGGCTATTACAAACAATTGTAATTTTATGTCCTGCTGGTGTCAAAATAGACAGCAATGTATCACGTTAACAGTAGCTCAAATTTTGATATTGATCTTACAAATATCGAACTGAAAACTTGCCTTTAACAAGTTTCATTTTTCTTGAAGTCAATCACGAAAATAGTCAAGAATTATGGAAGAAGAGCTTATAGAATCCCAGAAGTTCACTTTTACAACTAAGATCACATATTAACAAATTCAGGTACACATCTTTAGCTTGTGAAGCATGTAATGTCCATCGATCAACTGAAGGAAAAACATATATATAAAAGAGGAGGGAAGACGTGAGAGACGATGAGTGAACTTGCACCAACTTCCAATCATTCATTGAGAAAATTGTACAGAAGATGTAATCTTATTCATCGCAATTAAAACCATGATAGCAATCACTATGACATTGCTCAAAGTTATGGAATTATGCAATAACAACGATTCGCTCCACCTTCGTTAACCTTGCAAAACCCTGTAATGCTAGGCCCCAACTGTTCTTTGCAAGCGTTGTTGCAGTCCGGGAACTTTGAACATGGCCCCAGGTCCAAAAAGGTTTCTGCATTAATCTCTCTCGCAACTGATGTTTTTGAGATGCACCAGAATTCAAAAATTTTCAGCAATCAGCGTAAGACATAATATAAATTATATGGACATGGTTTTTCCTTAATTTGATAGATTAAATTAATCCGTGTCCTACGAGCTTTCCAGTCTCGAGCGTGATCTAAACCAAAAGAGAAACGAACTCGATAGGGATGAAAAAGAAGCTAACAATACCTGCGAAGCAGAGAAAGGTGAGGCAAAGAACGCTGATGAACAAACAAACTCTTCCTGAAGCCATTCTGACGACCTTCTTTTCTCACTTTCTCTTTCGGTTTTGATGGTATGATTGGTTGTGGAAAATTACACACAATCCCTACCTATATATAAGCAATTCGAGCACCACTACAACAGCAATCCTACTTATATGGAAATTATGGATATCTTAGCATATATGAATCTCTAGATTTCACTTTTTATGGAAAGTCTCTTTAGGTTTGGCTAAGTTTCTTATGAATTTGAAAAGTTTTTAAAATTAATACGCGAAGATTCCATTCCTTTCCTAGCCTAATCAATGTGGTCACGGAATAGAATTCAATAGGAAGACGTTTCTCTTGGATGAAAGATTTCTCAACTTGATTTCCGGGCTGGACGACATTATGAGGGAAAATTAATGAAACCTCCGATGACAATTGTATAACATCGTTTTCCTTTATCAATAATAAAGCCTTTAATATTTGTAGCAGATAGCAATCTACTTATTGATATACCAAGGTTTCAACGAACCAGATGGTCAATCACCCATGTAAGAGTTTTTCTAATTATGGACTACATTAATTGATATTGTAATTTACCGTTTAACGTTTACCGTTTTACGGGGTTTGGTCTAAGCTGAGATAAAAAGGTTTCTTAATTAATCTAATATGGGCTGGCTAGTGTGGGCCGAGTTGAGCCTAGCCCGTAATGAGGGGGACTGGCTGGAAACTCTATAAATAGTACTCAAGTCTCTCCTCTAACCATAATTCTCACATATATCCTCACCTAAGGGGTGTTTACCTAATGCTACACGTGAGGGGGCCGCCTCATTAAGCCAGTGATACGTAGAGCAATAGAGGAGAATGACTTGATGCGTGCATCCCCTTGATATGTGGGTAATCCATTTTCTGCTTCCGCTTTATGTTTGATGGATCCCAAAACAAATGCCTTAATCTTTCTACTCAATTATGCATATTCTTGTTCTGGCTATGGAGATCTTGAGGTTGTGCAATTTGCATCCAACATGTGGTATCAGAGCCGACTCCCAACCGCGTATGGGACCACAGCTCGAATGTTGTTCTGACGCCTATGGGGCCACAGCGAGGACACTGTTTTTTTAAGAGGTGGAAAGTGTCATAGCCTCCTCTCTTGTCCCACATCGCCTAGGGAGAGAGGTCTTGGTCAGCTTATAAGGCTTGGTCCCTCTAATCTATGTAACGCGTTTTAAAGTCGTGAGGAAAAAGACTGTGGCTGGAATAGCGGTTCGTCCGTGCCAGGGCGGGTGACCCAAAGCGGACAATATTACATAGTAGGGCCTGGGATGTTACAAGTGGTATCAGAGCCGACTCCTGACTGAATATGGGACCACAGTTCGAATGCTGTTCTGACGCCTGTGGGGCCACAATGAGACTGTTCTATTAAGAGGTAGAAAGTGTGATAGCCTCCTCTCTTGTCCCATATCGCCTAGGGAGGGAGGTCTTGGTCAACTTATAAGGCTTGGTCCCTCTAATCTGTGTAATACGTTTTAAAGCCGTGAGGGAAAAGACCGTGGCTGAGATAGCGGTTCATCCACGCTAGGGCGGGTGACCCAAAGCGAACAATATTACACAGTAGGGCCCGAGATGTTACAAGTGGTATCAGAGCAACCGTAACCCTAGAACTTGAACGCATAAAGTTTTTGCCCTAATTTGTGATTTTTGAGATTTTTTGTTAAATAAAAATAAAATAAAATAACAAATTCAGATTGGGCTCGACGAGACGAGCAAGACAATCGGCGGCACATCGCCGGAGGAGGCCGCACGTGCCCCCACGCGCGGCCACGCGCCGCCTGGGTGTCGAATGCGTGCCGCGCACTCAGGCGGCGCGTGTGGGCACGTGGAGGCTCAAATTGGCGCGTGGCTGGCGGCGTTAGATTCGTATGATTTCCCTTTACGTTGTGATGTTAACTTATGAGGAATCATTTGGATCGGCATTCTTTTTATGTTGTTTTGGTTATCAGTAATCGGGGTACACAAAAGATGTTTTCTTCTATATTATAAGAAATTTCTTGTGTTGCTATGATCGGTGATCTCATTGAAGTCTAACTTTCAGGTTCTTTATATATAGATATATGATTATTTTTATAAAGCAATATAATTAGCATGCTATGTGATTTTGGTGATATGATGCTCCTATCACTGAAGTTAAAATCACATGTATATGGTGTATGTGAGAAGTAAAGTTTATATCACTGGTATGAGACAATTTCAATGATTCAATTGAGTAGAGACTGCCAAAGTGGCACGCTTGATTGGGTTTGAGAAATTTCGATCTCGTATGACTATTGGGATGTCTCTTAGTCTAATGCATAGTCATACTCCCAAATGAGGTGATTGTGTATTAGTTCATGGAGGGATACATGATAGTGTGGTGAAGGAGTGACTTATTCTAGTGATTCATATGCTCAAAGGTGATGAATTCACGAAGAATTGGAATATATTCTCATAACCGCTATCATGTGGGGAGTGTACAACTGCATGTTATGTATTCTGCCCAACGGTGATTATATGATTATGCTTGTAACTCTCTATTCTGCCCAAATGTGATTATATGATTATGCGTGTAACTCTCTGGATGTGTACTTGTATGTCAAGTTACACAATACTCACATGATGCTAATTATATACATTGCTTGGTTTTCAGTCACCTTTTATGTAATTAATAACTCCACTATTATTGAAGTTTTTATTGCTTCAAATTTTAAATTGTGTACATATAATTTGTTGCTTGAGAAAAGAGCAATTGAATTTGCTTATGAAGTGTTCCATTCTGGAACACTTGAAAAGAGGTTTGCCTGCGGACTACACTGTTATAAGATGATGAAAGTCTTAGTTGCTTGAAATTATGTCTTGTATGATATTGAAATCAGGACACATCTGCAAAGATTGTGTTTAAGTCCTAATGACATATACATCTCGTATATGATTAAAATGTTATTTCCGAAAGTTTTCTATTTAAGGAAAATGACCGAGATAAAGAATAAAACAATTATAATTAGTCTTAAAAGGTTGTCAGGCGTAACAGTAGCTGTGAGTATTTTGGCAAGTATGACAATGCAAAATAGCTTAAAAGGTCATTTGTCAAATACTTGGTAGATTCTGGAGTGGTAATTTAATTACTATACCTGAAAATTCTAACAAAAAGATTTAGCCGAAAGGTATAAATGCACCATATTGAACATGGTGATGAGTATGATTAGTAAAACTAATTTATCTGGTTTTTTGTGGGCTGATATTATGAAAGTAATTTTTTCACATACAAAAGGTGTCTCTTATCAAAGTTGTTTCATAAACTTCTTTTGAGTTATAGACTGGACATAAATTACTTGAATCATATGAAATTTAGAGGTGTCTTGCAAAAGTGAGGTTATCTAATTCAATATTAAGTGCGTCGGAATTCAGATCCACTCGGAATTATTTTGTATCTTATCTAGATTGTTAAAGGGGTATTGATTTTATGACCCTAAAGAATGTGCAAAAATTATGGAATCACATACTCTAAAGTTTCTAAAGATTGATATAATTGTAAAGGATAGTTGCTCTCAGACTATTAAAGATAATAGTATGATGGAAGTTACTGTGTTTTTGTCTTTATCTATACAGATAATTATGGAATCTCCTGTATCATAGACTAAACTTGTTGAGATTCAAGATAGTATTCTTGATATAATTTATAATGAAATTTCTTAAACCTCTCAAGTGCAAAATGAAGTGGTTGCAGCTTTATTAATGAGATTTGTTAGGGAAAAACGATCAGTTATACCATCAGACTATATAGTATATTTGTGAGAGCATGATTACAATATCCATTACATGGTTATTTTAGAAAATTATATAAATGTCGTTTCTTGTTCTTAATTAAATATGTGATTAGATGCCATAAAAGGCGGTATACAATCTATGAAACATCATAGTGTTTGGAAACTAACTTACTTGTCTAAAGATCACAAGTTTATTAGTCGCAAATTGGCGTACAAAACTAAAAGAATTTCAAAGAAAGATTGTGGAATTTAAAGCCAAATTGATAGCTAAAGTTTTCACTTTGAAAGAGGAGTGGATAGTTAATAGTGAAGAAATAAATATTTATTTCTACTATTTTTAAAGATTTTTTCAGAGTGAATGTGGCATTAATAATTTATTTTGATATGGAGTTATGCCAAATAGATACAAAATCTATATAGTGTAACTAGATGATTTTGCAGCAGATTCAAGTAAACTTGTCTGTAGACTGAAAAGTCTTATTCATAGTTTTAAGCATGTTTCCAGACAATATTATTAAAATTTCATAGTGTTATTATCTTGTTCAATTGGGAACAAAGTAATTCAATATACTGCAAGGTCAGTGGGAGGAAATTTATTTTTTCTCATACTCTGCGTACATGATATTTTACTTACAAGTTGTGACCTTGAGACATTTTATATCGGTACTGAGGTCTGTAAGGATTTTTTTTGCCATATTATATTAGATTTTCTCAGAGAACATTTGTTGATTGTATATTTGAAATATTCAATATACATCATTGCAAGCCAGGAATTGCTCCCGTTGTTAAGGATGATGGACTAAATCTATCACATTTTCCTTATTAGATATTGAGAAAATCTAATTAAATGGTATACATTATGTCAATGCACTTAAAAGTATAATGTATCCTCGAATTTGCACTAGGCTAAATGTTATTTTTGTGACGGGATTTCTAAGCAGACATCAGTCAAATCCAGGACGCGATCACTAGGTTGCTGTCAAGAAGATTTTAAGGTACTTAAAGAGGACATGAGATTTATCTGTTAATTTACAGACATGTTCAATTATTGCAGTTAGTAGAGTATTTAGATGTAAAATTTGCTGGCTGTTCTGATGACATGTAATCAATAATGGAATACATGTTTATGTTAGTAGGAAGTGCAGTAAATAAAGTTCTATGTTATCTTTTACTATATACGCAGTGTTAGTAACATTCTTTTAGGCTGTTACTTGGGCTACTAGGCTCTAGAACCTCATGACGGAGTTGATCTTTTTAACTTTATGGATTGACCCATACGATTGTATTGAGATAACAAATTTGTAGTAGTATTTATTAACTACAAAGGTCTCAAAGGGTCTAAATATATGGTGGTTAAAATTTTTGACGAAAAGCAAACGGTACAGAAATGTGACGTTTTAATATAACATATTTCCACAAATGATATAGTTGTAGATCCACTAATTAACGGCCTACGCCCATGTGTGTTTGAGCGACACGTCATTAGCATGGGTCTAGGAGCATCATGAGATGCTATTATTTAGTAGGAGCTATTTTGGCTTTACTCTGATAAAGGTTTCATCTGTGATTCGTTGCACTTTGTAACGGTTTGATATATATCAACTTTTGCATTCAATAAATATTTTTGAATGTGTTGTTATTATATTGAATACATATTGATAAAGTCTCAAGGGATTGTATAAACCTTGAGTGAAGGCTAGGGGCATCCGAGCATCCGGTTATTAGCCTTGTGCATATGTCTTGTGATACATAAAGAAATGTTAACCATAAGAACAAGACATATGTGGGTTCATTGGAACCATAAAGCATTCTCTAGTGGCACAAGTTTTTGTGACACCTAAGGTAAGAGATCGGCGACTGACAAATGAGATCTCTCTATGAGAGATGTTATCCATTTGCCACACTACCATATTGAATCCATATCAATAAAGTTGAGAGCATTCGTGACCTTGGAATGCTCTGTGTGTATACATGCAGTTAGCGCCATGATTCGGTATTTAAGACTTTATGGGATATTATTGACTATTAAGAATTATCTCTAGACCAATGTGCGCACATACAATACGATTTCAATTAATATAATTCAAGTGGGAGAATATAAGAGTTTTTCTAATTATGGACTACATTAATTGATATTGTAATTTACCGTTTTACGGGATTTGGTCTAAGGTGAGATAAAAAGTTTCTTAATTAGTCTAATATGGGCTGACTGGTATGGGTCGAGTTGAGCTTGGTCCGTAATGAGGGGACTGGCTGCAAACTCTATAAATAGTGCTCAAGTCTCTCTTCTAACCATAATTCTCACATGTATCCTCACCTAAGGGGTGTTTACCTAATGCTACACGTGAGGGGGCCGCCTCATTGAGCTAGTGATACGAAGGGCAATAGAGGAGAATGACTTGATGCGTAGATCCCCTTGATATGTGGGTAATCTATTTTCTGCTTCTGCTCTATGTTCAATGGATCCCAAAACAGGTGCGTTAATCTTTCTACTCAATTATGCATGTTCTTGTTCTGGCTATGGAGATCTTGGGATTGCGCAATTTGCGTCCAACAACCCACACAAGGATTATAAGACGCATTATAACCCAAGCAATGCTCTTGTTGTTTTAAGATAACATATAGATTGAGGAATCAAATAATGAGTTGATATAGGCTATGCTCCAACAAAAGGTTACCTTTCTCAAACCATATATTCTTATCATGGGAAAATGATGAAATTACAATGCCATTAGTTTTGAATAGAACGCCCATACCTCAGCCACACATTTTCCATCTTTAAGATGGGAGAATTACTTAGCAGATTTCCCATTGTTATTATATACATTTTCCAAAGCAGGTCACGACCAAATCTGTTGAGGAAATATTCAAACAAAGTTCCCATTGTCTAGAATCATTCATACGGAGACTTACTAAATAGTTTCTCGTCTTATTTAAGAAAACAAATCAAAGTGATAATAGTCAAACAATAAAAAAAAATATAGGATAAACTTAGTTGTAATTTTTAAAATATTAAGCGCGCTTCGCCGGAAAAATGCCACGTTGGCGTTTTGGCCGTATTTTTGCCGGAGTGGCACTCAAGTAATCTGTTTTCTTCGAATGTGGCACTTAAGTGTTAAGTTATGGCACTTAAGTGTCCATTTGTGCAAAGTTATGGTACTTGAAGCGTTATTTTGCCTTTAATATAATATAGGAACTTTGCAACATTTGATTCATGGCATCATAGAACTTTTTTAGAAATTCCAAAAGAATGGCATTTTCCCAATCATCATCTCTAGGAAAATCATGATTAAGCTCACCTACAAAAGATAGATGGTCTTCTTCCATTCTTTCAAAAACTTTTTTTAATTTTATGGCAGTGTATAACATGAGGTAAGAGTTCAATCTAATGGTGATGTCAAGAATAACTAAACTCTTGTAAGAGATCCTTTCACCCTCAATGCAAAATTAAAATGTTTTGGCTCTCATAGGACAAGTCCTCACAAACCTAACCATGTTTTCAAATATGTGCATTAGATTTATGCATCATAATCAAGCCATCTTTTACAATCAAGTTTAACATATAAGCAGTGCATCCCATGTGTAAAACACTACTATCAACTATCAACAACATTTCTTTTAAATGTTTTTCCTTCAAATAACCAATTGCAACATGTAGAGCTCTTAAATAAGATTGGATCATTACTAGGTTGATCTCACAAGCACTTGCCCACGAGGATAACCACGAGAAATCAATTCATGCCTAATATTTGTTAGGAAAAAATGATTGGAAAGAATAGAATAAGACTTTGAGGCGTTAAATATTATCTTTAAAGAATTTTTTTAACCCACAATATTCTTAATGATTACAGATACAAATTCTCTAGGATACCCAAAAAAAAAAAAAAATCTCAAAATGAGAATATTAGTTAGCATTTATGTTATTTTTTTAAGAAATCTTTAAAGAAAATAATTGGAGAATGAAAGCAGTAATTTTTTTTGCAAAAGAAAGAAAATTGAAAAAGTATAAAAAAATTTGTGATATCATGAAATTCAACATTTTTCAAAATATATGAAATGGTTATTTTATCAATGCATTGATAGTGAATTTACTCTAAAATGATCATTTATGAGTTAACTAATCTATTAAGAGAAGCCGTATAGGGTTAAAATGCAAAAGACCAGAAAATTCAATCAAGAATTGATCATTCAAATATAAGAATCAACAAGGGACAATACTATGCTGTTATAAGTAATTAGTGAATTAATATAAATCGATTCGACAAAAGTATGTAACCGGTTCACAAGTGTTCCGCACAATTACAATACTCACATCGAATAACGATAAACCGATTTTTTATTGATCTTGTACTCAAAGTACGTAATTAAACCCTCGCAATTACATAATAACCAAGAGTCATCCACGATTCGAAGAAGCACAAATATGGATCGAAAATTATCGACCATGGGTCAACAGCGTGAAAACCCCTAAAAGCCATCCAATAATTTCAACTGTACTAAAGTCACATTTGATCAATTTAATTCAATTTCGGGGATCAAGCTTTCAAGGATATCAAGACTAACTTATTGGTTTTTGCCTCATTTGTCCATCGGTTCATCGTAAGCATTAAAATTGTCTCATAAGGACTAATCAATCGAGAATTAAAAACAAAAAAGGAGCCGAACCAAGCAAAGGCCCAATGGGCCCCATGCCCATAGATTTCGGCCATGAGGGCCCAAGTGGACCAAGTCAAACCCACCAAGCCCAATTCAAGCCCATTTAAACAAACAAGCCCAATGGCAAAATAGGAAATTTTGGCATTAAAGAAAATAAAAATAAAAAAGGAAAAAGGATGTGGTGGAGAGGATCTTAGGGAGGGTTTTAGGGAAGATTTTTTGGGAAAAATCATTTCTCTCTCTCTTTCCTTCTCTCTCTTTCCCCCTCCTTTCTCCCCCCATTCAGCAACCCTCATTTCCCCTCCATTTCTCTCTCTTTCTTCTCCCCCTCATTCCCCATTTAGCCAACCCTTCCCTAGCCTCCATCTACTCTCAATTTCTTCTTTTTCCTCCTCATTTCATCACCGTCTATAGCCACCCCTTGCAACCATGACCACCGTGCTCACCCCTGCAACCATGCCACTCATTCGAACCACCACTACCAAATCATCACCAAGCCGAGCCCAAGCTTGGCTGTGAGCTTGAGGAGCCGCTGCCATGTCATGGTGCCGGTGTTAGACTGCAAGCCCTATGTTCTCATCATCGTGAGCTCACTATCACTAGAAAAATCATAAGTTAACTCCTAATCTTTTATTATAGAATTAATTACATTTAGGGGTAGGTTAAATTTAGGGATAATGGGGGTTAGTGTTAGTTAATTATGGTTAATGATGGATTAGATTATGGCTAATAAGAATTATTCTTAATTAATGACAATTAGTTAAGTAACCATGGTTAGGTTAATTAGCCGTGGTTAGTTTAAGTAATCAGGATTAGGTTAATTAACCATAGTTAGTTTATTAATTGTGATTATATTAGTTAAGTGTGGTTAGCTTAAGTAATCGTAGTTAGTTTGATTAATCATGGTTAGCTTAAATAAGTGTGGTTAGTTTAATCAATTATGGTTAGTTTAATTAATCATAATTAGCTTAATTAATTGCCATTAGTGCAAATTAATCATGGATTAGTCGATAATTAGAATTTTAGGCTTGATTTATCGGATGGAATTAGGAATAATTCCGATTGTCTGAGCTTGTAATGCCATGATGTTGATTGCTCAAATCATGAATTTTAAATGCTATTTTCACAGAAGTTTTTTATTAATAAGAAAGTGGCAAACTTTGAGATGTTGTGTTTGGACACTGTGTTTTACATGTAAAATGGGGCAATGAGGTTTTTAAAGGAAAGTGTGCAAAATTTAGCATATTGTTTTTAAGTACAAGATCAAGTGTAATTATTTTACCGCAATATTAAGTGTAAAAATTTCCGAAGTTTGTGGTTTGAGCACAAACCCTGTTTGCATTGGCTAAGTCAGAAGATAAGAATTGGCTTAATGGCTGAATGCTCATGTCATCACATAATGGCCCTAATGCGTATGATTACATGGGATAATGATTTCTTCTTGATGCATATGAATATATGAGACAATGCTCGATTTTATCGGATGCCCAATGGGATCTAGATGCCAAGTCGCAATTGACGCCGAACTGATATGCTAATAGAATGTTATCATAATGCGTATGAGTACACAGGACAATGTTGTGCCCAATGGGGTGAGACAATACCCGGTCATGCTAGAAGACTGTCAACTCTTGTGTTGGTCGTGGCTTGAGGGGTCGTAATAATTGAAACGCATATGGATACATTATGCATGGAGAGTTATAGGATGTGTTTTGATTATAGGTTATATGTGCTACATTACTATTGGCATGTGTGAAATACTAACATGTAGGGGTTTGCCAAGGCAAGATAAAGAACTATGATATTGCATGTTTAGGCTACATTCGAGATGAATTAGCATCCTAATTAAGGCTGAAGTCATTAACTCATTGAGATTTGTGTCTTCTCCTGTCGTTATTTATTGTTTTTCAGGCCCATAGTATGGAGAATCGTCATGTGCTTTTATGATGGGCGCGAGATGCGTCACTCTTTGACTGGTTATACTATTAGTGAAGTTTAGGTTAATCTTAACCCTTGAAGGCTTTCAAAATGGTCAATAAGAGATGGCCATAGAAAGGCTTGTAATTGCTAAACTTCCTAGGATTAACAGTAATTAAACGAAAGTTGTGTTTCATTTTTGGAAATGTCTGATATTGTATTTGTACTATTCCTGTTTTGATGTTTGAGTGGGTGTATATGTTAAATGCTTCTATTTGCGTTTAATTGAAAGATTAAAACAGCGACACATCATAAGAAGTCATAATTAATCAACTATTGAGGGATCTTCACTTGCTTGGGGGTTCGGGGTGTAATAGTATTAAGTCGGAACGTTGAATATACGATAGCCAATCCCTTTTGTGAATAGACATACTGTTTCAAAGAACACAACTATTAGCAGTTATTTATTTATCCATTTTTTATTTTCAAATTTATAACTTTTGAATTTAATGTTTGAACAAATACAACATTTCAAAATTTGTAAGAGCGCTTAATAATCACACACCCACAAGCTTTAACTTCTTCAAATGTAATGTTAGAAGACTTCCACACTTATATATTGGCCCACACACTAACATTTTAAAGGAAAAGTAACCAAAAAGTCCTAAATCTATTGAATTGGTACTAATTAAGTCGTAAACCTTTCAGTTTGACCAATTTAGTCATAATTTTTTTTTTGCATTAGTACCAATTTAGTCTATCCAACCAATATAGGCTAAAAATTATTAACATAGACGTCGGTCGTCCTACGTAGCACGACAAGTGCTAATGTGGACAATTTTATAAATTTTTTATAACTTTTTTGTCCTTTTTCCTTTCCTTTTATTTATTTTATTCTTACCTTTTTTTTTCTTTTTTTCTTTTTTTTCCCTCCACCAGCCTCCGTGAAAGCCAATGAAGATCATTGTTGCCCACGAGGGCGAGAGACAGGACACTTTTGCTAGCCACAAGCAAGGCCGACCCTTGCTAGCTTTTAGTGAGCGTCAACCTTGCCCAAATGGCAAGAGACCTCACCCAAGAAAGGCTAGAGAGGGGCAGCCTCGCCTAGCCCTCACCAAAGGTTGATAAGGGCTAGCCTCACCTATGGCCGGCAAGGGTCTCTTAGCCCTCGCCCTTACCCTCGGCCTCACCCTCATTGGCAGTCGGTGACCTCCATTGGCTATCAGAGGCTGGCAGAGGGGAAACAAAAGGAATGAAAAAAAAAATTATTTGAAAATTCAATAAAATATTTTAAAATCTATCAAATTGGCTAGGTCATCATTGACTATACCACGTAGAACGATCAACATCCGCATTAAAGATTTTCCGTCTAAATTAGTCAGATGAAATTAATTATTATCAATATAAAAAGGTTTAGGTACTCTTTAATTATTTATTAACGTTCCACGGATATAGCCTTTTGGAAAATGTTCCCGAGATGGTAGCTGCTGCCAATATGAACCACAAGACCCATATTGGTCCAGCGCATTGGCATTAAATTATGTATAGAGAAAAGGGATGATTGTAATTAAAGCTCTCTCTCTCTCTCTCACAAACATATAGACACATTAAAGCACGTAGGTCACGGTCGCGTGACTTGATTACAATTCACAGACGCTGTGCAATAAAGTCTCAATCATACTGGGTACATTCGCTGTTGGCTTGCCATGCCGAAGGATCCAAAAATATTCGCTGTGGCAGGTGAAGGCTCGCTAGGGTGGGCAGCCCTCGGCCAATCGGGGCCGCTGGCCCTTTGAACCAATAAATGAAATGAGAGAAAGATGAGAAAATAAAAATTAAAAATTAATAAACAAAGTTTAAAAAATTTAAAGAAATTTTCAAAAAAATATCCAAGTTAGTACCAGCCACATCACATAACATAAGACGGCCAGCGCTCATTAGACCTCCATGTCATTGCTTTCCAGTCAAATTTAGCCAAAATGACTATATTAATAATTCATTGAAAGATCTATAATTATTTTGATAATCTTCAAAAGGTTCAAGACTAAATCAGTATAATTGAAAGGTTTAGGAAACTAAATTGACAAATTCTTTAAAGGTTTAGAACTGAATTGGCCAATATACAATAAGTTTAAGACTTATTGGACGATTTTCCCTAGATTCTTATGATGTATGACTAACTCATCGATATAATTCACGATATTTCTCACACCAAACATGCATAACATTTTCCAATTTGTCTGTAGAAGAAAAGGTTAACAACGGTGTTAGCGGACATCAATATGCTTGATATTTAGAAGGCAAATAGTCATTCCAGTGTGAAGCATGAAAGGAATTGTTCGTGAGACTATACAAGAGTGGACTTGTCCTGGTTCATTGAATATCCACAATTACAAATAATTGAAATTCATTGTCACGGTAGAGTCGAAATGGAAACAACGTATCACAATCTTTACATTTCCAAAGTTCACAAATCTTAAAAGATTCTCAATTTTGAAATTGATCTTGGAATGATTGGACAGAAATTTTCGCCTCTAATGAATTTCATTTTTCTTGAGGTCCATCATGAGAATAGTCAAAAATTGTGGGAAGGAGAGCTTATAGGATCCCAAGTTAACTTTTGCAGCTATAGATCATATATCAGCAAAATATCATGTCATATATTAAGCTTGCAAAGTTTGTAATATACCAATTAAAAAAAAAAAAAAACAGAGAGAGAGAGAGAGAGGAAATATGAGGGTAAAGATGTCGGGCGATGAGTGAACTTGCACCAAATACCCATCGTTCTTTGAGAAAAGTTGTACAGAAGATGGAATTTTATTCAAAACAATCGAAATCATGATAACAAATAGTTTGACATGGCTCGATATTACATAATTTCACCTAAGTTGATGTGCAATAACAATGAAAATCTTCGGTTCCTTTGGCCCGGCAAGGCCCTTTCACGTGTTCACCCAGTTCGTTGCAAGCCTCATTGCAGTCCGGGAACAATGAACACGGCCCCATGTCCAAAATCCAATTCGTTTCCTCCGCAACTGATGTTTCTAACATGCACCAAAACTCAAGAAATTCCAGCAATCAGCGTAAGACATAATATAGATTATAGACATCGTGTTTCGTTAATTCGATCCAACAGATAAATGCGTCTTTTCGAGCTTTCGAGTCGGATATAGGTTTCAGGGGTGCTCTAAACTGAAACAGAATGAACTCGACTGAGATGAAACTGAAGCTAACAATAGCTGCGAAGCAAAGCGAGATGAGGCAAAGAAGGCCGACGAACAGACAAACTCTTCCTGAAGCCATTTGATGACCTTTTTTTCTCACTTTTATTTAGGTAAGGATTATATATTTGGTTGTGAAACATTACATAATTATATGTATACGTAAACGCAATTCGAGCACCGCTAGAACAGCTACCTTATTTATATATATGGAAATTTACGCCATACCCTAGTTAAGACTAGCAGATTTGGTATGGATATCAATCACCATATATGAATATCTAGAGTCCAATTTATGGCAAGATAGATCTACAATATGAACCTGACAGAGATTTCTTTGAGGGCATATAATTATTTCTATATAAATCGCATCCGTTTTGATAAGTTTTTCGTGTCTTTCGGAATCTGTATTTCGTGGATATTGCACTTCCACGCATTTCTTCGGAATTCTTTCTACTTTTGGGGATTCGGTGTAGATTTGTTGTGGACTTATTCGGTAATCAACTAATCTCTGATCAAAGGCAGATTATTTACATTTATTAGTTACTAAGAAATTCGCTGGAAACTATATTATATCACGAGCTAGTCTTAGCAAATTTACACCCATTGATAAAATCTTATGAGAATAAGCCGTTTATAAAAGATAAAAGGAAATATTATTTTTGGGAATCAAGCTCCATTTGTTTTACAAAAATATAAAATTTCTGAAAAATATTTCGCTTTTAAAAAACGTGGCAATATTTTTAATATTTGGCTAAAACTTGAAAATAAACTGAAAAATATTTTCTGTTGTTTGGTGAGGGAAACTTGCTTTTATGTTCTTTAAAGAGATATGCACTATTCAGGCACTAGTAATTTAGGCATGAGTAGCTTGACTCATCATGAGCACTAAGGTCTCGAGCTCGGCCTCTATGGACTTGGCTTGACCTCTATGGACTTGGCTCAGCCATGATAAACCCAGCCCAGGCACCAAGACCACTACAACAGCCTCCTTACATACATGGAAGTTGAGGCCATACAATGGTGAATACTTGCAGATTTTGTATGGATATCAATCACCATATATGAATCTCTAGAGTCCAATTTATGGTAAGATGAATCTACAATATGAGCCTGAAAGAGAATTATTTGAGGGCATATGGTCATTTTTTATATAAACTACATCAAGTTAGGATTATTCTCAAGTCCCTCGTGTTTGTTATGCCTAAATCGCCATGAACCTCTGCTTTTGCTCTGATAAATTAATACTATGTGTATGGGCAGACTAGTGATTTGGCTTCCTACGTTAAATCCGCAGTGATTATTTGTCTCATCTTCTTCCATTACAAAAATATTCCAACGTGATTGATAAGTATTTGTCATTCAAATTGTCTAAAAGACATGTCAACTCATATTATTTTCAAATTAAGTTGTGTTATGTCACGTCGCGTCATGTTGCCTTCTATCAGTGAATTGATATTGTGTTTGAGTCATGTTGCCATATCATGTCAAGACTTGTCATGAGCATAAGTGTGGAGTAGGAGAAAATAGCATAGGAGTGTGATATGCTAATTAAATTGAATAAGCACTCAGGATGATGACCCCATGTGGATTTTACTGATGTTTTAAAATTCATACCGGAGAGCGGGCTAGTTTCAAAATAGATGAGTTAAGAGTAGAGGTGTTAAATGGGTTGTGCAACCCATTTATGGACCCATTTATGGTTAAATGGGTAATTAATGGGTCAAGCTTTCTTTTATAAAGCATCAATAATGGGTTTTAATGGGTCAAGACTAAAATATATGGGTTTTAAATGGGTTAGAGAGCTAACCCATTTATCAACCCATTAAAAATAACTCATTTATTTTCACTCAAAATCTCACCATCTCTCTCATCTCTTTAACTTTATAATTTTTTTTTTTATAAAACCGAAATTATAATTATTTTAATTATATTTCTTTTTTCTTTTTTCTTTCTTCTTTTTTTTTTTCTTTCTTCTTCCTCCGGTCGCCGGCACGGCGATGGCCGGCGACCGGCCAAGCGAGCCTCGAGCTCGCCGGCGGCGAGGGCGAGCCCGAGCTCGCCGACGGCGAGGGGCAAGCTCGAGCTCGCCGGATGCGGAGCCTCGCCGATCTGGCAAGACTCGAGCTCGCCCCTTGCCGGATCGGCGAGGCGGAGGCCTTGCCGACGCCCGTGAGGCTCGAGCCTCGCCGAGATCCGGCGAGGGGCGAGCTCGAGCTCGCCCGACGCCGGCGAGCCTCGAGCTCGCCAGATCTGGCGAGGCGGAGGCCTCGCCGATGTCCGACGAGGCTCGAGCTCGCCCGACGCCGGCGAGCCTCGAGCTCGCCGGATCTGGAGCCTCGCCGATCTAGCAAGACTCGAGCTCGCCGGCGTCGGGCGAGCTCAAGATCGCCGGCATCGGGTGAGCTCGAGATCGCCGGATCTATCGAGCCTCAAGCTCGCCGGCGTCAGCGAGCTGGGCGAGCTCGAGGCTCGCCCGTGGCCGGCCGCCGGCAGTCGTCGTGGCCGGCGGCTGACCAAAGAAGAAGAAGAAGAAAGAAGAAAACAGAAAAAAGAAAAAGAAATATTATATTCTTTAAAAAATAATTAAAAATTAATTTTAAAAATAAAAAATAAAAAATTATTTTTAAAAAATTAATTAATTAATTAAAATTCGATTTTTTAAAAATAATTGTTTGAAAAATTATAAAAATTGTAAAACCATTTTAGCAATATCATTTGTAAAATATATATAAACTTTTTAGGTTTCGTTAAATGGGTTGGGTATGGGTGGGTACGGGTCGGGTCGGGTATGGGTAAAAAATTTTACGCTGTAATAAATGGGTTATAAACGTGTTAAATGGGTCGATTTGGGTTAGACCATTTATGACCCGACCCAAACCCGACCCGACCCACCCGTTTAACGGGTCTAGTTAAGAGTTACGTAGCAGTCAGTATATGAATTGCTCATAAATTGTAGGTGAGTAGCTCAGCGCACCAAATCGAGAAGACTCGAATTTAAGTCTCATGGCCTTTGACTTCGAAAATATTTTTAAAAATGAGAACTAAACTGACTTTACGTGATTGCCAAATTGCCTTCCATCAGTGCACAAGCTTGAAACTTCGGTCTACTCAATCTCTTCTTGATTTTGCAAAATCAAGGACCCTGTTTTAAACGAAACCGTATGACCGGCCTGATTTGTTTTTGGCTAGTTTCACTGGCTTTGATTACAACCGGCGTAGGATCTAAATCGGATCGAAGGACATATAGGTACTCTACTAAGCATGTTAAAAATATGTCTTGAGTTTGAGAGTGAAGAGGAAACTTTCTTAATCTAAGCAGAATTCCTATTTTGAATTGATTTCTTAGTTGAAGAAGTTTTTCTATTTTAGTTCACTTCCTACCTACATATAAGAAGTGGATGCTCATCCGAAGAGGATTCAAGAGGTGGCTTCTTGTGAATTACACCCAGAAACAATCCGAGAGTGTTCAAGTCGATTAAATATTGTGGTGAGACTTTGTGAATTAATTTGTGAGATTAAAATAATATTTCATGACGAATTGTTAGGCTAAACATTGTGCGAGTTATTAGATGTAATTAGGAATTGGAAAATACTTAGAATGTTTGAGTTTCTTGAGATGGTAGTAACCTCCGTTGTATCGTTTGATTTATAGTAAAATTCTTTGTTGCTCTCCTTATGAATTCTAGTGTCCGCTTATTTTCTTTTTCTATCTATTTTATTGTTTGATCTCTTGCTTTCGCAACAATTAGTATTAGAGTCGATAGTAGATGGGTCCATTCTGTTCCAATGTTTGGTGAATATTCCAAGAAAGGTTTCCCTGTTTGGTAAACATCTCAAGGAAGAAATCTAGTGACCAACGCGATTTCCAAGTAGGTAGGCGTTGTTGTATATCAACCCGATCTTGATGGTAGCCTTCATGGATTGGTCCGGAGAAAGAGACTATGTGAAGGCAGGCTTGAGAAGGAGATTGTTGATATGCATGTATGAGGAATGTTAGAAAAAAAAAACCAATAGATAAGTGATGTGGTGTGAAACAATTAATATATCTCAATTAACTCGTAACTCACTAGCTTAAGCATTGACTATTTGTACTCAAACTTGGGTTTGCCTTTAGTGATCTCCTCAAGCAAAGATATCATGGCTTCTGCTACACTCTCCTTGTAAAGCCTACCAATCATATCCAAATTTTAAAATATTGGACCTTACATCCATCCAATCCAATCACATAATCTAGATCAAATTCAGTAGGGATAAATGCATTCGAATTTCTAAAACTTGTCACAAGAATACAATCAAATCATGAAACTTTCAAAAAAGTATAACTAAATCTTAAAACTTGTCATGAAGTGTAATCAAATCCTAAAATTTATCAAATTAATCCATAAAACTTTCAAAAAGTACAATTAAGTTCTAAAACTTATCATGAAGTGCAATCGAGTTATAAAACTTTTAAAAAGTACAATCAAGTCATTGTCAAATTAATCCAATTAAGTCCTTCTATTAATTATGCTTTTTAAAAGTTTTATAACTCGATTACACTTTCATTGCAAGTTTTCGGACTTTGATTTCATGATAAATTTTAAGACTTTCAGTGGACATATCACAATTTAGTATTATGCACTAAGTTCATAAAGTACCATGTCCGTAATAAAGAGTGAGCACGTTTTATGATTTTTTTTTTTTATCTAATTACATCGTTTGGTTCTGAGGAGGGTCGTATGAGAGGCAGGTTTAAACACTTTTATTAGTATGTTCATGAGAAGTAGCTAAACTGCAATTACACTTAAATAAATTAAGGGGAAAAAGATCAAATGTTTGTTTAAATGCAGATGGGTTGACCAAATCCATGTTCTATCTGCTGTTTAAAAAAGTTTTTTGCATTCGAGGATTCCCTGAAAATACGCGGATAAGGAAAAGTTTAAAATAAGGGGGAAAAACTAAAACGAGCATGAAAATTAGACCAAACTTTAATATTATAAATTCTGGTTTCACGTGATCTAAATTCTTCTTCCTTCCGACAGTCCGATTATTATTCAAATCGATTATTTTTTGTTTTGACAAATGCAGGAGAAAAACAAAATATGTTTGGAATGACGTGGCTTGTGCTAGTTTTAATTGATTTCGCGTACTTGTCGGGGATTCTATTTTCATAAAATAATTTATTCTAAAGTTCCGATTATTTGCGGTTTTTTTCAGTTGCAGTATAATAAGGGTCTGCTAACAACTGTATGAACATATATTACGAGGATGGCTTCAATTTTCAAGACACCGATCATATACTTTACAGATGGTTAATGTAATAAAAATTATAATGTTATCTTAATTAGTTATTTGGCAAGTACTATTGAAGCATTTATTAACAAATTCCATGTCTCAATAACCTTTTTGTAAAAATGCTTTCCGGGATTGTAAGCGTTTTGGAGCTGCTATTGTATGAACTACAGGACCCATAGGGTCATTTTAGTTCGAAAACCCAAACGAAAATATTCAAGCACAAGAAGTTGAGTGGAAAATCCAGGGGCGTGGATGGATGGGGCCCAAAAACCATTCTTGCACCAAGGTATGACAGCCCATTTACAAGCTTCTTTGAGATATAACGGTTTTTTTTTTTTTTTTGGGATCCGTTGAGATACAAATAGTAATGTTGACGAGCTCAATAAGAGTAAATAAATAAGTAAGCATATGCGAGCATCTTATAGCTACTTGTAAACAAATCCCTTTATTTCGAGCATTATTCATTGTGTCAGAAAATAGCAATGAGGTAAAATATCATATTTTCTCAATAGAGTTGCCGGGGCAGGAATTAGAAATATGAAATTTAGAGATTTTTAACTGTTAAAGTTCTCTATAAGCCATACTGAATTTTGATTAGTGGGCAATATATCTTTTCTTTTCTTTTTTAATCTTAAGAGAGTTCCATCAAACTTTCAAGTACCCCTTTCTCACTCCCATCTCGCTGCACGCCGATGCCCCTCGCCAAGGAGCCCCGTCGTTGTGGACGACCTCTCTCTCTCTTTCTCATGCTTGTTGCTCAAGGCCACATGACTTATTACAGTTCGAGGACATTGTCCAATAAAGTCTCCAGCCAAATTGGATACATTCCTCCACCCTCAAATGGCTTGCACTGGCTATAACTTGAGAATACTTTCTTGATCACGGACTTCTATATATCTATGATATGTATCTGTCTCATGTCATACGTTAATGTCAGGCACACAAAGCAAGTGAGTCAAAGCAAAGATGATCATACTCAATCTTAGAGTCAATGCGTTTTAAATGAAATCACAACACTCTCTTTTACACAATCCATAAAGTGTCGAATGCTCGGCAAGATTTTTTTCCTTCTAAGGAAGATAAGGACATCTCCAAACACTCGAGAGATTGACCCAAAGGACACTCCGAAAGGGATATGGGAGGGAAGAAGTTGAAAAGGATAAAAGTAGATGCCAAATCATGATTTAGAAAAAGGTGTCAAGATCGAAGAGTAGGGATGTCCCCTGGATGTTGCCGCAAGCCCCCGCCGCCCTGACCCTACTTTTGGCAGCATTAACCTTCTTAAATCACGGATAGTATTCAATTGAGCCCGTCCTCCCAAATAAGTCTAGAGGAAATTCTATAATAACTCAAAAAAGGTCATGGGTCTTGCGTAAAAATGAAATTTCCAATCCGAACATCTTTATAGCGTGAAAATGAAAATTTGAAAGGGGACTTTGATCTTGAATTTTCTTTGGAAATATTTCATGTAAATCCATATATATTTGTCAGATTAACTTTTAAGATTTATGCCTAACTAATCGATAAAATCGTTATTAAAAAGTTAGAAGTTAGTTTATAAAATGTCTCGTGCTTGTCACAACCTAATCTTCTAAATTTTACCGAATTTGAGTTCATAATTCTAGAATAGATCAACTTTCATGTTTTTAAATTAGCAGCAAGATATAAGGTTTACTTTGTGAGTATCTTCTGATTATATTCCTGATGGTCTCCTTTTGCGGATTAGATGAAGGAACTAACTTCCCAAATAATAGAATGCCGTTGACCAAGTTGGTGTGGAATTTAGGTATTAACCGATCCTATTTCTAGATGTCTGCTGATTTCTTCACCATAACCCTTTTAGCAGATCAAGCTGTTGTCATCCTTCTTCTCTCATATCGATTTTCTAGAAATGATCACTTGATGTTATTAGGTGACGGTCCATGGTGATGACGAATCGTGTAAGGATCATACGCATGTTATTCACGAATTAAAAAGTACCAACCGTGGTCAAACAAGCTGCCTCTTCAGCTCCATGTCGAATTTAAAAGATAATCTCTAGAAAAACACGGTTTCAAGCGGTTAGATAGCTCGTGAAATTTATTTTCTTTTTCAAGACTCGTGCACCAAATAAAAGTTTTTTCAAATCATGAGAAATAAAATAAATTAAAAAGTGGGATTCGGTGATAATCTGTGGTCCTTTACAAAAAGCGACAAGTCGGTTCACATTATTAAAGGTAATGTTGATGCGCGTACGTCTACAATCTGGTTGGCTGTTCAATGATTATTTGTCCCACATAACTTTATACCGGAAAATTCGAACATGAGTTTTGAAAGCAAACACACAGAAAATCCAGGACAAGCTTATAAGTTATAGGAACCTTACCCAATTACGAAGAACTTAAAATACGATTCGATCTGGACCTACTACTACCAACTGAGCATTCAAGATGAAGAGGTCCTCCTCATTTTCTTTCCAGCTCAGTATAATAAATTAATCCTATATTTCGATTGTGATGGGTTTAATGGACAATTAGGAGGCTTGCATCTTGAATACATACGTAAAGGAATAAAGCACCTTGTATATTCATTTTGATGACTATGCTGACTTTACCATATATTGCCAACCTATTGAGAACTTGAAAATACAAATAAAACTTAGCATGCGGGGGGAAAAAGTAGTGCACTACATATTTTCCGCTGGACATGGATCCTCCCAATTTAGAATTACAAATCAATTTCGTGTTTGCAGTACCTCAAGAACAACGAATATTGTTGTTGTTTTTTTTTTTTTTGGTAAAACGAATATTGTTGTTTGTCACTAACATAATATGATAATTACATCGTTTGCTTGTTGTCATAATTTAAGCTAAAACGACAAGTTATGTATCATCGCCTAGAACTTTGTATGCTAATCTTGGTCGATCTTTTTAACCAACCATAACTCTCCCCTTGAAAATTTAGTAATTATCAGCCGCTGGATCACAAGGAAAAAAAAAATGAAATAGTATGACGTACGGTGGGTTAGATATCAATTGCTGTCGTCATACCCTTGCCCCCTTTATTCAGAAAGAACGATATTCTTTATCGACGACCATCGTCCAAAAAAGACAACCAAGATAATTATAAATAGACCCCAAGATAACGACTATGTGAAAAAATTATCTTTTTATAAGCATATATGCTTAACAGTCTAATAAATAATTCTATTTTGAGGGTATTTGCCCTGCTTTGAAGAAATGAAAACGCATAACTTACCCATCAAAAAAGTACAATAATATAAAATATATAAAAAGAAAATTCCAACAAAAAATGCCTGCTCTTTCTCATTTATCTTACCGTCCCTAGAAATGTCAACCGGGTTCAGCGTTTCAGCTCCTGGTTGTATAAATTCAACCTACAGTTGTCTCAGAAAAAGACCATCGTCTTTTCAAGACCATTACAAGGAGATATAGACCAAAAAGAAGGCAACAACAGGTAGACATTCTTGAACTCAAATCCTTTTTGTTTTGATTCGTTGGCGATGTCGGAAGATTTCGAGATGGGGATACACAGCAAGAACTGGTGGAATCCGCCGAGAGACTACGTGCTTCTCTCATCATCCCCATGTTCAACGCGAGAGCCAAATGGTATCAACGGCAGAAGTTTCAGAGACTGCTCAGCAGATATGGCGCAGATCATCAAGGTTGGAAGGTCTAGTGAGGAAGTGAATGATGATGACGCTGGTAGATCCATAGCTTTCCAAGATGATTTCGTGCAAAGATCTCATCAAATAGATTGTATGGTGGACTCCACAAGCTTGCATATGATGGGGTTTGATCTTTTTTCTGCATCATCTGATTGGAACCTTGCTGTACCGTGAGTATGAACTTCCTTATACTTTTAGTTTTCTCAATCATTGTTAAGTTTCTTTTATGGAGGAACCAAACTCAAATAAGATTGGATCACTACTAGGTTGATCTTGTAAACACCTGCTTGCCGGGACAACTAGTAGGACATCGATTCACACCATCAATTGAGAAGTTATAGCTACGTGATGTTTGTTCACAAAAGATTATGAAGACACTTGTTTACATGGAAAGTACTTTATGAGTTCAAGGAAGTCCTTTCCCCATGATATTTAAAGTGTGAAAAACAATAAAGGGAGAAAAAGGGGCCATATATAGATGCTGAATTTAGGGAATTATGAATAATTATCAAGCATGTTATAACTGAACTTGTATTATATACTTCGATGCTTCTGCAGGCAATCTAGTGTAATTGACGAAAGCAGTACCACTGATTCCAAGCTGCAAGAAGAAGACATGGCGAGTTCAAAATTCAAATATGAAAAAAATCAAGCAAAGGATGTGATGATTGATGATTCTTCGCATCAAATTCAGACTGATTACTGGGGGAGTCATTGTGCACCCACCTGTCATGTTATGTCTACCAATGGGTCATTCACTTCTTACGCTTACCCTTCAAATTCGACCAGAAGTTCTTTAGAACCAGAACATCACCAGCTTCAACCATCGCCTTTCAACAACCAGGTAATTGTTATTTTCTCGCCATCAACAGCAGATTAACTAGGAAAAACTATTAACATAACGATGGAAATGCTGCTCACTTGTAATTCTTTTTTTTTTTTCAGCAGCAATTTAGTGGCTTGCACTCCAATAACTCGTCCCTGAATGAATCTAGCTTCATTAATGCATCATATGCACAATTTGTCCATCCTGCACTGGAAGAGAAACAACCCTCTTGCCCAAAGGTGAGATAACTCTTTGTGATTGGTAAAATTGAGTTACATAGGGGGTATTAGCAAGGGTTTTGAGACTGAATATGCAGCTGTTTTTCTTTTTCTCTCGGAACGTGTAGACCAGCTGTGAAGATGCTGGAAACTTGGGTTCCATGGCGAAGAATATTGGCGTTGAACCTGCATCTAAAAGGCCTCGATTTGAGACACCATCACCGTTACCCACATTTAAGGTAAGGACATTGTGGACCGATTTAGTAACAACTTGGATAAAGATCGATGCAACCTCAAACCGGTTTAAATCTATGTCGCTTTAAGATATCAGGAGCTTGAATTTAAACACAAGAATCGGTTAACAGGTGCGAAAAGAGAAGCTAGGGGACCGAGTGACCGCGCTCCAGCAACTAGTTTCGCCTTTTGGAAAGGTTCGCTTCAGCATTATACGCTTCCCCTTTTTGATACAGGAGTACAAAAAGGGGAGTACTTTACTTTATGGAGATGAATAATTCTCAGCTCCAGCCACTTTATTCACCTCAAATTGATTTGCTTCTATCACTTTATTCTCTTTATCAGACCGACACGGCATCTGTTCTCCATGAAGCCGTCGAGTATATCAAATTTTTACAAGATCAAGTCAGTGTATGTTTTGTTCTTCATTTTGTTAAATCCATGTTGTTATGAAGAAAATATTCGTTTCCCCTAGCTAACAGCAAATGCTGGAGCATGTCCAGCTCTCGCATCATTCTGATAATGTGTTTTATGTTCACAAATTTCAGGTTTTGTGTTCTCCATACATGGGAAATGAAGCACCGGTTGAGGTACAACGTTCATCTTAAAAATTATTTCATGTAACATCTATACAACACCAAATATTAATGTGATGTGCATTACATATTACCATCTAATAATGTATTCATGTTTTCGTATAACAGCTTAATGACAACATGGTACTATAAGAAGAGAATGTAATGTCATGTTTTTGCCAATTTGTCATTTGATACGGAACATGTCATAAGATATAAGTGTAGCATAGAATCCTTTTTTCATTCAACAGGCTTCTACAATCATTTCATAAATTAGCCTACATGCCTATATGGTCTGGATACTTATGTTGCATATGTTGTTCTAAACCCCATACTTATGTTGCACATGTTGTTCTAAACCCTATTGTTACAATCAACGAATCAAAAAAAAAAAATTTAGAGGATTTAAAGTTCACCCAAAAAAAAAAAAAAAAGAGAGAGAAAGAGAGAGATATTTGTACTGTAACTAATCATGTCCATCATAGATCCAAACTATTATATACGTTTTTTTGGCAGGCTCTAGGAAAACGAAAAGATTATCAGCAAGGGCTTTCTAAACAAGACCTAAGAAGCAGAGGCCTATGTCTGATGCCGATTTCCAGCACATATCCAGTCGCTACCAGCGGAGCGCCGCATTTTTGGACGCCGACTCTGGAAGGAAATTTCACTTAGGGAATGATGACTCGGCCAGGAAGATAAAGGGCGCTTTAACACTAAGACAGTTAACTACAGTAGCCCATCACTTCCTCAACAGTCATTACTTTGGAGACACGTTGAATTCAGTTCAGCCCAGAAAGGAGAACAAAAAGACACAAAAAGCTGAGGGACCTCGAGCTTGGCTGTTTTGAGGGGCAAAAGAAAAGAAAAGCAAAAGGAATTGGAGAGAGAAAAGATGGAGACAAGTGATGGGCCATCTACAGAGAAGACAATGGTGATTAGGTTAGGAAAAATACCTTTAGTAGCTGCTGATCAAGGTGTACGAAGGCGGTCAACCGAAAGCATTCCTCCGGTTTGTATGTGAAGGTAGGTATGGAACCGGGAATATAAGGTGCTTTTTCTGGTGGAACTGTTGGCTGTGTATAAGGTGCTATACATTAGGAACTGAGACTAAATAAAGGTGCTATACATTTAAGACGTGTTTGAATTAAAATTGTTAATGCGTTTGAAGATAGTGAACAAACTCATTCTATTATCGATTAATGTGGTAGCTGAAAATAATCACACTAGTTGGTAATCTTTTTCATTCTTTATTTTCGGGTATGTGCAATTAATCTCACTAGACAATTCAACTTATAAGTCCAATTAATCTGATCAGAAACAAGCGTACGCAAACTTCTCATCGAACATGTATCATCGCTAATCAAGATCTAGTCCTCATATACGTGATATATATCTAATCATTTCAATGCCAACATATATAACTATTGCCAAATCTTAATTTCTCATCGCCGATAATATTCTTCCTTTGATGTTTAATTTTTTTGTAATTTAAGAGTGCAAACATAGAGAATCAGCGATGATGTTTATAATTAACCCAATAAAAAAGTCACACGACGTGACATCTGAATTTTTGTTCAATGGAATAGCAAATCTTAAATACTTGACGGTTGACATCACGTCATGGAGCCCATCATAGGATCACACCATTTGCACCACTGCAAGGACTTGCCACCTCAGCTTGTCCCTGTCATCACCACACCACCTCATCGCCGTGTCACTGCCGCACCGCCACCTTGCTGCACCGCGCGGCCTAGCCGAGTCTTCTCCAATTGGCCCTTCAATTGGCCACCAATTATGGCAAGATGAGGCACCAAAATTGCTGCCCGAGGTCTTCAGCCCCAAACCCACGTAACCTCACCCAGCCGGCTTCTGCTTGGGCTGTCTGGAGCTGAAGTAATGTGGCAATCAAATTGGACCACGCCCATGAAGCGGTGAAAGAGGTAAATGACAATTTACCCAGCCAAGCCACGTTCCGCTCTGGCTGTCTTCTCCCTGGGGCGGCCAACGAGTTGAAAATGTTGACCAAGACCATCCAAAGACGGTGGGAAGAGAGAAGAACCGAAAATTAAATCCAACCAGCCCATGTTTCTTCATTCATCCTTCAGCAACACGCTCACATCCCACCCTTTCCTCTCAGCCCCTTGGCCACGCCGCACTTCGACTCGCGGCCACCTTTGCCGGCGACGCGCCCTCATTCAACCAGCCAACCAACCATGCTGTTCCTGTTCTTGTTTCTCAGTTTGTCTCGAACCGCCAAAGGACCAACCATAACTCAGGTTCTCAAAACCTTGCTAACTATTGCGAGACATTCCAATGGACTTGAGGCAAGTAAATTACTTACTGTTTATGCTACATAGGTTGATTTCCATACGTCGAGGTTGATTTCCTTGAGTTTTAAGCATCTCGACTGATTTCGTGTTTAATTACGTTCGTCCGGTTTCGGCATATGTTGCAAGGATTGTTGAATTTCTAGTTCATTGAAACTATGGATATGTTGTTGGAACGCTGAATATTAAAATATTTAATTTGAGCTTAATTGACATGAATTGTGGATGTATCCAAGGTTATGGCAGTTTTGGGTCAATGTGCTGTAGGCTGAATTTTGTCAATTTTGTGCGGGTCTTTGTGGTACAAATTTGATGGGACTTTCTTCATGAAAATTGTGTATTATGCCTTGTTTTACAATATACTTTAATTTCAAAAAAATTTCACACTTTGCATGTGCAAAATATATTTCAAAAACTATGCAAGTCCGAAATTATTTTTATAAGCCATTTCCAAACCTTTGCTCAATTTCCATTTGCTACAGGATTTTTGATAAATAATTTAGTCTAGCGTCCTTCATAAAAGTTTTAGACCACATCTTAATCGCTTCTGCATACTTAAAAAGTGAAAAGACTTTAGTAGATATGTTAATCGTGACGTATTGAGGACATCACACATGATGCCGAGTAATAGTTTGTGAAAGTAATTAATCCTTGGGAAAAGGACACTGACAACTATTAATTTATGCACTCTCAATTCATTATTGCCCACCAATTGGCATGGTATTGGCTAGGAATTGACAGTTGATTGGTTGATGGGGGCATAAATAAATTACCAGAAACGAAATCATACATGGTCTAAATTGCAACATCTTAATGAAAAGCAGCTATCATAATCTTACTTTAGAAGGAGAAGGCTTTAGTTATACTCTTGTTTTGGCAAAGGAATGCCACACCTTCGTTTGGGCCCTCCTAGAGTACTGCGGTGCTACTGGACCGATATAAAAGCAATCAGAGGACGGAATGGAAATAAAAAAATAAGAAATAAAAACGAATATTCCTTTTTTTTTTTTTTTTTTTTTGGTCGATGTGATTCAATTTTTTAAAAGTGCTTTGATTTTTGTTAAATGTTTTCTAAAGGGTAAAAAATAATCTGTCCAATCAAAAGCCATATGCCAAAGTCAATGTTAACTCTATAATCTATATCACCTAATTTTTATTTCTACCATATAAAAAATTGAGATTTTTATGCTTGTAATACAGGTTTAGGAATATCGTCGTGTTCTTATTTTTTACCGATCAAAGTAAATAGGCAGATACTATCTAACTTGTGATTTGTAACATGTGAATTCAATCAGCATTTTAATTTTTATTTTTCTATTAGTCAGAAGAAATTGAGAAAGGGACTCCAAATATTTTCCCCATATTATGAAAATGAGAGCCTAAATGAAAATTGTGTGCGAAATTTTTCCCTTGACAAAATTGCCACCATATGTAGGAAAAAAGAGAGAGTAAGGTCCAATAAGATAGACGGTAAAAATAGGATATAAAATAAACTACACACACCAAAACATTCAATACCCAAAATAATGAAATATCTTAAAAACTCGTTACAATGTGAAAGTTGAAAGCCAAGGCTATTTGAAGAGAACAGATTATTCATTGAATCATCAGATTATTCACTGAGTTTCCATATCATCAGAGCAGAAATTCAAGCAGTGCCCTTGAGCTTCTTGGCGATGTCGGCGAAGTACTTGCCCTGGTGGAGCGCAAGCCCGAGCTCGAGCTCCGTCGGCAGCCTCGAGCCGTCGCCGGCAAAGGTCCCGGCACCGTATGGGCTCCCGCCCTTCACCTTCTCCATCTCGAACATGCCGGCCCCGAAAGTGTACCCGACAGGGACGAAGATCATACCATGGTGGGTCAGCTGAGTGATCGCGGTCAATCTGATCGAACCAAAGAAAGAACAACGGAAAGATCACGCTACGTGTGAGTGCGCAAGATAGACATGGAAAGGATTTTGAAGTCACTTCGAAATCAAATGATGCTCGCGAGCTCGATCAGCGAATCGGCAACTTACGCAGTGGTCTCCTGTCCACCTCCTTGAGACCCGGTGCTCAAGAAGATCCCCGCGGGCTTGCCCGCCAGCTTCTGTGAGCCCCAGAGGCCGCCAGTCGAGTCCATGAAGGCCTTGAACTGCGCAGCCATCATCCCGAACCGGGTCGGGAAGCCGAAGATGATGCCGTCGGCCTCCACGAGCTCGTTCGCGGTGATTATCGGCACATCGCTCTTCTTCGGCGGGGCGCCCATCTTGCCCAGAACCTCCTCAGGCAGTGTCTCGGGAACCTGCCATTTTCGCCAACACCATTCAATCAGGCGGAAACGGCAGTTGAAAATGCTTCTTTAGGATCACGGAAAAACTTATGGACATGGTTAAACTCAGGACACCGCTCACATTCCAATCAAAATCTCGCAGGGTCAAGCCCTAGAAGTTGCAAGGCATTCTTCTATTGCAGATTTGCACACGTTAGACTACAATAACTACAGCAAAAGATGTGAACTTTAACATGAAATTCATACCTGCCATAATGTTGCTTCTACTCCTTCCACTGAATCGGCTCCTTTCTTGATTTCTTCAGCGAGCTTCTCGACGTGACCGTACATCGAATAGTAACTGCATCAGGAAGAAGAAATTCCGCAGATCATTAAACGAAATTAAAGAAACTCGGTGGAAACTGGAGCTTGGTCACTAGTCACATTCAAATCAAGGTTTAAAAACATCATATTTATTGCTATGTGACATTTTCTCCAAGGAAAACAAGATCCACGTCAACTGTTTCTGGCCTGACTAGGATTGATTATTATAATACACTAAACCAGCCTTCTCAAAACACCATTCTGTGCATGCCGTGAGCCTAGGAGAGACAGAAAAAGTTGCAGATACTGTTCAAAACGGAAAGAAAAAGGGAGAGCAATTGCTGAGATTATGTCACGTTACAAATATTGGAGTGCAAGCGAATCAAAAGAATGATGAATTGCAGGGGACCACGTGGGCTCGAAGGGCGAAAAGAAAAGCACGGGCAGGCGGGTGTTGCATTTTCTTCCTCCAATCATGATTCAAAAGTTTGGTCAGACTTCACTATCACTCGTCAGTTTGGTTTCTTGCAAATTAACAGATCGATACCCACAAGGACTCGAAATCGCTCCATGAACTTGCAGCCATCAAAGAGAATGAATTTTGTTCTAGAAAACATCTTTATCTTCAAGTTGATGCCAAGCTTTTGACATCCTCCAAAAGAACAGGAAACAGAGTAAAACCCAGAATTCTCTTGAGACTCACAAGACAAAACTGTCGAAAGAACTCTCACCCACGAACGATGGACCGAAACTACATACGAATTCCGATCACCAAGAAACAGGAACGAGCCAACGAAAGAGTTGCGCAAACAAATTCACAGTCGAACAGAGCAAAACCAGAGCACCCGAAAACAGAGCAGCGTTAAAGGAGGCAAAAAATAAACCCTCCCCCCACCAAGAAAGCCAACGGAGCAGCGTTTAAGGAGGCAACTCGCGAGACACGGTACTCACACAATGTAGACTTTGGCGGCCATTGATGACAGCGCTCCTGTTGGCGTCTCTTCTCGTGAGTGCAACGAGCGAAGACGGCGGTCGATTCGATTCGTAAAACGGACTGCGAAAGCGGCGCGGCGTTGGCAGATGAGGGAGGAAGAAGGAGGAGGGGATCCCCTATTTATAGTGCCGCCTGCGCAGAAGGGGGTCGCTCGAATCTAGTCGCGACATTAAAGGCGTGGATCGCAATCGTGCGTGAGCTGTGCTCCTTTCGGTCCATTTATGTTAGCGTGGTTTGATGTCATCCCGACATCACGTTTCGAGTAATGAGAATCTTGTATTGTTACCTACGGGAATAGTCATCGTTGTTGCCTCCGCAATTTAGGTTGCGGATCAGTTTTATTTTCTCTTTAAAAAAAAAATAGAAAAAAAAGATACCGTTCTTTCCTAGGTGATGACCATTGACCATGTTTAACTATCTTGCACTTATCCATTTATGAATTTTATTTATAAAAAAAAAGAGTTAATACTACGAAAAACCTCAAAAAGATATGCTTATGATATATTTATCCGATACTAACCAAAAATGTCAAATTGGAATATCTTTGATAAATTTATCACAAAAAATCTCAAACTAATACATTTGTGACAAATTTATCATCCATTAATTTATGTTAAATGGTTTAATACCACAAAAAACCAAACTAACCAAAAATATCAAACCAGTACATTTGTGACAATTTTATCCTCCATTAATTTACGTTAAATTGGTTTAATACCACCGAAAAACCGCAAACCAATATATATATATGATAAATGGAAGGTAAAATCCCAAACCGATACATTCGTCAGTTGCTATGTGTTATCTAACCAAACAATTTCCCGATAAAATTTAACGAAAACCTACGAAAGGCAAATTTGTCCAAGGGTATCAATTTAAGATTTTTAGTGGTAAAAATAAATTTATCATAAGTAAATCAGTTTGGAATTTTTTGTGTTATTAACCCTTGTAAAAAAAATGTATCGACGCTTATCGAGCATGACATATTTCTATGTAAATTCCGTTGATCATCAGAGGAAATTTTATTTCGATTCCTTTTGCATTACATTCATTATATTTGTATTTGTAATGATAATATTTGTGCTTGGAACATCGATATTCTTTTAAAGAAATAATCCTTGCTTTGAAGTACACATGTTTTTAGACAATGTCGTTTCATTTTTATAATTATTGACATGTTCAACCTCCTCCCCCCCAACCATACATAGGTACGTAGACATTGCCGATGTCATCCCAGCGTCATTCTTAGGTAATAATTCCTAATAACCTATGCATTTATGGTATCGTGGTTTCTTGATAAGTTCATTTTGTATTCGTTTTCTTGCTTGCGTTGAGTTTCATTATTTTACCATATTTGTAGACGTTTCGGATGTCAGCAATCACATTCTCAAGCTTTTTTTATTCCTTATTTATGTGGAAACGCTGTTGACGTCATGCCTGCGTCGTTCTTCAGTCATTTACAATCACCATCTTAAATCTGTGAACTTTTCTTTGAGCTAAGCCATGGTTAATAATCACTATTATACTTTTATAATCCACAATATCTCCTTTTGAGTTGTTATTATTGTAAAAGGCTCAATTCCATAAAAGCCCAATTTGAGGTCTAGTTCCAATTTTGTCTGAATTTTTTTTTTTTTTACTAGAAAAGAAAATCTCCAAACTTTAGATTTAGTCCAAATCTGCCTCAAACTTTTCTAAAAAAAAAAAAAAGAAAAAAAAAGACCCAACTATAGGTCCAATCCCGATCAAGAGTCTCAAAATATGTCTCCATTAGCCCTCTGTTTAAAAATTACTGTAAGTCCTCCCTAGTTTTCATATTTTAAAACATTTTCATTTTGAAAATAATTTTCCAAATCACCTTGCTGATATGGATTTGTTATAATAGTGGAAATGCCTTGTTCGTTAGGATTGGTTCACGGGAGTAGATTTAAGAATAGATTGAAAGTTGGTGATTTTTTTTTTTTACAAAATAAAATGTAATGTAGATTTAGGACTAGACCTAAAGTTTGATTTTGTAAAAAAAAAAAAAAAAAAAAAAGTTGAGTGTTAATGTTTGGGGATTTTTAGGGGAATTAGACCCAAAGTAAATTAATGTTTTCTTAATAAAATTAATGTAAATTATGGTTGGTACTATAAGTACCCACATGCTACGTATATGTAAAAAATTGACATTTAAAACATCTTGCAAAATTATCTTATTACAAAAAATTATTAATTAATAAAAATATATTATTGACGCAACACACGATATTTTTGAAAAATGTCACCTTTAACCTTTTTTTCAAGATTTAAAAAATTTAAAAAGTATATAAGATTGAAAAGATTCAAATTTTAAATTTTAAATAAATGACAGATAAAAATTGAACTATGAAATAACAGATTTTTATTTTTTAGCAAAAAAGGTAACTCTTTACTGGGTGATCAGGCTTAATTATCTTCTACTTACCCATTTAAGAATTTTATTTATAGAACAATAGCACTTTTCGATCATGAATTTTTTCGACATAATTACGTTGATTATTGAGAATTTTCTTTTTCAACCCCTGCCTTAGATTGGTTATGGTAGTATTTGTAATGTTAATATTCGTACATGTCATTCATTACATCGACATTGGTCTAGTACTAGCAATTTTTCCGGCCACGTTTTTAAAGAAATAACCATTTGTTTGAAGTACATGTATTTGTCGACAACGTGGTTCGATTTTTATAATCATTGACCTGTTCAACCTCTTCCCCCCAACAATACATAAGTATGTAGACATTGTCGATGTCATCCCAGCGTCATGTTTACGTAATAATTCCCAATAATCTGTGCATCATGATATCATTATTTATTGATAAGTTCATTTTGTATTTTTCTTCTTGCTTGCGTTGAATTTCATTATTTTACCACATTTGCAGACGTTTCGGATGTCATTTTTACGCTGCTGACAGTTTTTGGTCCCATCTCAATCTCCGCAATATATCTAATAAACTTGTCTTTGACCTACCAAAGAGAAGGCAAATTAGCCATGGTTAGCAATCTCATTTAAAGGTCCTTCAACTGACATCATACTTTTTTTATCCAAAATCTTTCCTCATGAGTTGTAACTATTATAAGACTATATTTTGTTAATAATGTCCTTGTTAATTATGATTGGCAGTATACATATTAGTAAAAGTACCCACGCGTTGCTTGTTTATAAAAACTTGACATGTTAAAACAATTTGCAAAATTGCCTTATTGGAAAAATTTTAAAATATTAACTAATAAAAAGAGATCATTGATACAATATGAAGAATATGCATACATATAAAAAGAGAAAACTCTTTTTTCCGGAAAAAAAAAATGTCTATAAGATTGAAAAGATTCAAATTTTAAATTTTAAATAAATGGCAAATAAAAATGGAATCATTAATTTATGGATTTTCATGTTTCTTTTTCAACAAAAAAAGATAATTCTTTCCTGGATGAAAGGATTAATTATTTTCCACTCACCCATTTATAATGTTTATAAATGAAAGAATGTACCGGCACTTTTGGACCGTGACTTTTTTTTATTTTTTATATGATTTTGTCAATTATCCGAGAATTTCCGTTTCGAGACTCCGCGCCTTAGAGTCGTTATATTTGTATTTGTAATGTTAATATTCCTACATGGCATTCATCACGTCGACATTTTCTAATAATCGCACTTTTTCCGTGTCATATATTTTAAAGAAATAATCCTTGCTTTGAACTACGTGTATTTCCTTCGACCAAAAAAAAAAACTACGTGTATCTCCAGACAATGTCGTTTGACCATTATTACTTTGACACGGTCAATCTCGTCCTCCCAACGACACATTAGCACGTGCCGATGTCATCCCAACGTCATTTTTACATAATAATTCCTAACAAACTAAGCATTATGATGTCATGGTTTCTTGATAAAGTTCATTTTGTATTTTCCTTCCTGTTTGCATTAAATTTTATCGTATTTGTGGATGTTTCGGATGTACACAATCACACTCTCACACTTTTTATTTTTATCACCTTACTTATATCCAAACCCTGTTGATGTCATGCCTGCATCGTTCTTTAGTCACATTTCAATCTCTGTCATATATCTCTAAACTTCTCTTTGACCTTACCAAAAGAAAGGCATATTAGCCATGGTTAGTAATCTCAATCGAATAATAACATATTTATATTATCCACAATCTTTCGAATGAAATTGTAACTATGATAAGACAATATTTTTTTAATAATGTTCGTGTTAATTATGCTTGGCACAATATATATCAAAAATTGACATTTATATCCTTTTTGCTAGAATTTTTTTATTACAAAATATCTAAAGCATCAATTCGCAATAAATAAATAAATTGCACATGTACATTCAAAGAGAGAAATACTTATAAGATGCCTCTAACTTGTTTTCGATTCGATTGCCAATTTATATGATTAATTGGATTAGAAGAAAGCTAGGGCACCATGACAAAATTTCTAGAACATAAGTCATTTTCTGGTTATAAATTGATTTCTCAATTTCTATTCCCTGAACGAGTTTCTGAATAAAAAAACATATTTGATAACGATTCAAAATTCCTGTTTTAGGAACAGAAATTCATTTGATAACAAAATAAAATTTCTATTTCTAAGGTGACAATGACCATTGTGTGGTGTCTATCAATCGGCGTTCAATGAGTGACTGGAGTCTGGTGAGTGGCCAACATCCAGTGTTCAACATTTGACAATGGGCGGCTAGCGACAGGCAACGAGTGTCTAGCGGTCAATGTTCGATGGTTGGTGACCAGCAGCTAGTGTCCCAGGGGGTGACAGGTAGGCAGTGGGAGGTGACAAGAATAAACAATAAGAAGAGTTTCCATTTCTTATTTTTGTTCCATAAATAAAAAAGTTAAAAGTTTCAATTTCTGATTTTTACTCCAAATCTATTTTTAGAATAGAAATCTCTTCCAGAAATAGAATAATGAAATTGCGTTACCAAATGGATTTTTATTCCAAATCTATTCTAGAAAATAAAAAATAAAGAAGTAGAGAAATAGAAATTTTGTCATACACACCATTAGGAGTCATGACCAATTGAAGGAAGGACAACAAGAGAATATCTCTACCTTGAGAAGAAAACCTTCGAATCCATCTTTTTTGGACGAAAAGGGCAAATAGAACTAACACCAAAAATGCTCTATCAAGGAGCTGAAAAGTCCTCTCTCTCTCTCTCTCTCTCTCTCTCTCTCTCTCTCTCTCTCTCTCTCTCTCCATCATCTTCTTCATCCTTTAGCCATAGGGTAGGATTTGAATTAGTCTCACTCTCCTCCATCTCTTTTGTTGATTGTTTGTGTTTATTGTTCTTTTCTTACTTTTTCTTCTCTCCGATTTAGATTTGGGAGTTTTTTTCTCCTAGTCCAATCTTCAATTTGAGAGTTCAAACTTTCTCTATCTCTCTCTAGGTTTGGGTGCTATCCTCTCCTTGTCTAAATATGAGAGTTTGATAAATATATCTTTGGGGATCAGATGCCTCTCTGCTTTGTTCGTGTACAGATTTTCTACCTCCAGCTTCAATGACAATCGTAGGAGTTTTGACGTGTCGTTAAATTACAAAGTCTTACTCCTCCACATCTTATATCTGTATTTGTTTAACCTACTATGGTTGTCTCTATACGATAATTGTATTGAGGTAGCCAAACCTAGACACACACCGTGAACTGACAACATCATAATTACTAGAGAAGGAATTTTCGACGTGTGCCTATCACTAACAAAAACATAAGATCTAGTGATGAGCTGTTGATTTTGTTTGATGGATTTATTCTTGTAAAACAAGTTTGTGCTTAACTTTGCTAATGCTTGTTGATTCTCCTTATTTCATGGATTTGGTTTTGTTTTTCAACATTCATGCTTTGTTATGCTTTGCTTTGTCACAAATACTATGTATTTTTGTATTCTTTTGAATAATAAATATAATTTTCTTTCAATCAAGGAAAAAAAAAAAACTAGCACCAAAACTAAACCCCTACGATCGAGGGGTGGGATCATGAGATTTCAATTTTTGGAAAATAGTTTCTTTTGACTTCCTGACAAATTAGGAATTCGAATTCTCCATCAATAGAATATTCTTTATAAAAAAAAAAAAAAACTACCAAAGCATATTTTGGAAAAGAAGAGAAGAATTGCGATCCTCGTGGGTAGGAGGTCATTTTTGCTTTATAGAATAGATCAAATATATCTATGGAATATATGGGTAAGAAAAGAAAGGCATTAAATGAATATTCGACAACAAGTTTCAAATCAGAGGGCGACTCATTAATTTTCTCATGCTCTATGCATGAACCTATAATGACCTTATTTTACTGCAATTTTGCATATTTCGATTAATTTTCTATTTTGATTGTGGTCCTACCGTACACGGGATTTTTTTTTTCTTTTAAAGGCAATCTTAACATCTACCAAACGGATTCAATAAGGTAAATTCGTATTCCTCACGTCACTGTCCAAAAATAACAAATTTATTCCATACCTCACTATTGCATCATTCTATCGTCACCTAAATATTTCCCACGGTTCACATTGGGATGGTAGACTTAAAATTCAATCCCTATCAATGCGACTTTGAATTAAAAAATCCGAGATGAATATTTCATATGAAAAGTCCCAAACCAACCGATTAAGAAACTCAGATTCAAAATACACTTAAAAATATGCAAACTATATCGAGTCGAGTTACATAACGATTTAATGATGCTTTAGTGACATCAAGTCAGGTTGCATAACAAGTCGACATCAGTTGCTAAATTCATAGTTTTCTTTTAGAATTATACTCATCCCAAATTGATCTAGAAACTCGTTAACACGATGTAATTATAGGATTAAGGACCTATCTCACCATTAAATTTGTGCATATTTCAAAATTGAGCTAATATTTAAATTTCGTAATCCTCTATATGACATGGGTTTTCACTCCTCATATGTTGCCAATCTATATATACTTGACAATTAACTTCATAGGAGAAGATCAAATGAAACTAAAACCAGGCTATGGGAAGTGAATTTAGTTGTATGTCGGCAGGCGAGCCGGCACTCCAAATTTATTATATATATATATTAGAACAGGAAATAATTCATTAATTTGTCAGATCAAATCCTCTGCTTTTGGACAGCGGCGTCGTCTAGATACAACAAACCACACAGCTGTTGAGGCGTCGAGATCCCTGACTTTCCATAAAATAGTGGGCGAGTCGTGCGGACGCAGCGAAATTAGATATAATATATATATAGAAACTGAATAAATTAATAGGATTTTAAATTCCAAACATCTTCTGAGTGGCTTGCTGGGTACAGATCACCAGGCTCACATGACAAGTACAAATCGATTCTAAAAAAATCAATAAATTAACAAGACTGCCGGGTACTGTCCAAATTCGCATTCAGTTTTGCTTTTCCTTCTCCTAGTAAACGGATTTTCTTGTTTAATTATTATTTTTGTCAAGTATATATATATGTTTATTTCTATACTGTTTGTGCGCAGGCTTGAACGAGTCGTACGACGACCTTGCAAAGCATCTTTCAGGTCATTGTGCCAACTAATTTTTTTTTTTAATGTTATGTCATGACAAAACTTTAGGAGGGTCAAGGTAAAAAGGCATCGATTCGAAATCTTTCCCATGGAATATTCTTAGTTCGTAGTAATTCAAGACTTCAGCTGAGGTTCCACAAATATCTTCCTGCATTTAAAAGATTTGACCTACCAACCTTGTGTCCGCCTTAGCCGCATATCGATATTTTGACCATTTAGGGCCGGCTTGATTGACCTTTAATTTTTATTTTTAAATGTGAACATAGATTTTGCAAAAGATTCGCTTTGAATTTCTTTAACCTGTCTGAAACATTCACGATATTTGGATTAACACAGAATTTCTTTTTTTTTTTTTAATGCAAATTGGATAATATCTTAAAATTTGACGAGACCTTTCTACTTTCACTTAAACCTAAATAAACAGGCCCTTATGTTATGTCATTTGAAGTTGTTAGAGCATCAAAATATCAAAAGCACCTCTTCATTTAATAGTTTTATTTGTGGGAAAGGTACCAAAAAGTCCTATGACATTAGTACCAATTTAGTTCTAAACATTTCAATTAGATTAATTTAATCATAAATCTTTTCATATTTATACTAATTGAATCCATTCAGTCAATTTTGATTAGCTAACATTGATGTGGACGCCATTCGACAGGCGAACGCTGACATGGCAATTTTGAAATAATTTTTTTTTTAATTTTTCAATTTTTTTATTAAATTTTTCTCTCTTTTTTTCCTCTTCTTCCTCTTGGCCTTCTTCTTGGAGAGGAAGGCCAAGAGGAAGAAGAGGGAAAAAAAAAGGAAACAAAACAAAATTCTAAAAAAAAAAAGTATTTAAAGGTTGTCACATCAATGTTCGCCGACCGACTGGTGTCCACGTTAACATCAATAGCTCAAAATTGACTGAATGAACTAAATTGATATCAATATGTAAAATTTTATAACTGAATCGGTCTAATTAAAAAGTTTAAAACTAAATTTGTATTAATGCCATAAATTTATGACTTTTTTGGTACTTTTTCCATTTTATTGGAGTATTTAACTAACAAATCACATCTTCTTTTAATATCCTAATAATTTTTTAGAAGGTGAATAATTTCCCTAAGAAAAGTTCTGAAAAGTTGCATTATATATCATTAAAGTTAGTTGTAGGGGTAATCATTTCTAGAGTGGGCAGCTTCCACCTTAGAACTAAGAACTATCAATGGCTAGTTTCAAAAATAAAACTGGAAACTGTTTGTCCATGGAACTAGTTGAAATGCTCCCACTTCGGAAAAGGTATGAAACTTGAGAGCGAGCGATGAGGTCAAAGGCCAAAGGTGATCGAGAGTAAGAGTGACAGAAGGAGCGATGAGGCTAGAGGTGATCGAAAGTGAGAGTGATAGAGGGATCAATGAGGCCGAAGGCTATCAAGAGCTAGGGTGAGAGAGGCAAACAATGCTACGAGATGAGTGAGGTGAGAGATGTAGAAGTTATTAAAGTTTTGATCTAAATGTTAAAACATAAAAAATTTAAAAGAATTGTATGTGTACCGATCCAATTTAGGTAATTAAGCGAGCTAGCAATTCCACATCCGAAATCCGATCCTCATGGAAATCACAGATTTTAAGCCCGTCTAATCGGATTCTAAGCACTTCCTAGTTCATTTACACACTCCTCATTAATTATTAGCTTGAAATTTTGTTTTAAGTGTATTAAGGCTTGTTTTTTACTCCCAAAAAATAAGCCAAAAGTACTTTTACCATATGTGAACTTTAAAATAGTGAAAGTGCGTAGGTTGTAAGATTCAGATTAAGCAAAGTGTAAAGATCAATCCAAATAGGTACTTAGACTTCTATGTGATATATAATATATTAAATTCTTACAAGAATTTGATTGGACTTTTTAGTATGAAACATGAGTATGGTCGCTAAACTTTAAGGAATATTGGACCTGATGAAGCCTCTCAACCATCCTGGAAAATAAGAAGGACGTCACATCATCTCCAAACTCAGAAGAGACAAAACGAACATAGTGGTGACGGACGTAAACCTCTCCAAAGTAGGGGTCTGTGCGTTGCACAAAAGTTTATGAGACACTTCTAGAAACCCAAACCGGTCATCATGTGTCAATTCGAAAGAAAAGTCTTAACGCATCGGGATCAACTTAGATGCAAGGAAACATCGTAGCTAGGAAGAATCTTGGAAGCCCCTCGGCAATATGCAAGCCAAGTGCCATGAAGCTTCACCGGTATTCCTTTTTGTCCTTGTTGAGGTCGCGGTTGGGTGAGCCACCCGTAGCACGGCCTTGCCCGACAGGCACGAGATTGACCGACTGACTTCGAGTTCAATTCTAGCGGAAAATTATGATTTCCATGGAGACACTAAGAATAGAAGGCAAAGCCCAAGTCAATGTTAATGAGTGATCGACAATAGAAAAGAAAAATATATGAATACAATAGGAGCGGGCATATAGACAACAAAGCGATGTCATAAGCATGATCACAAATAGACACGATCGATTAGCGTTTGGGCTACATGCCACAACATAGTACGGCATGACATAGACTAGCGAGGCACAGCTTTCCACATAATTAGGTCAATTCAAGCACAATGTTACAGTAGATTAGACCGATATCCAACACAATTGATCTCCTTGAAAAAAGGCGAATGGCAGGTTTATCAAGAACTATAAGTGCACTCTCAAGGAGTAACAATGATCAACCCAATCTCGAAAAGTGTAGCCATTCAAGAAAGGTCAAGGGGACGACCCCTACTAGCAAAGTATTAACTTAGGGGTACCATATGCACGAGCCACTCAGATACAACAAGCTTGTTCATGACTTGTTAGGTCCAAATAGCAGGCTGTAAGCCTGTAACCCAGTAATGGTGGGTCACCAATTGACTCTAGCAATCAAAGTCATTATAGTCATTATAGCCTAAACGGTTCCTTAGATTCTATGAACTACTCATGGGTAATTACGATTCCCATTTCTTTATCGTCTTCCGCCTGCATAATCATGTTTCGAGTTGGCTTTTTTTGGGAGGATACAATCATGAAAAAGGCTCGTGTTCCTGCGTGCGTGGTAACATCACATGATTCATCTCAACCCACATCACTTTCCTGTTATCTTTTCTCTTTGCTTTAAGAAGAAAAAGAATAAAGGGAAAATCAAAGTTGGCCGACCGCCAGCATATCAGTTCCTCCACAGTCAAAGGTTCAATGTCGGGATCCACCACCTCGTCTCGACATGTTGAAGTCCTATTGCAACATTCATGCGTTTGGTTTTTTTTCCGGCGAGTTGAGGGTTGTCAATTTTGAGAGCTTTCCTAGGATTGCCTATTTGGACGCGAGATATATGAACATGATTCGAACACGATACGCTAGATAAGATCAGCCTGCAATTCTACTGGGGTTTTACATGATTGTATTGGAAATTGGCCCGTGCCAGTAACTTAACTAATGATAGAATTCAGCTGAATAATTCATAAAGAGTCTCACACGTTGCCACAAGTTGCTAAAATAAAAAGAAAAAGGAGAAAGTAAGAGTTGACACTTTTCTAGAAAGTTTACGCATATTTTGCTCTCGAATATAATCTTTAGCGTGCATAAGAGTTCGATGGAGGTGGGGTTTGTCAATGAGTTTCAAATTTATTGTTTCTAAATTTTAATGTATTTCAACTAATGTTTGTCTATTAACAGCAAAAGCTAGGTGTTACAATGGTCCACTTCACCTATGTATTGTGCCTTGCATATCCTTATCACATCTATGGTTCAATTAACAAGTTGAAATTTTTAAATTTCTTGAGGTTGCCAAACCTCCCGAATGAATTTAAGGATAAAAGAAAAAGTCAGGTGGATCGATTCTGAAAAGTAGGAAGTCCTCTTCTCATTATATCTATTATATTATATATGTGTGTGTGTGTGTGTGTGTGTACTTGATAGATACTTCTATGGTGGGTTGTGCTTGGAATTACAGTGGTCCACTTCGCTTATGGATCGAGCTATTCATATCTCGTATGTATTTCCAATTAACAAATTGGTTAAATTATGCTAGGAGCAAAGTTCTTGCGTGCATGATTAATTGAATGATCTACACATAATGAAGTTGAATGGCCACGTCGGGATTATATTATTAACATGATGCTCTAACTTGACCCAACACGAGCACGATCCGCGACTACAAGATAGGGTTGCTGGCAAGAACTAAGAAGCACTCTTGACTATTTGCTAGGCTCAATTGGGCTTCTCGGCAAATTGCAATTCACCTTCGACAATTTAAGAGTATAATGAGCCGGCCCAAATGCTGGGATAGCAGGCCAGCATGTAAGCCTATCGTCACAGTTGATTAACGAAATTCCTGCTTGTTTCCATCCTTCTTTTGCATGGTTGGTGCATCAGAAATTTCATTATTCAAATCCTACTATGTAAAACAAAATCTCTAATTTAGAGCCACTTGCACATATTAAAATGCCCAAATTTAATCGAATTTAAGACTTGTAAAGTGTTCCGTGATCTTCCCGTCTAGTCTCTATGCTTGTCCCCTTGCAATTCAAAGAAATAAATAACGATACTCGCTTTTTATCATTTGACATGATTTATGAGGTTTTGACAAAAACTGAAGGAATAAATATGTTGGCTTGCAGTGCCATGATTGGCAAGACTAGCAAAGAATCACTTATCTGTGGATTGCCTCAAGAGGTTGCGATAGGTCGAGTGAGGTCAAACCTAAAAGTTCAAGCTGCGGGAAATCCCCCCTTTTTTTTTTTTTATCAACCAGATATTGAACCTATTTGAATTATAATTCGCTAGCAGCCCGTCTGGTTGTAGTAATGAAATGAGCACGTGAATTATGCGGTAATGTAATTGTAATACCTATTGTACTCTTTGGTTTATTTACGTTGCTTAGTTTCATGACTGACGTGTGATAAGCGGGAGTAGCATTAGAATTCTCAGATTACCCCTAAAATCAGGATTGATATGGTCGGTATGTCTAATGGCTCCCATGTATTATTAGATGCAAAATTTATTTTTGTCAAATATTTATTTATATTTGACTCTGAAGAGTTGGTGTAATTAGTTGGGGCATTGTCTAATTTGCAAATTAGGAAGTGAAGTCGTCCATTCAAATTTCATCAACTGTATGCAAATCATCTAAATCAAGGCACATGTACAGGCTAAAGTCCTAGACTTCACCAATTCATGGGGCTTGCAAGGCATTTCATGGGCCTTCACGTAGCTGCGCCTCCATGCCTTAGCCCCTGGATAATTAATCTTTTTATATTTCAATAAAGTATGAATAGAATTAACATTTAAGCACATAACATTCACATAAAAATAACATTATAAATAATAATTATCATTTGAACAGCCAATCATGGGTTTAATATCCTATATATTCAAGGTATTGCATTTTGATTTATAACTTTTTTTTTTTTTGATAATTAATGTATAATTATCATAAAAAAATTAATTATATATGGGATTATGTTAAAACACGCATTAGTTATTATAACTAATAGTACAATGGAATCTAAAAATTAAAATTTTACTACAATTTGAAGATTAATTAATATAATTAGAAATATATAATCATTATTACGGATACATTCAAATATATTAAATTGCGATATATTATAAAAGATAACATCATTGTTTTTATCAATGTTTTAATTGTTCACCATTATATTTATTAATCATGTATTTGGTGTTATTGTTATACAGATCCAAATAAGTTCAGTAATAACTAACGTAGCTTTTAATTATAATTAATAATCAAACGTAGATAGGTGACATTAAACAATTAGAAACTGAAGTCAAATTGGATCAATTGGAAAGTAGGTCTATAGAACCTCCTACATAAGATAGGCATATTTTCAAGTCTGACTTTTCTGATCTCATATGGTGAATGGCATAATCATACTTCCTTAAAAAAAAATGCATCAATTAGTCAATTGGGAGTAATCTAATATAATAAGATTACTATATTTACTATTGCATCCCACATATAGCTCCTCCAATTAGGTAACTGCTAATTTGTCAACTCGAATTTGGCCCCGATTGAATTCCGTGGCTTACCTTTAGGAATTTCAAGATATCTACCTTTCAAAGAACAGTTAGGTCCACACGAAATAAAATATCGTCAACTTATGTGATAAAGCCACCTTGATCACAGGGTGGTAAGTATTCTTGAACATATCCAATATTTGATTGGAGTTTCATGAACAACATGACCCTTGGTTATGGCAAGAATGGACCGTATAATCTACTAATGAGATACTCATTCATGGAATCTCCAAAACTTTGTTATATCGGGAGAATTATCTAAAAAGTCTTAAATCTTTTGCAATTGTGTCAATTTAGTCCTAAATTTATTTTTTTGACCAATTGAGTCATAAATTTTTTATGATTGTGCCAGCTCAGGCATTCCAACCAAAATTGTCAGTGCTAGCCGGCAAAGCAACAATTTTTTTAATAATTTTTTTCTTCTTTTGAATTATTTTTTTAATTTTTAATTTTCTTTTTTTTTTTTTTTTTTTTTTTTATCCTCCCCTCCTCCCTCCTTCTTTCTTTGGCTCTAACAACCGGCCAGCCCTCGCCGGTCACTGGATTGAGGCGGCTAGGTGAGCTCGCCTCGCGTCGCTAGTCAAGGGCAAGCTCACCTAGCCACAAGCGGGGAGAGCCCTCACCGGATCTCGTGAGGGCTCGCCTCGCCATCGTCACTAGGTGATGGGTAGCTCCCCCAACCACTAGCGAGGCAAGCCCTCATCAAATTTGGCAAAGGCTCGCCTCACCAGCCTGAGCGATAGTGAGGGAGTCCTCACCCCTCACCCATCTACGGCAAGGCAAGCACTCTCTAGATTCGATGAGGGCTCGCCCCAGCCAGTGGCTGGGCAAGGCGAGCTCATCCAGTCCCCTCAATCTAACAACCGGCGAGGGCTTAGCCGGCCGTCACTTAGGTTGGCGAGGCAAGCCCTTACTAAATCCAATAAGGGCTTGCCTCGCCAGTGGATAGGGGAGCTACCCCTTGCCTAGCGATGGTGAGGTGAGCCCTCCCCAGATCCAATGAGGGGGGCCTTGCTGTCGCTACGTCTGGCAAGGCAAGCCCCCACCAGATTCAGTGAGGGCTTGCCCTTGCTCAACAATGGCGAGGCAAGCTCGCTTGGTAGCCTTAGTCCGATGACCGGTGAGGGCTAGTGGATCGCTGGAGCCAAAGGAAGAAGGAGGGGGAGGGGGAGGAGAAGGGAGGAAAAAAGAGAGAAAAAAAAAGGTAAAAAGATTAAAAAATTAATAAAATAATTCAAAAAATAAAATATTATTAAAAATTTGTTACCGGCACTGGTCAACGGCCACATTAGCGTCGGCCGCCCAATTTTGGCCTAAATGATTGAACTAGCATAATTGTAAAAGGTTTAAGACTCAATTGGCCAAAAAATAAGTTTATAACTAAATTAGCATAATTACAAAATGTTACTTTTTTGGTCATTTTCTCTTGTTATATCATGTGGGTTTCATGCAAACCCAATGCATTTAAGCATCTTTGTCTACCGAAACATGCATAGGACATAAGGATTAACATTCGTAGACAACATTTTTCCAAGAAATTATACAGCCCGTTGTTTGCTATCTATTATAATGTTGCGTGTTTAATTGAAAAAAGGGAAACTACCAAAAGCATACATTGTCTTCCATCCAATGATTACTTACACACCTTTACTTGTGAAAAATACCAAATACATACATTCCTCTAGAGACCTATTTGCATATTGATATCAACTACTCTGCCCTCCCTAATTACAAAAATATCATCTTCTTCGAAAGATGCTTGCTCCTAAATCCTTAATTCTCGCACCCACACGAAACATATAAAACCACTTAAATCCTAAATAAGATACTATAATGAGTTTGCAAGAAATGATTATTTGATCTTTTTCAATATAGGGCTTTTAGAAAGTTACGAGCCCGAACCTTTCCCACATCTAATTCTAGTTAAATTGGGCGTGGGTAACATTCATAATGTGTTAATATTAAAAATTAGAAGAATAGTTGAAGAGAGTTTCTTTCCATAAGGATTGGAAGAATATATTGAAAAACACAATAGAAAAGAAAAAGGTTCCCCTTAATTGCTGCCTCTTTATCGACGTGAAATCACTGGGACTTCAGAAAAATTACAAATTCTAGATTAAAAAACCGCGAAATAAACTATTACAAGTATGCAGTTAATTTATAATAGACCTGTAACGTAATAGTCGTTATTGCAATGAACGTTGCTGTAAATTTTACTGCCAACTTGCGCACTAACTACCGTCCCAAGACCATAAACTTCCGAAAGGGAAAGCTGTAGAAAAGAAGGTGATGGAAAATATAATCTGACAGAACCTTCTTATTCTCAAGTCAAGCAGCAAAAGTGATTTTATCAATTCACGAAGGCTAGATAGGCGACATGACGCCATTAGAAACTGAGGTCAAGTTGATCCAATTGGAAAATAGGTCCATAGGGCTTAACACATAAGATGGACAGATCTTCAAATTGACTTTTCTGATTTCATATCGTGAACTGCACAATCACACTAATGCCTCCATTAGTCAATTCTGATTAATATAATACATAGGATTACTATATTTACTACCAGCACCCCACATGTAACTCCTTGGATTAGGTAACCGCTAATTTGTCAACTCGAATATGGCCCCCCAATTGAATTTCATGACTTACTTTTAGGAATTTCAAGGTATCTACCTTTCAAGAAGAGTTAGGTCCGCACGAAATAACATATCGCCGACTTACATGATAAAGCCACCTTGATCACCCAAGGTGGTAAATATTCTTAACATATCAAAATTTCGGTTGGAGTTTCAGGAACAGCATAACGCTTGTCATTGGTTATGGCAAGAATGGACCACATAATCCACTGACGAGAAAATCTGTTGTATCCTTAGATGTCTAAGGATCTTTGTCTACCAAGACATTCATAGGATATAAGGATTAATATTCCCAGACAATATTTTCCCGAGAACTTATTCTGCCTCCTCTTAGTAATCTATTAAATGTTGTGCGTTTCCTTGAATTAGGAAAACTACCACAAACGGACATGATCTCCCATCCAATGATTGCTTACAAAACTCTATTTATGAAGATACCAAATACGTACTTAACTTTGGAGACCTGTTTGCACATTTATATCAATTATTCTCATGCCCCATTTACAAAAAAAAAAATCATTTTCTTCCAAAAATGGTGCATTCCCAGATCCAAATCCTCGCAACCACACAACATTCAAAACCGCTTAAATTCGAAGCAAAATACTGCAATGAGTTTGCAAGAACAAATTATTTGGTCTTTTCCAATATAGGGTTTTCTTTAGAAGGTTACGAGAACCCACGTTACCCACATCTGATTCTAGTTAAATTTGGACGTGGGTAATATTCATAATGTGTAAACTCGTGTACAAACAATATTTTAGGCCGGTTCAACCCTTTGGACAAAACATGCCAAAACCTTTCATTACCCAACGATGGTGGCTTTATAACCAAGACCTTTCTCTTGCTGACCACATCCCTCTTGTCCGCCGGCAACCACTGCCAAGCACGACGAATACATGAACCAATCAATGTGAACATGTTGCAGAGAAAGAGAAGACCAAATCAGGTCAACCAAGGGCAAACTCGTGCGACTCTCCAGTTTCTTTTTAAAGAAACAAGCACAAGCCTTTTTTAATGCTCTCTTCAAGCTTGGCAGTTGAAGTGAAGCCAACGACAGAAGATGAGAGAGACCCACCAAACACGGATTGACCAGAGGAGAGAGTTTCAAGTCGGGTGACCCAACAATTGCCTACGGTAACCAACCCGCTGCAACTCCTATATGCACCGCAATGAAGTCGAGCAAATTGCAAAATGAAACACATAAAGGAAGCAGGAGAAGTTACTGCACTTACTCGCTTGGGAAGGGTTGCGTCGGACAGCCGAGTTAAGGTCTCCAGCACATGTACTCGTACTATGGGAAGCCAGTCGACTGAAAGCTTGCCAAGGAAACTCTCGATATTGCAGCAATTGACATTTATTTGCAATTGGCTTGATGAGCAGCAATATACAGGGTGAAGAAAGAGAGAGAGAGAGAGAGACTTTTCACTATATCCTTTGCCACCATAGTGTGTATAAACTATTTCTACATCAGGGTCAGCCTTGAATTTCTATATGCCAACTGCGCAAATGTCGATCATCTAAAAGCATCGCAAGGCGAATACAACTGATAAATGTTAAGACAGGGACAGTGGATCTAAGTGAAAAGAAAATTCTCCCTAAATTTCCTTCACTATGATATAGAACCTGTGGTATGAATGAGACCTTAGCTAACTCAAGGCCATTCAAAAGAAGCTAATCATGGCCAGACCAGATTAAACCATGAGGAGATAATGTACAGAATATCAGAAATCAAACGGGCAAACATCTTCGCACAGTTTGAAATGTCAAATTGGACAATTGGAATCACACTCATTTCAGACTCCCTCAATTCTACCATCAGAGAAACAACTAATTTGACAAAACGGGCAACACCCCTAGTACAGAAAAATGCCTCCAGTTTCCTTTTCTACCAGTCGCGAGCTTCAAATGGAAAAGCAAAACTCACCCTCTAGAACTAGCTTTCCTCCATTACTAGTATTACCAAACGAACCAAAAGAAGAATCTATTAAACTATCCAAACAGATTTCTTGAAGTCATTTGATCACAAAATCGGAGAAGAATGAACTTTCTTCATACCAGAAAATACAGAGCAATCAAGTAGAATTGGAGCAACAGCCCATGCTTGTTATCTTTATTCAAATATACAAGATACAGAAAACATGTCCATCACTAAAATCTAACCTTTTTTTTTTGCCCTGTACAGAAATCTATCCAACAAAAGGTGAGAAAGACACAGGAACAACAAACCTGACTCGCCTATGCATCATTCAAAAACCGAACCTTGACCACAAAACACACGTCCAATTTCATGTCAACCCCTCCAAAATCATCCACAAATTTACCCCCTCAAATGATCATCTCATGATCAATTGGAATCACCCTGAAGAAGCTGAGCCAAGCTGGTGGCGTTCCTCCTAATCTTCTCGTTATCATCCTCCACCAAGTTAATGCACATCTCCAAAACCCCAAGCCTCCTCACTTCCACACAAATTCTCGCACTAAAACAACAGAGCGAATACAGAGTCAGCAACGCACATTGAACTCCCTTACAGCCCCCATTCCTCAGCACCTTCACCAAAACCCTCACACACCCATCACACCTCCCCATCTCTTCCCTCCCTTCCCTGCACTTGGCCAACATCGCCAACACCTCGACCGCCCTCTCGATCCCCGAATCCGCGGCCCTAATCAGAACCGGCACCGACCCGTTCGCAGCCGTCCGCATGCGGTTCTCCGGGAACGAGCATATGGCGAAGAGCGCCGTCGCGGCCTCCTTCTTCTCCCTGACATTCCCATCCCTCAGAAGCGAAATCAGAGCACTAATCGCAAAAGGGTACTCACCGATCGTGGCCTTGTTGACTTCCACGACCGCCAAGCTGGTGATTATCGTGGCGGCCAGCGCCCTGCAGTTGGCCGAATCCGCCCTCAACGCGCCGACCATTTTCGAGACCGCCCCTTCCGCCACCAACCCCACCTTGTTATCATCGTCCAAGCTGAGATTGAGCAGCAAGCTCAGAGCCCTCTCGCGCATCAACCCATCATCCGAGTCAACGCAGCTGAGCACCACCGACGCGGTGCCCGACTCGGTGAGCCGCCGGCGGAAGACCGGGTCGCGTTTGGAGAGCTTGGTCAGCCGGGCCAGAGCCTCGAGCTTCGCCTCGAGAGGGGAGGCGCGGGAGGTGAGGGCGGCCACGAGGGCGCCGGGCTCGGGCCTCGGACCCGGGTCGGGTCGGGCGCCGGAGGCGGGGGCGGGGGCGGGGGCGAAGTTGTAAATGAGGCTGCGGAGGGCGTGGTTGGGGATGAGGGAGGGGCGGTCGGGGAGGGGAGCTTGGTGATGGGGCAGGTCCGGTGGCCGGCGTCGAGCCACCGCTGGATGGAGGAGCGGTCAAAGGTGTGGCCGGAGGAGAGGATCACCGGGTCGGACATTATCTCCAGCGAAATCGGGCACCGGAAGTCGTCCGGCAACTGGGTCGTCGACATCTCCTCGCTCCTTTCCCTCTCCCTCTCTCCACCGAGGTCCGTCAATGGCGTCCTTGCTCTGCCGTTGCAGGGTTTATGAGGTTTTTGGCAGAGAAATTCTAGAGAGAGAAGCTATATAGAGAGAGAAACGACTCGAGAATTCGAATTGGAGACTGCTCCTTCTTCCTCCATGGGTATAAAGATTAAGCAGGAGCTTTTCTTTTTTCTTTTTTTCTTTTTTCTTTTTATCTTCTTTTGGCCCGAAGCAGGTTGACGAAACGTGCTCGGCTTGCGGCTAAGCTCGTTTCGGCAAACGTTCGGGGGATTCTGCCCGAATTACACTTCGGGAACCGCTTAGATTCGTCAAAGGTTCGACAGCATTTTTTTTTTATTACGCGTAGGTTTGCGCGACGGTGCGGTGATGTGTCGCAACACGTGCGTTCGGGCGAGTTAGGTCGTAAAGAGTTTGCTCATGGTGCATTTGAAGATCGGCGGACTAAGGTCGTATTCAAATTTTCCTTTGACTGATATTCACTTCGATGCATCTTGTTTTAATTGCAAAATGTTCGAGATTTCACACTGGGTCCTAGATCGGTTGTGCGAAGCGACACATGGTAGCGACTTGCCTTCAAAGTTCAGTACATGGAGCTTGACCCACGTGGATCTTGAACCAATACAATGAGAACAGACCAACTTCCACACTAGGAAAATCACCTGATATAATGTTACATGCTCCATACAACGAGTGGGACGTAGATATGGTACTTTGCTAGCTCACTCGAACGATTAGAATTGCTAATAGATGCATGAACGACATAGTAATACTTACTAAGTCATGACACATTGATAGGCTCGAATTCAATTTTTTTAAGACTATGGTAGCAAGAACGGTCAGTCTATTACCCCTCGTCACATCTCATCGATATTTTAAGTTACGTCATCTACAAAAAATTACGAAAGCGACAACATTAACTACTATCTTCAATATTCATTTTGCAAACACAGTCGTTTAAAGCGGAACTATCGAATCCCTTTAGAGACGGTAGTTTTCAATGACTACCCATTTTTGCGGGGTCTTGAACCTTTGGGAAGCAAGACAAAAGAAGAAACCACTAGCATACTGCCCCACTTCCTTGGAAGTTACCCTTCTGTTGGTCGGCACGGCCTCGTCCCTCTGGCAACGGAACAAAAGAAAGGACAACTCCCAACGGCTCCCCTCATTTCTGAGAGTATCTTTGTCTTTCCCACCTAAATGGGGGTACTTTCAAATTTTACACCTCAAAATTTAGACGAACTCATCCTGCCAATGGAACAAATGAAAGGACAACCTTGGCATACAACATGCCTGGGAAATAAATTGAGGAAGAGGTTATTTCTCGCGAGTCAATCAGCAATTGGTGCTCGTCGGTCACTTTGCCGGAAACAAAGAGAATAGGGGAAGGGGAAGAGGGGAGCGAAAGTCATCATAGGCTCTCGACTTTTTCATTGATGACAGACCCAAAAAGGGGGAAGAAAGCACCAAAAAAAAAAAAAAAAAGAGAGAAAAAGCCAATAAAAGCCCTGTTCTCAGCAGTTGATTAGGGGGGGGAAAAGGGGGAGGGGCAAAAGGGTCATTTCGCCCCCGCTTTCGGGTCCAACGGTCCGTTTTAATTTAATGCCCATTATGGGAAAAAAGAAAAGGGAGAAGAAAAAGAAAAGAAAAGGGGGAAAAAGCTTCCAGTAACGTAACGAAAGTGAAGGTGGGGCCCGCGGCTGTCACGGGGAAAAGTCTACAGTCACGAACGGTCGGGGGTTGCGTGGGGGCTTTGATCGGACCGCTGGTTTTCTCCCGTGAATGACGAGTTTTCCTTCCTCCTTTTTTTTTTTTTTTTTTTTAAAGGTGGTCCACAGAAAAAGTGCCGTTTGAAAATTACGAATCGCTTATATCACACAATTTGGCCCCCTGATACAAAAGATTATATAAAAAGAAAAAAAAAACCGCTTATATTTTGTCAACTATAATTATAATAATGAGATTATGTGGGACGAAAGCACAATTTTTCTAGAAGATTGAGATGATAGATGATAGGAGTCAGCATGATTTCAAAGTAAACTCGACAATTTAAAAACTAAACCGAAGGAAATCATTTCAGTTTTAAATTTTAGGATATGCATGGAAAGACTCGGATTTCAAAATGAGGAGTTTGTTCCAACAAATTCTAAGTGGAATAAAAAACTTAGTATCTAAAACAAATCTATGTTGTTCTTGTTCTATATATTCACGTGATCACGTGCTATTTCATCGCGTTCAATAATAAGTGCGTGGTCTAAAATCATTAATCTGAACTTCCATTTCCGGAGATATTCATGATTAAAATCTTTATTTTGTTAATATTTCATAATTTTTTATATCAAAATATGATTCATGATTAATAAATTATAACAAAAACACAATCGTTCAATTAATAGTATAGGTAGAAATTTGGTAGATTTTAAAACTGACTTCAAAACTACTATATTTCAGGTTATTGTGTATTCATGATAGGTTTTAAATTTCAAAAATTGAAAAATCTATTCCAATAAATAGATTCCACGTTCTAAATGGAATATAGATAAAATCTAGAACCATTTACCCTTGTCATATATGAACTTGTAATTAATTCACATATTCCAATGGCTATTTACTAATGGTAATGCCGAATTAATGCAAACCCATAAAAGGGAAGCTATTTACTAACGGTACTGCCGAATTAATACTGCATCCCTGTAAATAAAGGAAAGTCCGTACAATCGAATATTTTTGTGATTGCTGGTGCAATGCATTTGCCACGTGTCGGTCGTTGGGCGCGATGCCGTTGGAATAATGAAGGGGGGTTTGTCCCGTGACGACCGGGTGGGTCAACTCCTCTTAACTTCCGTCCAATCCGTGGCTCTTTCTCTTCATGCCATCGCCTCAAGCAACGCGTTTCTTCTCTAGTTTATTAATTTCCTTCTGCCCCCACTTTTTCTCTTTTTCCGGATTGGCTAAATCGTGGAATTAAAAGAAATGAGCCAACGAAAATGACATTCGGAGGAAATACAATATAAAAATTTATTTAAGATTGTTTGTGGGGTCAGTTCGTAATCTCAGGGAAATTTTGCTCATTGTAGTTAGTGATTAAGGCTCCGATAGTGTTCGTGAAAAATGAATAAATTAATAAAAATAATCATTCGTATCGTTTGAAATAGTTGGTCAATGAAATTTTTTCATTACTGATGATAATTTATGTCTAGACATTTTTGTGGATAAAGAATATATTTTTCGTTTATTCAATTTTTGTTGACGATACGATCGATTATTCTTTTTAAAAAAATTATTTTCCAAATCATTCGTTTTTAGCAAAATAAACTAAGTCTAAAAGAAAATTTTGTGTAATGTTTAAATACATGATCAATAATTCTAATGTTTTTGAGCTTGTAAAACACATGGAGAGTCTCTCCAAACCTATTGTGCGGATTTTAATTTAGTCGCAAATTTTTCAATTTTGTCAATTTGGTGAAAAACTTTGCGCAGAAGTCTAATGTAATATTTCCGACCAATTTTTGTTGTTGACATGACGGCATACCATGTAAAATGACTGACAATGACTAGATCCTAAGAATTTTTTGATGAAAATTAATCATAATGTTTATATGAAAATTTTACGCAAAAAATTAAGACTAAACTAAAGAAATTGAAAAATTCAAAACTGATTTCATAAATGTGTAATATGTTTGGGATTAGTTGGGTGATTTTTGAAAAAGAAAATAGTTAGATGTTGGGAGTCGTCCTAAAGATGGGTGGACGACCTTAGATGAGGATTGTCTTGGAATTATGCGCCTTTAGAACGTGCTTGAATAGTGCAAACCTCGTGCCGCAGCACATGTTCAATGTTGTGAATAGTAAATTGCAAAAAGAGGATTTGACCCCAAAAAACAAGAAAGTTTTGCAATTAAAGAGAGGCACGGGGTTTGTTCTGCTCGTTCGAAGTTGACAAAGATCACATCTAGCTATATAAAAAACCTTAAATAAAATTGAGATTTCCAGTGCATCGTAATTCTTTAGATCTTCGCCCTAACAAACTTATATATATTAAAAAAAATATCAAAGATTGTTTTCATTGCATTTGTTCTGCCAAAAATAAAAATAATTTTAAAAATATTTCTAGAAATAATTGCATGTGTTACTCACAAAAGTAAATGGACAATAAATATTTTTATCATTCACAATAGTATTTAGACATAAGTTATTGTCGATAATGAAAATATTTTAATTGATTGGTTATTTTAAGTGATATACGTGATTATTTTTAGAGAAATGACATGTGGAATATATAGTTTGTGTTCTTTGAGGGGCTACGAGATTATATGCTCTCTCTACAGAGAGAAAGAGAGATTAGACAATGTGTGGTTGGTAAACAAGGATCAGTTTTTAGCAAGGTACGGAATGTATTGTCAAATATTCAATATGATTCTACAAGATCTAGTTTCCTTCAAGTAACGAATTCTAGCCAATTGAAAGGATCTTTTGATCAATCCAGAGATCATTTCGATTCCATTAGTAATAAGGATTCGGAATATCACACATTGATCATTAGAGCCTATTTTCATTGTTTAATTATTGTCCTTATTCCTTAACAATATAGTGTAGGTCAAATTGTCCTCTAGAAGTAAACTTTGTCTGGTTGTACCCCTTAGTTTTACATAGATGGGTGCTTCGCTTTGTCTTGACGTTCGGCGGGTTAAAACAAAAATCGTGACTTACTATCCCTCCTCACTTTTCCCTAATTTCATAGATTATATGATAGAAAAAAAGCCATAAAAATTTTAAATTTTGTCCACTATAACACAGTTGCTCTAAGCTTCTAATTTGTGACATTAAAAATTCCAAATTATACAAAATATAACACATTTATTCTGAACTTTTTTCTTATTGCATAAAAAATCCCAAACTTGTACCTATGTGACGTATTTACCTCCATTAAAGTTTATTTAGATGAGTTTTTAGCCAAAATAATGCCGTTTATATTTCAATTAAGCCACATAAGTGTCATGTTAACACTATTTGCTTTCTAACTCCATTTAGACATATTTTTAACGGTTTTCGTTGACGAAATTTTGATGAAGGGTGAATGTATCACATAAATTCAAATTTGGGGTTTTTCATGTCACAAAAAAATTAAGGTAAATGTATTACAATTAGCATAGTTTTGGATTTTTAATGGCTTTTGCCTTGTATAATAAGCATGTCAAAGGTTTATGAGGAAATGTTCATTCTTTTCGAAGATTGGTAATGTTCGTGGATGAGATATGCTCGAATGGAGTTCGACAATGTCCTGAGAGGGTATATACTCAGACATACATCAAAAGTATCTACTCTAAATGAAATAACTCGACTCGGGAGAGATGATGAGCTTAGATACATTAAAACAAAAAGAAGGGAGAAATGGAAAAAGGAACAAAAAGGCGATAGTCACCGCCGTGGTTGCCCGATCTCTCTCTCTCTCTCACGTATGCGCGAGCGACATCCCGCACAAAATTCCGCGGAGCGCCACCTTTTGTTTGGACCTTGGAGATCAACTTGCGGCAGTCATTTTAGAAGATGTTCTATATATTTGTTTGAATTCTATGATAGATATGTGAATTGGTACCACCTCGTGGTGGTGTCTGTATTCCTCAAGTGACACGCATCATGAGGTGGTCACTGTCTTAGGTGACAATGACTATGTTTGTGTCACTTATGATGAAGTGGAATTGGCCGCGAATGGAAGGTATTTTACGTGATCATCATCACACTATGTGACAATGACAGAGAAATGCTAGGAAATAATTAAGAAGCAGGCATTTAAAATTCAAAAGTAACAAATTAGTTGGGATGCATGCCAAAAAATACTATTAAGGAATATGGGGCTTAGGAATAGAAATGTGCATTGAAATGAGACATACTCAAATTTTATGTGATTGATTGATTACATCACATCTAGTGTAAGTGATATAAATATACTTTTATTTGTCCATGGGGATCTATAAGTTCAAGTTGATAACATTTGCCTTTTCTTTTCTTTTCTCTAATCCCAAAAACATAATTTTTTTACATTACATATTTAATATGGTATTATTCCATATGCATAAAATACTCATTTGAATGTCATATTCTTGACATAATCTGAGAAGTGAGCGCTTCAGTTACTTGCAAACACTTCAAAAGGTAATCCTCTCAAGTTTTCGACTCTTTTTCAAAATGAAGCAGCTTTCCATCTACACTTCCCAATGCCTTCTTCTATGGCAATGCAGATGTGCTAATGGAGCATACCCGACTCTCTCATTGACCTATTTCCTAAGAGATAGTTACCTGTATCTACTACCTTACTTAATCATCATCGACTAACCAATCTACCTATTTACATGTTTAACCTAAAAGAACATTAACAGTCCCAATTCTACCTCTTTAGAATTGGACTCTCATAATGTATAACAAAAATCTATGGATCAATCACCTACTTTCTTCTATGCATAACCAATCGGCTTTAGGCAACTGTGTGCAAGCCCTAATGCGGGATGTGAGAACATTTTATATCACCTAATACATTAATTTTTATTAAATTTTAATATCATGAAAAGTTTCAAACTAGTACATTTATGATATATTTACTTCAAATTAATTTTTTGACTACCAATGACCATAAATTGGTATACTCGTGACATAATTATCTTAAACTAATTTTTGAACACAAAAAATCACAAATTAGGTAATTTGTGATAAATTTATCCTCTATTAGTTTTCGTTAAATTGAATTAATACTATGAAAAACCATAAATTGATATACATGTGACAAAAGGAGTGTAAAACCTTAAATTGATATACTAATCAACTATCACGTGTCATTTAACTTAACAATTTAACGGTAAAATTCAGTAGAAATTAATGAAGGGAAAATCTATAAGAGATGTACAAGTTTAAAGTTTTTTTATGGTCAAAAAATTATTTTTGGGTACATGTATCACGAGTGTACTAATTTAGAATTTCTTGTGATATATAATACTATTTTATTTTATTCTTATTTAAACACCCTTATATCTATCTGAATGCCTTCTTCTCTAGCAATGCATACATGTTGATGGAGTGTGCCTGACTCTCTCATTGACCTCAATTTCCTAAGAGATGATTACTTGTATCTACTACCTTACTTAATCATCATCGACTGACTAGTCTACCTATTTAAATGCTTAACCCAAAATACGTCAACAATCCCAATTCTACCTCTTTAGAATTGAACTCTCATAATATATAACAACAATCTATCGATCAATCAATCACCTGCTTTCTTTCTATGCATAACCAATCGGCTTCACGCAATGTGTCCAAGCCCTAATGCGAGATGTGAGAACATTTTATATCACCTAATAAATTCATTTTTATTAAAGTTTAATATCATGAAAAATCTCAAACTAGTATACTTATGATATATTTACTTCAAATTAATTTTTTGACTACCAATGACCATAAGTTGGTATACTCATGACAAAATTACCTCAAACTAATTTTTTGAACACCAAAAATCACAAATTAGATAATTTGTGATAAATTTATCCTCTATTAGTTTTCGTTAAATTAAATTAATACTATAAAAAACCATAAGCTGGTATACATGTGACAAAAGGAGTGTAAAACCTAAATTAATATACTCATCAACTATCACGTGTCATTCAACTTAATAATTTGAATATAAAATTCAATGGAAATTAATGAAGGGAAAATCTGTAAGAGATGTACAAATTTAAAGTTTTTGATGGTAAAAAAATTAATTTTGGGTACATGTATCATGAGTGTACTAATTTAGAATTTCTCGTGATATATACTATTTTTCTTATTCTTATTTAAACACCCTTATATTTATCTGCATGGCTATTTTTCTTTGCCGGACACCCTTTTAGTTGGTGCCATTTGGGGGTAAAGAACTCCAAATGAAAATGACTTTTTTTGGGGTTTGGGGATGGTGGTGGTGGTGAGCTTCCTCCCTCCCTTTGAGCGCCCACTCCCCCACGTTCGCACAGAATCACGCTGCCAGCTGTCACGAAAGCGATGGCTCGAGGCGACCGACATGGACCGGTTCAACGCTCTCGACCTCACGTTAAGATTTACCCCAGCGAGGCCAATAATAAAGAAAACCACGAAAGTGGCCAGCTGACGTGGCAAAACATACGAAGAAAATAAAAAAATAAAAAAATAAAAAAATAAAAAATTTGAAAGCTTAGAACGTGATCCACGAGAATTGAAAAGTTCTAGTGGCATGGTAGTTGGGGCCGTTGATATGGGTTAAATTGATTTCTTTTTTCATTTTTTAATAATATATTTTTAAAATTTTAATTTTAATTTTTTTGGGGGTTTTGTTTAACTTTATCGTCGCGCACGCAAACGACTTTGAGTAAGTCAATTTCGGCATCTTTTTTTTTTTTGTCCCCCGGTTTTCCATGCTTAATAATTAACCTTTTTCTTTGCTTTCTAATCTCTGGAAGATTCGCGCCTGCCTTTTAACTTAAGCCATGTCGGAAAAGCCCACTTAGCAAATTTGTATCAGAATCAACGTGGTTGTAACTATTGTCTTCTTCCGTTTCTTTTTTTCTTTTCTTTTTTCCTTCTAATTAATTTTGGGTTAGTGAGAAATGTTATGGAAATAAAAATAAAAACAAAAGCAAGAGGATAAGCATCGCTACCACCCCCGGTCTTTCATGATAAAGCATCCAACAACACATCAAGGGTCTATATCAAATTCTGTAAAACAGATTGGTGTTAACTGTTAATGTGTAAAGTGTAATTGAGATGCCTTAAGAATCTTTCTATAATTATGTTTTTATTTGTACCTAGATTGTAGACCCATTAAAATGGGTCATAAACCCATTTGGTAATCCAAATGGATGTTAAATGAATTATAAATGAGTCTAAATACAATATGAGTATTAAGTGAGTCATAAATTGGTTTACAATTTACTTAGACCTAATTCATTTCTATAGCTCTCTTTTAGTCTCACCTTCAATTGAGAGATTGGATAAACTATGGAAGTGTTTACCAATATGAATCAAGTTGAATATGGATTGGGTTGAATATGGATTACTAAATTACATTGCATACAAATGGATCAAAAGGGGTTTATTTGGGTTGGGTCATTTATCATTTGACCCAAACCCGACCTGATTTACTCGTTTGACAGGCCTACCTAATTGTATTGATTACTCTATTTTAGGCAATCACAATTAGCCACCAGGTTGTTATTTTTAATTTGACTCTAAATGTTAACGTGATATCATAATAGGAGGTCCATAATAAAATCTTTCAAGTCCCCTATTTTTATCAATTATTATAATTTTCTGAGATTGCTCTTAGGCCAAATTTTAGCCTATGCATGGGGGTAATGTTGTAACATTTAAATATTAAACCGCGTATACATCATTACATAATTAATTTTTTAGAGTAGTAGGCTATTGTCTCACAACATTTTTCATGGATTTACTCCTTTTAGTACGACTCTACATATCTGATCACGAGAATAACCTAAATGGAACTCCAATCCTGGTATTTATAATCAAAGTATCAAAGTTAACTAAAAAGCAAGCACCATGCAATTTTCAGTTCCAAAACATATCAAACATTATGAACATAAGGATTCCATATCGGTTTGACAGCCGAGCCATGCAAATGATTCTCTTTCGGACTTTTGCTGGCTCAAAACACGTTTGGAATTCTAGTACCCAATACTTGCATAAACTACTTGGGTTTTTGTAGAGAGTTTGTGCTATATAACCAATCTAGAGCAAAATCTCGAAAATTATTGCAATATATTTTAAAGTGAATTTGTATCATAAAACTAATCTATGGCAGAGATGGCATAATTAGCGGCCTTCGAGCACCGAAATTGTAACGTCATTCCCAGAAGCTGGTTTGTCATTTGTGGATAGATTCGCGCCATGGTGCTTGCTCTTGAAAACGTATGCAGGTCGTTTTGGGGATGGAAGAACCACATCTTTATTTGCCAACATGAACACAACGGTGGACATGTCCGGCCTATCATCCGCGAATTCTTGCACGCACAAAAGACCGATCTGAATGCACTTCAAGGCCTCTTCTTTGGTGCATGAATCACCCATCGACTCGTCGATAACGTCCTCGCAGTTCCCTTCTTTCCATAGCTCCCATGCCTGCGATTGTGTAGTGAACAAGCTGAGTATATTAGGCGATGTAGTATGTATGAGTCCAGTCCTGTCACTTGTACTCATTCAGAGTTCTAGTACTTACATGGCCTACCAAGGAAGATGGACTTTCATGGTAATATGCACCGTTCCTTTTGCCACTAATGACCTCCAACAACAAAACTCCAAAGCTGTAAACGTCGGATTTTATCGAAAATATACCTTCCATTGCGTATTCTGGCGACATGTACCCACTGCCGGGCAAAAAATGAAGCAGAAAAAAAGGGGTTTTGACTAGTTAGTTGAGTTGAGGCTCTTGGAATCAATAAGCAGGTAAAGCATTGCAATGGCAAGAATTCTCACTATGTTCCAACTACTCGATTTGTGTTTCCTCGGATTTGGTCCCCGCCGCATACCCTAGCCATACCAAAATCCGATATCTTTGGATTCATCGCAGCGTCGAGTAGGATGTTGCTGGCCTTTAAGTCTCGGTGGATGATCCGAAGCCTTGAATCTTGGTGCAAGTACAAGAGTCCTCGAGCCACCCCAGATGCGATTTCGAACCGTTTTCTCCAATCCGGCAACAATCTTTTTGTTTTGTCTGGACCAAGATCAAGACATCAACAAACCATTGTTCGTTGTCATGGGTCGATCTATGAAATCAGAGTATTCTAGCTAGTGGGAGAGCAGAAAATGTACCGAAAAGGAAGGTATCCAAGCTCTTGTTAGGTAAATACTCGTAAATTAGCATTTTCTCGTCTTCTTCGACACAGCAGCCTAGTATTCTCACCAGGTTCCGGTGCTGGAGCTTCGCAATTAACCGGACTTCGTTTTTAAATTCTTTAACTCCTTGTCCTGAATGTTTCGATAGTCTTTTGACCGCTATTTCCATTCCATTGTCCATAACGCCCTGTCAATTATATTTCCAATATGCAAGTCTTTATCAATTTTTCTAACTAGCTTTGTTGTGTAATGGAAATTTACCTTGTATACTGTTCCAAAACCGCCTCGACCGAGCTTATTGAGGACGGAGAAATTGTTTGTTGCCGAAGCTACGGTACTCAGATCAAAGAGCGGCACATCTCTGTTTCCCCTCGGTTCATCACTGCGGTCTTCCACACACTGAGGGCCGTTGAAATACGTTGAACTGGTCATATCACTCACCTGTGGATTATGGCTTCTGCGATCTGTTTCCAAGACAACCACATAAATGCCATTACAACCTTGGAGAAATTGTGAGATTCCTCATTCAGTAATTCATTTCGTTGAACCGAATGAAAGTTGTAAGCTTGAAAAGATCTTCTTGGTTTATATATTGATGTACTTTATGATTTCATCTCTTGTACCCTGAAACTGGCCTTGTGCTGGTTTAGTTTCATTGTTGAAATGCTGCGTCGAGATGTGAATTGGCATAATCGTGCTTTCTTTTGCTCAAGGTTCTTAGATTCGGAATTGATTAAATAAAACATAGAATTCACTCCGTAACTGACTTCCCATAGCTAAGAATAGTTCCAAGATTGAACCGACTAAAATTTGCTTCCTTTATTAAGTGGTGAACAATAAGAGGTGATGAATTTTAGCTGGAAAATATAATAAATAGCGCACGAATGTTGAGGACTAAGTGACGCACCCTTTCTCTTCTTGATCGCCAAGCCATACAAGAAGAAGCCGGCGAGAAGTAGAGCTGTCAAAATTGAAACTAGAATGATCGCAACCATTGCCTTTTGGCTGTGGGATCTTGTCTTCCTGTGACGAGCTGAAAGGAAAGTACAAACACAGTATTTCAGATTCAATGACCTCGAAAATGCTTGTGCCAAGTAAAGGAAGTAAAATTCTTTCAACCTCGACTTGAAACCATATATCACCAAGTGGATCTCAAACAATACACAGTTTATGCGATCCAAAAGCTCGAACTTAATTCCTAGAATTGTGTTTGTGAATTCTTATGCTCATGAATTTAATCTGTTTTGAAGTTCAATTCATCATTTGCTTGACAATACTAATTTAATAAAACAAACGATGCCGGATATGCATCACATTAACAAAAGTAGTACTAGTAACATAAGTTATAGAAGCCGGAGTACCTAACTCAATGGCATCGACCCGTACATATAAATCTTGACCTGAATCGGCAAATGTTTTTGTATCGACTAAATCGCCATGCCACATGAGGCACCCGGAACCTCCCAGGCTTTCACTGGCACTAGCATAAGCTGTGCAAGAGCAATCCCTCAGGCATTCCTCCTCGCACTCCTTCAAGTTCAAGCTCGTGTTGGCACGTGCTTTTGAAGTGTCCGGCACCTTCGCACGTGCCAGCCTCACGAATCCTTCCCCACTTCGACACACTGACACCCCTCCCCTCCTTACGCACCCTGCCGATCCATCTCTAAGGTACCAATCGCCGGGGACTTGGGCTCGAACCCTGGCAGGCATGTGCACTCGAACTGGCCCGTATTGTATGGATTGCAGTTGCTGTTGGGCCCACACTTGCCGTAATAATCGCACTGGTCCTTTGGATCGAACCAGAATTCTATCCACCGCCGGTCTCTGTCGTGCCACGTGGATCCTCGGAGTGACCCCGATTCGTTCACCACCATTCTGGTGATGATCGATGCGTCAATGACGCCATACATTATAGAAACCTCGTCTGGGTCATTTACAAAGCTTAAATTAAAGATGTAAGCATGAGTCATTTCAGGTATACCGCTCCACCGATCTCCAGTCCATGACCCGGCACGCCAATATGGATCCCCGTCCTTGTACAGAAGCAATTGAGGGTAGCCCGTTGGGTCGATCTTATAGGAGATATTGCCTGGCGTCGGATCCTCTGGGGACTTCCATGATGTTAGGAACCGGTTCAAACCAGTTTTGCGGTTCAACCCGAGTTTCATGAAAGGAATCATAGTGTCTGTTGGATAATCAAAGCTTTGCCATATCACCCTTTCGCTAAAATCTTGAACCAGGACAAGATTGCCTGAATCCATAAGCTGGGCTGTTGTAGAATAATTGGATAATGCATAAGCAACATTTGTGGACCAAACAAGAAAGCTTCCATTTGTCTCATGGAGCACCAAATTTCCATCAGAATCAATCGAAAGAGCTCCTGAAGTGCCATTGATTGGCCTCTCTCGGTTAGCAACCCAAACAACAGTTTGCTCAGAAACTTGGTAATACCAAATTCCGACATAACGGTGGCTAGAACTAATTGGGCTGAAGAAACCAAGAGCGAACTTTTTACCACTGGAGACCAAGAGATTGCCATCTCGGATGGTATTGTTTTGGCTTAGGATGTCCAAGCCAATACTTCCCTGAAGTAGAAAAAGAAGAAGCAGGGCAAATACTGACCCCTCTTCTGTGTTCATGTTGTCTTTTTATTGAGGATACAATGGAAGTGATTGTCACCTTTTTTGTCCACCATGTAAATGAAGTGCAAGCTATGATACCAACGTTTTCCTTTCTAAGCTTAGTATGTTCGGTCGATATTTCTCAATCGTGAAACAAGAAAATAATTCCTACTTCATGTAAATTGAAGTAATGGATGCGTACCTTGGCACCTCCCCTTGCTTTCCCTTCCCAGCAGCCTAGTCCTTTTAATCAATGTGGTCGAAAGAAATTGCTTGAGATGTATTTGCTTTCGCGTTGAATCGGTTTATGGTGAAAGAATAGGATTCCGAGTTATCATCGTGCTGCTCAGTTATCATCGTGCTGCTCATCACAAAGAAAACTTGACATTTCAAACTGTTGTGACGGGGAGGGATACCGCATTGGTTTCCATCAAGTGCGATTTTAACATGGAAACAATTAGTTGAGGCTGAAAGTGCGAATCTTGAATCTTCTATTCATAAGCTCATTGCAGAAACTGGGAAGAACAGAAGAATAGTCCTTGCTTTGAACTCATTAACTTCAGAAGTTGCCAAGAAAGAGAGAAAGGAGAATCGTGTTGTCCACGTCTTCTATCAAGTCAAAACGCCCAGCAGCTTCCACCAAAGTAGCCATTTCGTAGGTCTTTTTCAAGGATAGAGTCAGATATGCCATTTGATTTCCTATAAACCCTTTTCAGATTAGTCCTTTATGCAAGGCTAGTATTCCGGTTTTCATATGACAGAGCTTATCTACCATATTATGATTATTCTTTTGATTTTATTCCAATTGCTGAAATATATGGCATCTCTTCACTTTTTGTGCTTCTAATTTGCAGATGCAGAGAGGTTTGTTTCACGTGCCAATGCCAACAGCTTTTACTAATTTTCTGAAATCTCAAGTAAATGCGTTCCCTTAGGGTGCGTTTCTGACCTTTATTGTGCCTGTCATCAGCAATTTGCAATTCTTTGTAAATGATGGCAAGCTACTTATGGATTGTCTATGTACTCTACAAAGAATTAATCTTGGCAGGCTGAACTTAGATAAAGTCACTAAAAGATCATTTCTCTCTTTTCCTAAGAGTTTTCTCATTTCCCTCTAATTTTCACATAGCTTTCTTTTTCAACTTCTATGGAGGGGAGGCTTTTAGATAGATCTGGATCCCCCCTTCCTTTTTCCGTGGTTAATATGGTTTTCTATTCTCTTTTTCTTACTTTCCACCAGTTTTGTGGAGCTTTTCTTTTTCTGATCTAGTTTAGATCTAAAAACTTATCTCTCCTGTTTCGGGGAGATTTCTATCCCCATCTAGTCGAGATTTTGGATTTTGCATGTATAATTTGGAATTTTTACTTTCTCGAGTTTCGTTGGTGTATAAATCGAGTTTCAAAGGAAATCGGATGAGCTTTGTAAAGGTTTTGGTTTCACAAGTGTCTAATTTGTGCTCGTTCAACCTTTTTTTTTTGAATGGCGATAGATGGAGATCTTAATGTTTGCTCATTACTGAAGACAAATATGGTGGTCGCTAATTTTGATTAGAAAAAAAATCTTAGATTTGCTCTTTGAGTGGGTGATTTCTAATCTTGTCATGATAATTCATCTTGTTATCTAGAACTTATTTTGTTTTGAAATTGGTTGGAATTTTTTTTTTTTTTGTTAGAAATGTTCCTCTCTTGTATTTTGAGAAAATGAATGAAATGTTACTTTGACTAAATAAAATAAAATAAAATAAAATAAATTCAGTAAAGACTAGTGTGATAGAAATCAATCAACTCTCAAGGAGCATTTTTTAACATACTTGGATCAAATCAAATTCATGATCCGATCGGGCGCCGGTGCAAAATGCAATTAAAAAACATTGGCATTTATTTAATCCTGCTCACTTGAACAAAGCATTTTTTCCCTTCTTTGATGTAATATAGGCCTATGGAATCCGCAAAATAGAGTAAACCAGAGATAAAAGTTGGTCGACTGGTGTCCTTTCGCTTTGACTTATAACAGTGGATGCGAGGTGCCTCGAAGAAAGGGCAACTCAAGACTTTGATTCCTCGGTCACCCCATTTGGCCCCGTCTATAAGGGAGTACTTTGTCATCATCGTTAGATGACTTGGACCACCGTCTCGCAAGTTAAACAAGAGAATAAGCAGACTGTTCAATCATTCGCCAAGAAATTTGACCCCAAAAAGAAAGAAAGATAGGCAAAGAGACGAAGAGGAAAGATGGTTAGTCTTGGCAATGTGAGGTGGCGCGTGAGAAGAATGGTAGAAAATTATTTAAATTTTTTAAATATATTATATTTTTGCCAATTCAATTTTAAATGTTTTAATTATGTCGATTGGATTTTAAATCTTTTTAATTTTGTCAATTGAGTCTATTCGAGCAATTTTAACTGGAAATTGCTAACATGGACTCTGGCCGTCCTACGTGACACAACTAGCTCTGATAAGTATAATTTTTAATAATATTTCAATATTTTTTGAGTTTTTTTTTTCCTTTCTTTATGCTGTTTACTTTTTCCCCCCCCCTTTTTTTTTTCTCTTTTTCCTTTTTCCCTCACTAGTCATCACCGGGCCTCGTTGATGCTTGACGGAGGTTGCTAGCCCAAGCCTGAGCATCCCTCACCCTTGGTTAGCAAGGGTAGCCGACTTGGCATGGGCCTCCTCACCCAGGCCCGGGCATATCTCGCTTGAGGCTGATGAGGGCAACCCTTTGCTAGATCAGGCAATGGGTCGATCTTTTGGTGCTTGGTAATCATTTTTTGGTGACCTTTTGCCTAGCAACAACCCTCCGGGACCGCATCACATTGAAAGAAATATTTAGAAGAATGAATATCATGCAATAAGAGATAAGAGTCGGTTGATAACATTAAGTAATTCATATGCAGGTTCCTGTGAAACTTGGAAAGGATTCATCTGATCATGATGCTTTGAAGATGGTGGTTGCAAGGGAATGAGAAGAGAGGTAATTGTTATGGGCAGAAGTCTATGTATGGAGACAACACATTCTGACATTACCAACATGGAAACTGATTTAGGTAGCAAGAGCAATAACAGGGCTTGGTGAAGGAAGAGTTACAGTAAATCTGAAATTGTTGGACATTAGCAATAAAACTCCACTATATCAAAAACCTTCAAGCAATATGCGGAAGCCAAGTCGAATGTGACTCTCCGCCTCCACTCTACATCAATTCCTTTCCAGGTTCATCGGGGATTGGCGTGTCCTTTGTGTTAATTTATGACTCGACTTTGAGATTCATTGGACTTTTGACAGATTTATAAAATAAGAAATATAAAATTAAAATAGATACGAATTTCCTCTTCGGAAATTATGCGGAATCCGAAACTCGTGAAGCTCCTTCACGGCATTTCCTATTCGTGCGAAGATTGGTTTATTGGTGGGGCCAAGGTCAAAGTTTTGACCTTGGGCACACACGCACACACACGTCCGCCGAGAGAGGAAGTCTGCCGCGTGAAGCTAAATACGTGGATGGTGGGCCCAGGTCAATTGTTTGACCTTTTCTCGGCACACGTATAAAAGGTTTTTCATCTCTCCGCCGAAGGATCCACGAGAAGCTGCACGCCGCCGAGAGGGAGGAAAGCCACACATTGAAGCGCTGTTTTTACTCTGAGTGCTGTGAGTGTTCTGTTCGTGATAGACATTCATAGGTGTTGGATGCTTGGCTTGGGTCTTCGTGTTTCTCGTGCGGTAAAGATTATTCGTGATTTACATCCAAGAAAAATTGGTGTATTGGGTGTAATTGGGGTTTGGAAACGTATGTTTTTATATCGGCTGAAAACTCATTTCTTTTCTCCCCGTGAACGTATGTTTTTACGACTGAACCACATAAATCTATTGTTCGATTTATTTTCTTCATCTATCTATATTTTGTTCAATCGCTCGCCCCTTTTCACAACACTTTGTGTAAGTAGTCAATCACTAGCATATACCATGGGAAAAGATGAACTAAGTTGGGATGCCAAGAAATTTCATAATTCAATGCCTGGTTGAGGGAAACATATATAACAAGAGGGGATCAACTTACCTTCTATGCAGATCCAAAACCACCCTGCCCGAGCTTGCTGTGGAAGGACAAATTCGTTTGTAGCTTCAGTGATAGTGCTTGATTTCAAAGAAGCGTCGATCGGTGTTTCTTCTTCCTTTCTTCTTCCTTGGTTGTGGACGTTTTGCACGTCTGGGATTCCTCAAATTATGTCGAACTTGAAGCAACACTGGCAAGTACTCCACACCTGCTTCTTTCTGCTGTCGAGGCAGTCATACAATGCGTAGAATGAAATCAAAGCAATCATCAAATGCTTCTCTTTTCTGTCAGACAAGTACCAAATTTCTATGCTCAATTTGAAACTAGTTTTTGTCTTTCCTTAGGGATCATTATTGCCTTTGCATTTGGAATATATGATCATAGTTTTCGTCTCAATGTGAATGAGGTTACATTTATGTTCTATTTGACTCAGATGTTAACATGATATCAGAATAGGAGGATTGAGTTCAAATCTTTGGAGACCTTTACTGGTCTCTATTGTTATAATTTTATGAGCTTACTCTTAGGCCGAATTTCAGCTTGTGCGTGAGGGGAATTGTTAGACTTTTTAAATATTATACCATGCATTTATTTGACATCTTTTGGTTTTCAGAATGGTAGGCCATGGTTTGACAAAAATTTTCATCAGTTTACTCCTCTTAGTGTATGTCAGATCACGAGAATAACCTAAATCGGACTACATTCGTAATCTCTAAGGGAATTATCAACGTTAACTAAAAAAGAAGCATTGTGCAATTTGCAGTTTCCAAATCATACCAAACATCATGAACACAGTGTTGGAATTCCAGTCCCCAATACTTGCATAAACTACTAGTGTTTTAAAGAGAATTTGTTATATAACTAATTTAGGGCAAGAGAACGGCAAAACTAGCGGCCTTCGACCTCCGAAATCGTAATGTCATTCACAGAAGTCGTCCCGTCGCTTGATGATAGATTCGCGCCATGGTACTTGCTCTTGAAAACGTATGCCGGTCGTTTCGGGAATGCAAGAGCCACATCGTTATTTGCCAACATGAGCACAACGGCGGACATGTTCGGCCTATCGTCCGCGAATTCTTGCACGCACAAAAGACCAATCTGGATGCACCTCAAGGCCTCCTCTTTGGACCATGAATCACCCATCGACTCGTCGATAACGTCCTTGCAGTTCCCTTCTTTCCATAGCTCCCATGCCTGCGAATGTGTAGTGAACCAGCGAGTATTTCAGGCTATGTATTATGTCTGTGTCCAGTGCTGTCTCTTGTACTTATTTAAGAGTTCCAGTACTTACATGGCCTACCAAGTTGGAAGATGGATTTTCATGGTAATATGCACTGTTCCTTTTGCCACTTATGATCTCCAACAGCAAAACTCCGAAACTATAGACATCAGATTTGATTGAAAATATACCTTCCATTGCGTACTCTGGCGACATGTACCCGCTGCCACAGAAAAAATGAAGGAAGAAAAAAGAGGTTTCAACTAATTAGTTGAGATGAGGCTCTTGGACTCAATAACACTTAAAGGATTGCGATAGCAAGAATGCTTACTATGTTCCAACTACACGATTTGTGTTTCCTTGGATTTGGTCCGCGCCGCATATCCTAGCCATACCAAAATCTGATATCTTTGGATTCATTGCTTCATCCAGTAGGACATTGCTGACCTTTAAGTCTCGGTGGATGATCCTGAGCCTCGAATCTTGGTGCAAGTACAAAAGTCCTCGAGCCAATCCAGATGCGATTTCGAACCGTTTTCTCCAATCCAGCAACGATTTTCTCGTTTTGTCTGGACCAAGATCATGACATCAACAAACCATTGCTTTTTCGGAGTATTGTAGCTAGTGGGAGAGCAGAAAACGTACCGAAAAGGAAGGCATCCAAGCTTTTGTTTGGCAAGTATTCGTAAATTAGCATTTTCTCGTCTTTTCGACACAGCAGCCTAGTATTCTCACCAGGTTCCGATGTTGGAGCTTCGCAATCAACCGGACTTCGTTTTTAAATTCTTCAGCTCCTTGTCCTGAAAGTTTCGATAGTCTTTTGACAGCTATTTCCGATCCATTGTCCATAATGCCCTGTCAAATTAATTTCCACTTTGCAAGTCTGTATCATCGTTTTTTCTAGGTAGCTTTTTTGTGTAATGGAAGTTTACCTTGTATACTGATCCGAAACCGCCTTGACCAAGCTTATTGAGGACGGAGAAATTGTTTGTTGCCGAAGCTATGGTGCTTAAGTCAAAGAGCGGAACATCTCTGTTTCCTCTGGGTTCATCATCGTGGTCTTTTACGGTCTGAGGGCCGTCGAGATATGTTGAATTTGTCCTCATATCACTCACCAGTGGATTATGGCTTCTGTGATCTGTTTCCAAGACAACTGCGTAAATGCCATTACAACCTTGGAGGAATTGTGAGATTCTTCATTCAGGAATTCATTTCATTAAACCGAATGAAAGTTTTAATAAGATCTTTCCAGACGTTTTTACAACTGTTTTCCTGGTAAATATATTGATATATTGTATGATTTCATCTCTTGTATCCTGAAACTGGCCATGTGCTGGTTTAGGTTCGTTGTTGAAATCCTGCATTAAGATCTAAACTGGCATCATCATGCTCTCTTTGGCTCAAGGTTCTTAGATTCGGAAATGATCAAATAAAAACATAGACGTTACTCTTTAAATGACTTCCTACGGCTAGGAATAGTTCCAAGACTGAACCAACCAAAGTTTGTGTCCTTTATTAATTGGTGAAGAATTAATTTAAGCAGACAAATTAACCAGAAAATATAAATAAAGAGGGTACTGGTGTTGAGGACTAAGTGACACACCCTTTCTCTTCTTGATCACCAGGCAGTACGAGAAGGAGCCGGCGAGCAGTAGAGCTGTCAAAATCGAAACCAAAATTATTGCAGCCAACGTCTTTTGGTTGAGGGATCTTGTTTTCCTGTAACGAGCTGGAAGGAAAGTAACAACAGAGTATTTCAGATTCAATGACCTCGGAAGTGCTTGTGTCAAGTATAGAATGAAAAATTCTTCCAACCTCGACTTGAAACCAGATATCACCAAGCGGATCTCAAACGATACACAATTTATGTGATGCAGAAGGTCAAACTTGGTTCCTAGAATCATGGATGTGAATTCTTATGCTCATGAATTTAATCTATTTCGAAGTTTGATTCATCATTTGCTTGACAATGCTAATTTAATGAAACAATTGAGGTTGCGGGAGATACGTCATGTTAACAAATGTAGTATTAGTAACATAAGTTATAGAAATAGGAGTACCTAACTCGATGGCATCAACCCGTACATATAAATCTTGACCCAAATGTGCAAATGTTCTTGTATCGAGTAAATAGCCATGCCACATGAGGCACCCGGAACCTCCCAGGCTCTCACTGGCACTAGCATAAGCTGTGCAAGAGCAATCCCTCACGCATTCCTCCTTGCACTCCTTCAAGTTCAAGCTCATGTTGGCACGTGCTTTTGTAGTGTCCGGCACCTTCACACGTGCCACCTTAACGAATCCTTCCCCACTTCGACACACTGACACCCCTCCCCTCCTTACGCACCCTGCCGATCCATCTCTAAGGTCCCAATCAGTCGGGGACTTGGGCTCGAATCCTGGCAGGCATGTGCACTCGAACTGGGCCGTATCGTATGGATTGCAGTTGCTGTTGGGTCCACACCTGCTGTAATAATCGCACTGGTCCTTTGGAGCGTACCAGAATTCTATCCACCGCTGGTCTCTGTCGAGCCATGTGGATCGTCGGAGTGACCCCGATTCGCTCACCACCATTCTGGTGATGATCGATGCGTCAATGACGCCATACATTATAGAAACCTCGTCTGGGTCGTTTACAAAGCTTACGTTAAAGATGAAAGAATGATTCATTTCAGGTATACCGCTCCACCGATATCCAGTCCATGACCCAGCACGCCAATATGGATCCCCGTCCTTGTACAAAAGCAATTGAGTGTAGCCCGTTGGGTCGATCCTATAGGAGCAATTGCCAGGTGTCGGATCCTCTGGGGACTTCCATGATGTTAGGAACCGGTTCAAACCGGTTTTGCGGTACAACCCAAGTTTCATGAAAGGAAGCATAGTGTCTGTTGGATAATCAAAGCTTTGCCATATCACCCTTTCGCTAAAATCTTGAACCAGGACTAGATTGCCTGAATCCATAAGCCGGGCTGTAGTAGAATAATTGGACAATGCAGAAGAAACATTTGTGGACCAAACAAGAAAGCTTCCATTCTCATGGAGCACCAACTTTCCATCAGAATCAATCGAAAGGGCTCCTGAAGTGCCATTGATTGGCCTCTCTCGGTTAGCAACCCAAACAATGGTTTGCTCAGAAACTTGGTAATACCAAATTCCGACATAACGGTGGCTAGAATTACCTGGGCTGAAGAAACCGAGAGCGAACCTTTTACCGCTGGAGACCAAGAGATTGCCGTCTCTGATGGTATTGTTTTGGCTTAGGATGTCCAAGCCAGTACTTCCCTGAAGTAGAAAAAGAAGAAGCAGGGCATATACTGACCCCTTCTCTGTGTTCATGCTGTCTTTTTATCGAGGATACAGTGGTATGATTCTGAGACAACAGAAGTAACTGAGTAATGATACCTCAAATACCACGGAGTGTAGTTGAGGTCTTAATTAGTGGGGACCCACCTTTCCCATCAATTTAAGCAAAGTGATTGTCACCTTTTCGATCCCCAAATGGCGTGCAAGCCGTGATGCCGATGTTGTCCTTTCTAAGCTTCATACTCTTCTTGGTCGATATTTCTCGATCGTGAAACAATAAATTAATTCCACCTTCATGTAAATTGAAGTAATGGTCACGCACCTTGGGGACTCGCCTCACCTTTCCCTTCCCAGCAGCCTTATCGCTTTAATTAATGTGGTAGATCGATGTTGCTTGAGGTGTATTTGCTTCCCCATCGATTCGGTTCCACGTGAATAGACAGGGCTCTTGGTTATCATCACTCCGCCCATGCAGAGAACTTGACATTTCAGACTGTTGGGACAGAGATGGATACCGTGTCGTTTCCATTGACAGCGATTTTAACATAAAAACAGTCAGTCGAGCCTGAAAATTCAATATCCTAATGTCATTGCGGAAACAGAGGAAAAAAAAATCCATTTCTAGGTCTTTATTCAAGGCTAGTGTCAAATTGCCATTTAATCCTTTTCAGATTCGTCCTTTACGCAAAGCTAGTATTCTCTGTTTTCTTATGACAGAACTAAGCTACAATATTAAGATGATTCTTTTGATTTGATCACTCTGCAATATACGAAACCTCTTCACTGTTTGTGCTTCTAATTTACAGATGCAGAGAGGCTTGTTTCCCCTGTCAATGTCAACAGCTTTTAGAATTTTCTAAAATCTCAAGAGTGAATGCGTTTCATTGGGGGTGTGTATCTGACCAGTATTGTGCCTATCATCAGCAATTTGCAATACTGTCAAAATGACAGCAATCTATTATGGATTGCCAGTCTACCCTACAAAGAATTAATCTTGGCAGACTGAATTAAAGTCACTAAGTTTAGACTGGTGTGACAGAAAGCGGCATAAACTCTGTGTAACACGACCCGATTAGAATTTTGTACACTCACTTGTTTCGGATCACCAAATTCATGATCCAAGTAACCACGCCTGATGCTCGTGCAATTGAAAAAGCACACTAGAACAAAGCTTACCCAAGACATTGATCACTCGGTCATCCATCTGGCCCCGTCTGGAAGGGACACTTTCCCCCGTTCATTAGATGACTTCGACCGCCGTTTCACGAGCGAGGCTGGAGATTAAACAGTGTTCAATCATGGGTCAAGAAGTCTGACCCGTAAAAAAGAAAAAGATAGGTCAAGAGAAAAAGACAAACCGGTCATCCATCTGGCCCCGTCTGGAAGGGACACTTTCCCCCGTTCATTAGATGACTTCAACCGCCGTTTCACGAGCGTGGCTAGAGATTAAACAGTGTTCAATCATGGATCAAGAAGTCTGACCCGCAAAAGAGAAAAAAGATAGGTCAAGAGAAAAAGACAAACCGATGGTTTCTCTTGGCCATGCGAGGTGGCGTGAGAAGACGGCAACCCCATGGAACAGACTTCACAATCTATCAACGGTTGTTCGTTTACTCAGTTGTCCATTTGGTCATTTATTTGTTTATTGTCGCCTTGATATGTCGCTAGCACAAGCGGGTGTCTTGTAGTTCTTGAAGGGTAGATGGAAAGGTAACGTGGGGAAACCCTGGCCAAGTAACCAGGGCCCCTCACCAAAAATGGTGGCAGAAAGTGATAAGGAAAGGAATTTAGATCCCTCGGATGTGAGGCTCGAGAAGAGAGATTAGTACACTTTCCTCAACATTAGTCTCGGTGCATTACTATGCTGATGTGAGTTTGAGGCTTCAAAATCAATTTATGCAATATTTTCAAGTCCCTTTTGTGCAAAGCTACTGTCAATGTACTTGGCATCAGGTGATTACATTCAGAGTTTAACATACATATGTACTGCGCAAATCTTTTTAGAAGTGCCTTTTTTGGAAAAAAAGAATAAAAAAAGAAAAGGAAAGTGCACTACAAGTTAAAAGCTTATTACGAAAGTGCAATTGAATTATAAAATTTTCAAAAAGTGCAATTAAGTCATATATTTATCATGAAAGTATAATTGAGTTTTAAAACTTTTTAAAAATGCAAGAAAATGGAAAGATTATTATATCAATTTGACAAGTTTTAGGATTTGATTGTACTTTTTGAAAGTTTGTAGGATTATTGTATTTTGTGATAAGTTTTACGATTTAATTTTTTTGAAAGTTTTAGATTCACTTATCATTTCATGATAAGTTTTAAGACTTTCAATGCACTTATCTTTTAAAAAAAAATCGTGAACTTATTTATAACACATTGACTATAGTAATCCCAACATCATAAATAGAAGCTGAAACAATGCCATTACTAGACAATGCATTTGCTCCATGGTAGCTCTTCTTGAAGACAAACGCAGGCTGATTCATAGACGGAAGCGACACACTAGCATTCCCCAACATGAACACAGACCGTAGACATTGCATGGGAACCCTTGCATGCACAAGACATAGATCTGAATTCATCTTGAAGCCTCCTCTCTTGACACAAATTGCGAATTGACTAGTCGACAATGTTTAGGCATTTCCTCCTTTTCATAGCTCCCATACTTATGAGCTAGTGATGTGTTATGTATCGAGTGTGAGTTTATACACATCTGACATGGTAGAAGTATATAGAACATGACCTGGTTGAAGTATTGCATGTATTTTGGATGTCTTCTAAGTTGGACTTTATCTCCAAATAAATTCAAGGGAGTTCAAAATTTGGTGAAGTCTATCTTGGATTAGAGAAAAAGGAAGAAATTGCGGTATTCTAGTTCGAGTTCACAAGTCACGTAAGAACATAAATAATAATAATAATAATAATAATAATAATAATAATAATAATAATGATAATGATAATGATAATGATAATGATAATGATAATGATAATGATAATGATAATGATAGATGATGATGATGATGATGATGATGATGATGATGATGATGATGATGATGATGATGATGATGATGATGATAATAAAGATGGAGTTTTGCAATCAACATAACTTCAATCTTATACTATTCGATCCTTTGTCCAGAATATTTGAGAAGCCTTTTAACTGCCATTTCCATTCCATGTTTGTCACACCCTGTAAAAGAAAATCAACATACGATTCATTAAGTAAAATGATGGGGTAATAGTAAAGGTGTGTTTGGTAAAAAATTATTTCCGGAAATAATTTCAGTTCAATTTTTCTTTTTCTATTCCCTAAATGAGTTTGACCAGAAGAATGTGTTTGGTATGACTCTAAAAATTTTGATTCTTCAATTAGAAAAAGAATAAGAAATCGTTTGGCTTAACCTTCGATTTTTTTTTTTTGTGACTTGGAATTTTTAAGACTTTTTTTTTCATTTTTTTTTTATTTTTTGATTTTTTTTCCCTCCCTTCTTCTTTCTCTTCTAGCCAGTTGCTGGGCCTTGGCATATACTAATTCTGTCTTCATATTGTCTTTTTGTTTTAGGATACTCTGGTATGATGTCTAAGGCAACGTAAGTGACTAAGCGAACAATACCCCAAATATCATGGAGTGTAGTCAAGGTCTTAATTAGTGAGGATCCACCTTCCTCATAAATTTAAGCAAGTAGTTGTAAATTTTTCGTCCACCATGTAAATGTTATTCAAGCTGTGACACCGACTTTACCCTTTCTGAGCTTGATATTTTCAGTCAACGGATCTCAAGCATCAAACAAGAAAATAATTCCTAACCTCATGTATATTCAAGGAAATTTGCAAAAGTAGTCTATTATATCTAATCTACATGTAAACTTTTCTCCTAAGCACAAGAGCAACTTTTAGCTCATACACAACACGATTAGCCTTCAGGTGTCGTCTATCTACCGATACAGGAAGCATCTCAATTTCTCAAGTTGAGTAGTACCGTAGTGGACTTGTGGTGGCATGTGGCTAGCGAGCTTCAACAGCAGTAATTGTAACTCTGTTAACAGAACATGTTTGGTTACATGTCGACTGAATATTTCCATTGTAGTCACTCTCGTCGATGAATGCGGGCTGTTTCGGGAACGGAAGTACCACATCAGCATTTCCCAACATGAAAACCACTGTTGACATAGTTGGCCTGTCCGATGCATATCTTTGCACGCACAAAAGACCGATTTGAATGCACCTTGATACGATTTCTTCAGAATATGTATTGCCAATTGATTTGTCCACAGTGTCCATGCATTTTCCTCCTTTCCACAGCTCCCATACCTGGACATCACACATACCAGACACCTCAGATTGTGACAATGCGATTGTAGAGCCTGGTCAAGTTGTGCATAGCGATGAATTATATAATAGTTTCACACTTACATGGCCAATTAAATAGCAAAAGGGATTCATATGATAGCACCCGCTATTTCTTTGGCCTGTGATGATCCCTAGCAACAAAACTCCATAACTGTACACATCTGATTTTATAGAAAACTGGCCTTGCATAACATACTCTGGTGCCATGTACCCACTGTGGAAGCCAAAAACAAGAAAAGTAATCAGCATCTCATTCATCTTACAAGGGGCACATAACAAAAGGTTGAAACTTTAGTATGAAAGAAAGAAAATGGTTGGTCGGAGTTCCTTTTCCGTGTTCGAATATCTCATTGTTTAATTAGATGAAATAGAATTTAATGCTCAAGAAAACACTTACTATGTCCCGACCACACGCTTCGTTTTTCCTTCAATTTGGTCTCCTCCACATATCATCGCTAACCCAAAATCTGAAATCTTGGGGTTCAATGCAACATCCAATAAGACATTGCTAACTTTCAAATCTCTATGGATTATCCTCAGGGTTGAATTTTGATGTAAATACATGAGTCCCCGAGCTACCCCATATGCAATTTCATACCTTTTTTCCCAATCCAGAAGCGATCTCTTTGTTTCATCTAGACCAATTTTGGGGATTACCTCAACGTTATTATCCATAAAACTAGCTATAGACCGAAATTCTGGCTACTAGAAGAGATTACTTACCGAAAAGTAATGAATCCAAGCTTTTATTGGGTAAATACTCATAAATTAACAGCTTTTCATCTTCTTGAATGCAGCAACCTAAGATTTTCACTAGATTCCGGTGTTGGAGTTTGGCAATCAACCTGACTTCATTTTTGAACTCTTCATTTCCTTGTCCAGAATATTTTGAGAGCCTTTTAACTGCTATTTCTGTTCCGTGATTCATCACACCCTGTGAAAACGAATACATCACAGGAATAAATATTTAGACCTGTCATGTGAAGCCGGTGTCTCAAAAGCTGCTATGAGTAAACTTCCCGGGAGGATGTTTTCTTCATCGGTTTGTGACGACGGGTAGATAAGAGTCGACACAAGATGTACCTCCATATCTATGGTAGAAGTAATCAGATCACGATACCTTTCGAGAATTTCAAAATAGAAAAAGGTTCTTTACAATAAAAATGGTTCCCTTCCGAGCATTTTATTCAAAGACATCATTCCCCATAAGGGACAGACAATTGAAGTTGGAAGAATATACATATTAATATCCAATCACCATTTGGATTCAGTTGAATAGGAGATTAATTACCTTATATACAGATCCAAGACCGCCTTGGCCAAGCTTATTGGCAAAGGAAAAATTGCTTGTGGCTGCAGCTACAGTTTCAAAATCAAAGACCGGTATATCTGTTTTTCGCCTACCTTCGCTGTGGAGGACTTCTAGACCTGGAATTTCATCGAAATATGTTGAACTTGTGGCAACACCAAACAGATTATTACGCCCTCTTCTATCTGCTGTCACACAGTTGAACAAAACGCTTATGAAAATGAAAGCAATTCTGTACTGCTTCTTGTTTTGCCGTTCTAGCCAATTTGGGAATTCTTTGTAGAGGAAGGAACGATGCAAATTTTCCTCTTCTATCTGCTGTCACAATACAGCATTTTTAATTATCAAGCACTGTGTTCGCAGTTTCGTTGATCAAGGTTTCCAGAATTTAAATCAACCACGCTGTAGCCTAAAATCCTGGCTAGATTAGCTCCAATTTTAATTTAATGGATTTCTTATCCCTAAACATCTAAATAATTACCTACTTGTAAAACAGACTGAGTAATATATATGGTCGAAAAAGCTTCTATCAAGGCAAGATTACCACACCTCTTTTCCTCATCAGCCGAAGGCAGTACATAAGGGAGCCTAAGAGCAGCAACACTACTGCAGATACCGATATCGTTGCCACCATTGCCGTCTTGACAAGAGTAGGAGCTGTAAAAGAAGGCACAAGAACTTGGAAGTTGCAAATGTTACGGAAATGAATGCAACAACTATCAGAAGCAAACAGTTTCATCAAGACGAGATCAGGAGAAATAAGACAATAATATAAGCTGTATCTTTGCTCTTCAAGGAGTTATTAGAGTTTCTCAGCCAGCAAAAGATTTTGTATTTTTTTTTTTTCAATTCTGCTACAGTTGAAATCTTTGCAGTTGGATTACTCAACGCACGTTTCGGTTAAGTACAGTCAATTCAACTGTCTGCCACAGCTTTTGAACGGAGTCGGGGAATATCTTGTCTCGTGTGTGTGCTGGAACATGACGTTGTCATGACTAGAACGAGCCATACTTCCATGTATGTAAATGAAACTATTAACTCCGACAACAAATGCAGGGAAAGTACACTTGGGTCCGTTCGTTTTTCGCGGAAAATGGATCATTTCCGAAAAATATTTTCTCAAAGTCATTTTTTAGGAAAATAACAATATTTTCCGTGTTCGCTTAAAACTTGAAAATGTTTCGGAAAATATTTTCCGGTATTCGGTTAGGAAAATATTTTTCACTTACCAGATTGGTTAGCACGAGCGTTAAGCTCGAGGCTCGCTAGATCGACGAACGCGAGTTTGAGATTGACGAACTTGAGGTTCACCTAGTCGATGACTAGCCAAGAAAGAAGAAGATGAGAAACAAAGAAAAGAAAAATAAAAAGAAAAAAAGAAATTAAAAATAATTCAAATAAAAAAGAAAAAGAAAATTAAAAAATAATTCAAATAAAAAAATAAAAAGAAAATTTAAAAAAATAATTCAAATTAAAAAAGAAAAGGAAAATTAAAAATATTCAAATAAAAAAAAAAAAGAAGAAGAAGAAAGGGGAGGAGGAAGTTAGAATTTATAGAGGTGTGGGGGTAAGAGAGATGAAGTGAGGAAAAAACATTTCCCCTACTTTAGAAGATTTTTTTTTTTTTTTTTATGGAAAATATTTTACCTAAGGAATTCATTTTCCGTGAAACGAATGTCGGAAAATCCGAAATCGTTTTCTCGAAATTATTTTCCGCAAAACGAACGGAGCCCAAGTGGAAAAATATATGCTACAATCCTTGCCGCAGCCATAGGAGTGGCGCTACTTTTTTACATGATAGTCTGGCATATACTACGAGGAAGAAAAAGAATCCTAAGAAGGGGGAGCAAAAGTGGTATAAAAGAAGATCGATTGGTAACTCGAAGAAATACTGCTATTGCATGCATACAATTTTATTGATTCTGTTTCACCGAGTCTAAAGATATCTGAATTATTTAACTGCCAGTTAAGAGGCAAATTTCTGAACTCCATTCCCTGCAATTTGATCTGCAAACGATCGAAGTTGCCACAGATAACTTCTCGAACAATAAGAAGTTAGGAGAAGGAGGATTTGGTCCGGTTTACAAGGTAATTAAGATGTTCAATCTGATCATTCAGCTTTTGACTTATCAAGAAGATGATGCTTGCTAATTTTCATCAATAATCATAATGTAGAATGATATTGTGGTTTACAATGAAGCTTCTCAAAGCTCGGAGCATTTTCTCCTCCACATAAGTTAGATAGGAAAAACTCCAAGATTATGCCCTTCTAATCTCATATTAGTAAGAGTGCAGATACAATAAAATGAAGCAACAATAAGAGGCATCTGTTTTGGGCAAATTTGGAGTTTTTATGTCTTCTGTTATCGGGGTACACTACCCAATGGTCAAGAAATTGCAAAGCGGACTGTAACATCCCGGGCCCCACTGTGTAATATTGTCCGCTTTGGGTCACCCGCCCTGGCGCGGACGCACCGCCATCCCAGCCACGGTCTCTTCCCTCACGGCTTTAAAACGCGTTACACAGGTTAGAGGGACCCAAGCCTTATAAGGCGACCAAGATCTCCCTCCCTAGGCGATGTGGGACAAGAGGGAGGTTATCACACTCCACCACCTCTTAACAGAATAGCGTCTCGCTATGGCCCCACGGGCATCGTAACGCATTCAAGCCGTGGTCCCACACGCGGTCGGGAGTCGGCTCGATACCACTTGTAACATCCCGGGCCCCACTGTGTGTAATATTGTCCGCTTTGGGTCACCCGCCCGCGCGGACGCACCGCCATCCCAGCCACGGTCTCTTCCCTCACGGCTTTAAAACGCGTTACACGAGTGTGATAACCTCCCTCTTGTCCCACATCGCCTAGGGAGGGAGATCTTGGTCGCTTATAAGGCTTGGGTCCCTCTAACCTGTGTATCGCGTTTTAAAGCCGTGAGGGAAGAGACCGTGGCTGGGATGGCGGTGCGTCCGCGCCAGGGCGGGTGACCCAAAGCGGACAATATTACACAGTGGGGCCCGGGATGTTACAAGTGGTATCAGAGCCGACTCCCGACCGCGTGTGGGACCACAGCTTGAATGCTTTGTTCTGATGCCCGTGGGGCCATAGCGAGGACGCTATTCTGTTAAGAGGTGGAGAGTGTGATAACCTCCCTCTTGTCCCACATCGCCTAGGGAGGGAGATCTTGGTCAGCTTATAAGGCTTGGGTCCCTCTAACCTGTGTAACGCGTTTTAAAGCCGTGAGGGAAGAGACCGTGGCTGGGATGGCGGTTCGTCCGCGCCAGGGCGGGTGACCCAAAGCGGACAATATTACACAGTGGGGCCCGGGATGTTACAAGTGGTATCAGAGCCGACTCCCGACCGCGTGTGTGACCACAGCTCGAATGCTGTTCTGATGCCCGTGAGGCCATAGCGAGGACGCTATTCTGTTAAGAGGTGGAGAGTGTAACAACCTCCTCTCTTGTCCCACATTGCCTAGGGAGGGAGATCTTGGTCAGCTTATAAGGCTTTGGTCCCTCTAACCTGTGTAACGCGTTTTAAAGCCGTGAGAGAAAAGACCGTGGCTGGGATGGCGGTGCGTCCGCGCCAGGGCGGGTGACCCAAAGCGGACAATATTACACAGTGGGGCCCGGGATGTTACAAGACAACACAAATTCTGTTGTAATCTTTGAAGTAGTAAGAAGCATGATGATGAACTTTTGAAAAATCAACTATTAGGTTCTACCTTACCTTTTGAGCTGCTCACGTAAAACGGGTAAATCTCAAACCTGACAAAGCAACTCGGAAGCAACACTCGGCCTCCAATTTTCCCCTGTTGGAGGCTTAAGAGGCTCGATGTGGCGTTGCGAAGGCACTCCAAACAATCGTTATTGGAAAGGTAAGGCACACACTGTGCGAACGTGTACAACGTTTTCTCCTGACTAAACTTGGCGTGATCATGGCCATACATCCTAGGAGGATGTCGAGCAGCCTCTCTAGCCGCGTGATCCGTAGTGACAGTCAGTACCTTCATGAATTCATCAGGCTGGTCTATGTTCTCTTCATTGTATCCAAACAACCGAGGTTCCAGCTCGACCTTCCTGGTAAAATTCATGTCGGAGTAGCGCAACATGCACTGATCGTACCACAGGAAGGAGACTTTTGTCATCCGGCATAGCTGGGTTATTTGAATATTCGCGTTCCTGACGCAATCCGCGCACTCTTTCTTGGGGACATCGCCTCTGCACATAAAGCTGCCGTAGACGGCGTTGCTCAAGCTGGCTTTGCTTGAAGTGAAGTTGAACCCGTTATCAGGGTTGGCGCCCGCGTCTCTGACGAGATAATCGAGAACGCGATTGAGGTTGGCGTGATAGGTGCTATTGGGGTGAAGGTGCTTGAGTTTAAGCAGTAATGGTCGTTCAAGGTGTTCGAGGTGAGGGTGAATTCAGCAGCTTTGATGGTGAAAAAGCTGAGCATGAAAGGAAGTAGGAAACGTATCATCCGCATCCTTCTCTCTCTCTCTCTCTCTCTCTCTTTCTCTTGCGCGTGGTTTATGATGAGTAAGTGGGATTTGCTCTTTCCATTCAACCGTGGGGCCACAGCATGGACTGCTAAATATGGTGAAGGACTACAAGCTATGACGCACGGACACGTTGCCTGTGCTTCCGTGTCGTGTCCGACACATGTCGGAGCGTGTCGGACACGTCGACACGCTCGAACATGGTCGGACATGCGGTCAACACCTGTCGAATTTTCCGACATGTGGTCAACTTTTGCCTGACACGTTTGGACACGCGTGTTCGGTAGACGATGGAGGGTGGAAGCAACGGTAAGGGAGTAGAGACGAGGCCTCGAGCGATGGTGAGAGATGGCCAGAGAAAGAGCATAGATTGAGACGAGGCCGCCACTGTGATGGATCCAACGAGGCTGCAGCTGTGAGGGAGAAAGGGCCAAAGGTGAGAGGAAGAGGAGAGGAAGGTGCTCGTGCGGCAAGGAGGAGAGGAGAAGGATCAAGAGGAAGAGGAGAGGAAGAGGGTCATGCAACGAGCGGCGAGGAGGAGGAGGTAAAGCTAGGGTTTTTGATAGAAAACTCAAAAGTAATTAAAAAAAGGGGACTCTAATGGCCATCACGTATTTTGGGGGGAGGGGAAGTGATAGGATAGCATGTGTGTCGGTGGTGAGGAGGGAAAGAAAAATAAAGTGGGGGAAATGGACGACCGTGGGGAGAGAAAGCAAAATAAATTTGGGGGGGATGGACGAGGGAAAGAAGATTTCTTTTTCAATCAGAAAAATAAATAAATGAGATTAAAAAATAATTTCGAAAAATAAAAATACTGAATTTGAATTAAATTAATTAAAAATAAAAATATTTATTTTTATATACAACGTATCTTAACGTGTCGGAATTCTCTATTTTTAAAAAATGATGTGTCGACGTGTTGTGTTATGTTGTGTCGCGTGTTAATGCTACTTAGACTACAAGCCCATGTGACTCCGGACATCATCCACCGTCAACCCCAGCTTTTCAAAAGATAAAAAGAAGTTAGCGTGTTTGTGGAGGACGGCAACACATGGGATTTGTCGTTTTTGCCTATTCCTTTCCCAAGAGCTTGATTTCTTGAAAGCCATCGTTGTTGCAATAAGATCAATGATATTGCCAGTTTGCTTTAAATTTTGGGTGGCGTGTATCACAAAAAGATTTCTAGTTACCACTGATGTTGATGCCACTTGAGTCTCTATTTCTAAACCCATGTCGAACTAACTATTTGCTAGTCCCATAGTACAAAGGCTCTATTTCCCGTCATTCAGACTTTAGCTGGAATCTCAGTTTCTAATTTCGCAAGATCCGATGCCACGAATTCTAATATCTCTTTACCCACCACTATCCACTGCCGCAGACAATTGCCCCACCATTCTCTCACTGCCGTCTTAGCAGCCACCTTCTCTCTGTCTCTCTCTCTATATGACCACCATGGTCTGTAGTCTTGATGCTGCTCATGACCTCCATTTTGTTAGGAGTATGGTTCATGCTCCCCATCGGTAGGAAGGCATAGAAGTTGCGTACCTCGATGAGCAGGCGGGGGTCCAATGGTCGCGGAGGCAGTGCCCCTAAGCTGTGCTGGAAGGCTTTTACAATTTAAGTCCATATTTTATTGGTAATTTGAGTTTCAGCCTATGAATAGCTACTGGGCATATATAACAATTTTCTCTTGTAAATTAAGAGTTATAATAGAGAGGTGTGAGGTATTAACCATAGTGGAATGCTCAGTTGGACATAACCTTAATTTAAGGATGGATCAGGATAAAAACCTTGTGTCTATATTTCTTTTTCTCGTCTTGATTTTTTTATTTCTTCTACGATTGTGTGTCAAATCCTGGTATATCTAAGGTTGCAAGTTGCCATGGATGACCTCAACCTAAGGTTGTCCAAGTCCACATGCCTGTTACCTCAATTTGAGGTGGTCCAAGCCCATGAGAAGGCATGTGGATTGAGGTTGCCGATACCTTAGCAACCTTGATTGATCATGAGAGGAAGGGAGGGTGGAAGCACGGGATATCATTGGTGGATGACAACGAGCGAGGTGGATATTCATCGGGGTACCATGGAGCTTGATTTAGGATTTGGGTAATTGGATTTTAAGTTGTTTTGGAAGTTTTTCCTATGTGAGAAATTTAAATTTCTCTAGGGCCAATTTGGGAAGGAGAACGTAGATATTGTCCTCAGAGTTAAGATGGTTAGGAATGAGCAGTTTTAGGTTATATTTGGAATTTAGAATCTATCCATTGTAACAAGTTCCTTATTTTTTGGAACCTGAAACCTACTATGCACTTTGAACCTACTCTATCATAGGTTCTAGTGTCGGTTCTAATGATAGGATAAGTTCTAGGGTCCACTTGTATACTCAATCAAACCATTGTAGTAAATTATCATATTTAATGACTATCACTTGTTGCTAATCTGTTGACCATAACTTATGTTTGACATATGTAGAGCATGAAACATTAATAAAGTAGAAGTCTCTATCATAAAATAGAAGTTCAGACTAGTAGTTTCATACTATGCACTTCTCATTGGATGCCATAGAATACCGTAAAATCTTATGAAGATATACACCAAGAAAAATAGAAAAAACTTATTTTAGATTCAAGTTCTAAGTTCCAGGTTCCACTTGTCTAAAACCTAGAATCTGCCCATTGAAACAGGTTATCTTTTTGAAATTTGGAACTTATCTTACTTATCTTGAAACTTTAAATTGAGTAGGTTCTCTCCTATGCAGTTCTCCGATTCTAGGTTCTACCCTAAAACTATACTCATCCCCGTTTATGGTAACTAATGTCGGGTACGAATTGGTTTCTAGATCCAAAACTCAGGGTGTACATTAGTGATTTTTATAAAAAGAGGGAGTAAAGTGATATTGGTGTTAAAAATAAGGATAATTCTGAGTTTTTTTTTTTTTTTAATAAAGTACGCAACAAGTAGGTTAGGAAAATTCCTACTTGAGTTATTTCATTACATCACCTTACTAATTCATAAAAGGATTCTGTTAATGTGTGCCCTAGGGAACTAGTTAAGCATGCTTAATTAGGAATGGTTCAATTTTCAAGATAGGGGCAACACATAACATGAGAAGAGATAATGCATTGAAAATTAACCAGTATGCTCGTTAACAAAATGCTCCATAGAAGAAAAAAGATAGAAATTGCAATTATCAAATGGGTAATTTACATATTTTTTTAAATTACCAATAATTTTAAAAGTTCCTAGTGTCGATATTTATAAATTTTGGAAGATTCCGGGTATTACCCATTAGATAAAACACGAATTGGGTAATCTGTGAGAATTGAACCAAAAAATAAAAATAAAAAGTGAACTCTTTAACAAACTCTTATTTTCTTGCCACAATCAAATATCAAAGTTGAGTTGCCTACACTTATATCATGCCATCATGCCATATTTGCAAGGAAAAGCCTATCATCAGCCAACAGAGTTCTAGTCTAATCCAATCATTCGTGGGTCCCTTGTCTGTCTATAATGCGCCCTTTGTTTCTTTTCGTGAGTCACATGAAGATGGATCTAGAGGCGACCAGGTCAATGGGGGAGATAAATTGTGACGCCTTATTGCCCATCAATCTGTCTTCTTCTTCTTCTTCTTTTTATCTGATTTGATTTTATATCTGTTCAGGGATATGGGGCTAAGGAATAGAAATGTGCATTGAAATGGGGCATACTAAAATTTCAAGTGGTTGATCGATTACATCACATCATCGGTGATAAGTGATATAAATAATCATTTTATTTGTCCATGGGGATCTATAAGTTCAAGTTGATAACATTTATTTTTTCTTTTCTTTAACCCCAAAAACATAAATTTTTTACATTACATATTTAATATGGTATTATTCCATATGCATAAAATACTCATTTGAATGTCATATTTTTGACATAATATGAGAAGTGAGCTTGAGTTATTTGCAAACACTTCGAAAGGCAATCCTCTCAAGTTTTCGACTCTTTTTCAGAATGAAGCAGCTTTCCATCTACACTTCCCAACACCTTCTTCTTTGCCAATGCATACATCCTGATGGAGCGTACCTGACTCTCTCATTGACCTCAATTTCCTAAGAGATGGTCACCTGTATCTACTACCTTACTTAATCATCATTGACTGACTAGTCTACCTATTTACATGTTTAACCCAAAAGAACATTAACGGTCCCAATTCTACCTCTTTAGAATCAGACTCTCATAATGTACAACAAAAATCTATGGATCAATCACCTACTTTCTTCTATGCATAACCAATCGGCTTCAGGCAACTGTGTCCAAGCCCTAATGTGGGATGTGAGAACATTTTATATCACCTAATAAATTAATTTTTATTAAAGTTTAATATCATGAAAAATCTCAAACTAGTATACTTATGATATATTTACTTCAAATTAATTTTTTAACTACCAATGACTATAAATTGGTATACTCGTGACATAATTACCTCAAACTAATTTTTGAACACTAAAAATCACAAATTAGGTCATTTGTGATAAATTTATCCTCTATTAGTTTTCGTTAAATTGAATTAATATTATGAAAAACCATAAATTGATATACATGTGAAAGGAGTGTAAAACTCTAAATTGATATACTCATCAATTATCACGTGTCATTTAACTTAACAATTTAACGATAAAATTTAATGAAAATTAATAAAGGAAAAATTTGTAAGAGATGTACAAGTTTAAGTTTTCGATAGTCAAAAAATAAATTTTGGGTATATGTATCACGAGTGTACTACTTTAAAATTTCACGTGATATGTACTATTTCATTTTATTCTTATTTAAACGCCCTTATATTTATCTGCATGGCTATTTTTCTTTGCCGAACACCCGTTTAGTTGGTGCCATTTGGGGGGTAAAGAACGGGAGAATTACCAAAAAAGTCCTAAACCTATTGCAATTATGCCAATTCAGTCCTAAACTTTTTTTTTTGGCCAATTTAGTCCTAAACCTTTTACAATTGTGCCAATTTAGTCCATCCGGCAAAAATTGGCCGGCCGGTGCTGACGTGGACACCAGTCATCCGGTGAACGCTGACGTGGAATTTTTTAATTTTTTTTTCGAATTTTTGAATTCTTTTTTTTTTTCCATCATCTTCTTCGCCTCCTTGTCGGCCGGAGGCGAGGGCCGGCGAGACTGGCGAGGGCGAGGCCCCACCAGATCTGGCGAGGGCGAGGCCCCGCCAGATCTGGCGAGGTCAGCCTCGCTGGCCAACCTCGCCGGCCACTAGGGAGGGCGAGGCCCCGCCGGAGATCTCAGATCTGGCCGGAGGGGAGGAGTTCTGGGCAAGGGAGTTCCAGATCTGCGAAGAGGGGCCGGAGAGAGGAAGAGAAACCGAGAAGGGGGCCGAGATCCGAGCAGGAAGGAGGCGCCGTCGACGCTGCCCGAACCCCGACGCCGTCGCTGCACCGGATCTCCGCCGCGTCGCTGTCACCCGCCAGCATCTGCTCCGCGTAGCCCCGACGCTGTCCCGGAGACAAATCCCTGCTGTCATCGCGCTGTCGCAGCGGGCGACGCCATCGCGCTGACCAGCAACGCCGCCGTGCCATACCCTCGCTACGAATAGGTGACAAGCTGCTGCTCGACGCGTCGTCGCCGTTGTCTTCCCTCGAAACCCTATCGGCCACCACGTCTCAGTCACAATTGGCCGAGCGTACTCTGCGCTTACTGCAACCGCACTGCGTGCCCCGTCGCCGCCGCTCGGTCACTTCAAATGAGAGAGAGAGAGAGGGATAGTCACCTGAAGATTCGCCGGTTGAGGAGGTCGCCTCGCCGCTCTCGGAACTGTTCTCTCTCTCCGCCTCAATCTGTGCCTTGCGATTGCGCCTCCAGAGTGCGAGCGAGCTCGCGGCTTCCGATCGGCGCCGCATTGTGGACGGCGGGCGAGGCCCTACCGGATCTGGCGGGGCCTCGCCCTCGCCAGTGGCCGGCGAGGAGGCGAAGAAGATGATGAAACAAAAAGAAAAGAACTAAAAAAATTCGAAAAAAAATTTAAAAATTCGAAAAAAATTAAAAAAATTCGAAAAAAATAATTAAAAAATTCCACGTCAGCATTCACCGGATGACCGACGTCCACGTCAACGCCGGCCGGCCAATTTTGGCCAGATGGACTTAATTAGCACAATTGTAAAAGGTTTAGGACTAAATTGGCCAAAAAAAAAAGTTTAGGACTGAATTGGCACAATTGCAATAGGTTTAGGACTTTTTTGGTAATTCTCCCGGTAAAGAACTCCAAATGAAAATGACTTTTTTTGGGGTTTGGGGATGGTGGTGGTGGTGAGCTTCCTCCCTTTGAGCCCCCACTCCGCCACGTTCACACAGAATCACGCTGCCAGCTGTCACGAAAGCGATGGCTCGAGGCGACCGACATGGACCGGTTCAACGCTCTCGACCTCACGTTAAGATTTTACCCTAGCGAGGCCAAGAATAAAGAAAACCACGAAAGTGGCCGGCTGACGTGGCAAAACATACGAAGAAAATAAAAAATAATTTTTTTTTTTTTTGAAAGCTTAGAATGTGATCCACGAGAATTGAAAAAGTTCTAGTGGCATGGTAGCTGGGGCCGTTGATATGGGTTAAATTGATTTCTCTTTTTCTTTTTTTTTTTGTTAAATAATATTTTTTAAAATGTAATTTTAATTTTTTTTTGATTTGGTTTAACTTTATCGTCGTGCACGCAAACGACTTTGAGTAAGTCAATTTCGGCATCTTTTTTTTTTGTCCCCCGGTTTTCCATGCTTAATAATTAACCTTTTTCTTTGCTTTCTAATCTCTGGAAGATTCGCGCCTGCCTTTTAACTTAAGCCATGTCGGAAAAGCCCACTTAGCAAATTTGTATCAGAATCAACGTGGTTGTAACTATTGTCTTCTTCCGTTTCTTTTTTTCTTTTCTTTTTCCTTTTAATTAATTTTGGGTTAGTGAGAAATGTTATGGAAATAAAAATAAAAACAAAAGCAAGAGGATAAGCATCGCTACCACCCCCGGTCTTTCATGATAAAGCATCCAACAACACATCAAGGGTCTATATCAAATTCTGTAAAACAGATTTAACTGTTAATGTGTAAAGTGTAATTGAGATGCCTTAAGAATCTTTCTATAATTATGTTTTTATTTGTACCTAGATTGTAGACCCATTAAAATGGGTCATAAACCCATTTGGTAATCCAAATGGATGTTAAATGAATTATAAATGAGTCTAAATACAATATGAGTATTAAGTGAGTCATAAATTGGTTTACAATTTACTTAGACCTAATTCATTTCTATAGCTCTCTCTTTAGTCTCACCTTCAATTGAGAGATTGGATAAACTATGGAAGTGTTTACCAATATGAATCAAGTTGAATATGGATTGGGTTGAATATGGATTACTAAATTACATTGCATACAAATGGATCAAAAGGGGTTTATTTGGGTTGGGTCATTTATCATTTGACCCAAACCCGACCTGATTTACTCGTTTGACAGGCCTACCTAATTGTATTGATTACTCTATTTTAGGCAATCACAATTAGCCACCAGGTTGTTATTTTTAATTTGACTCTAAATGTTAACGTGATATCATAATAGGAGGTCCATAATAAAATCTTTCAAGTCCCCTATTTTTATCAATTATTATAATTTTCTGAGATTGCTCTTAGGCCAAATTTTAGCCTATGCATGGGGTAATGTTGTAACATTTAAATATTAAACCGTGTATACATCATTACATATTTAAATCTTTAGAGTAGTAGGCTATTGTCTCACAACATTTTTTGTGGATTTACTCCTTTTACTATGACTGTGCATATCAGATCATGAGAATAACCTAAATGGAACTCCAATCCTGGTATTTATAATCGAAGTATCAAAGTTAACTAAAAAGCAAGTACCATGCAATTTTCAGTTTCCAAAACATATCAAACATTATGAACATAAGGATTCCATATCGGTTTGATAGCCGAGCCATGCAAACGATTCTATTTCGGACTTTTGCCGGCTCAAAACACGTTTGGCATTCTAGTACCCAATACTTGCATAAACTACTTGGGTTTTTGAAGAGAATTTGTGCTATATAACCAATCTAGGGCTAAATCTCGAGTATTATTGCAATATATCTTAAAGTGAATTTGTATCATAAAACTAATCTATGGCAAGAGAATGGCATAATTAGTGGCCTTCGAGCATTGAAATCGTAACGTCGTTCCCAGAAGCTGGTTTGTCATTTGTGGATAGATTCGCGCCATGGTGCTTGCTCTTGAAAACGTATGCAGGTCGTTTTGGGGATGGAAGAACCACATCTTTATTTGCCAACATGAACACAACGGTGGACATGTCCAGCCTATCATCCGCGAATTCTTGCACGCACAAAAGACCGATCTGGATGCACCTCAAGGCCTCCTCTTTGGTGCATGAATCACCCATCGACTCGTCGATAACGTCCTCGCAGTTCCCTTCTTTCCATAGCTCCCATGCCTGCGATTGTGTAGTGAACAAGCTGAGTATATTAGGCTATGTATTATGTATGAGTCCAGTCCTGTCTCTTGTACTCATTCAGAGTTCTAGTACTTACATGGCCTACCAAGGAAGATGGACTTTCATGGTAATATGCACCGTTCCTTTTGCCACTAATGACCTCCAACAACAAAACTCCAAAGCTGTAGACGTCGGATTTTATTGAAAATATACCTTCCATTGTGTATTTTGGCGACATGTACCCGCTGCCGTGCAAAAAATGACGCAGAAAAAAAGGGGTTTTGACTAGTTAGTTGAGTTGAGGCTCTTGGAATCAATAAGCAGGTAAAGCATTGCAATGGCAAGAATTCTCACTATGTTCCAACTACTCGATTTGTGTTTCCTCGGATTTGGGCTCGAACCCTGGCAGGCATGTGCACTCGAACTGGCTCGTATTGTATGGATTGCAGTTGCTGTTGGGCCCACAGTTGCCGTAATAATCGCATTGGTCCTTTGGAGCGAACCATAATTCTATCCACCGTCGAGATTGGTCGTGCCACGTGGATCGTCGGAGTGACCCCGATTTGTTCACCCCCATTCTGATGATGATCGATGCGTTAATGGCACCGTACATAACAGAAACCTCGTCTGGGTCATTTACAAAGCTTACGTTCAAGTTGTAAGCATAAGTCATTTCAGGTACACCGCTCCACCGATCTCTAGTCCATGACCCGGCACGCCAATATGGATCCCCGTCCTTGTACAGAAATAATTGAGCGTAGCCCGTCGCGTCAATCCGATGGGAGTAATTGCCAGGTGTCGGATCGTCTGAGGACTTCCAAGATGTTAGGAACCGGTTCAAACCGGTTTTGCGGTTCAACCCGAGTTTCATGAAAGGAAGCACAGTGTCCGTTGGATAATCAAAGCTTTGCCATATCATCTTTTCGCTAAAATCTCGAACCAGTACTAGATTGCCTGAATCCCTAAGCTGGGCTGTAGTAGAATGATTGAACAATGCAGAAGAAACATTTGTGGACCAAACAAGAAAGCTTCCATTTGTCTCATGGAGCACCAAATTTCCTTCAGAATCAATCGAAAGAGCTCCAGAAGTGCCATTGATTGGCCTCTCTCGGTTAGCAACCCAAACAACGGTTTGCTCAGAAACTTGGTAATACCAAATTCCGACATAACGGTGGCTAGAATTACCTGGGCTGAAGAAACCGAGAGCGAACTTTTTACCGCTGGAGACCAAGAGATTGCCATCTTTGAGAGTGTTGTTTTGGTTTAGGATGTCCAAGCAAGTACTTACCTGAAGTAGAAAAAGAAGCAGCAGGGCATACACTAACCCCTTTTCTGCGTTCATGTTTTCTTTTTGAGAATTATGTGGTATGATGTCTGAGGCAACAAAAGTGACTGAACGAATGACACCTCAAATACCACGGAGTGTAGTTGAGGTCTTTGGTCGAGGTCTTAATTAGTGAGGATCCACCTTTCTCATGAATTTAAGCAAGTAATTGTCACCTTTTTCGTCCACCCTGTAAATGAAGTGCAAGCTATGATACCAATGTTTTCCTTTCTAAGCTTCGTATGTTCAGTCGATATTTCTCAATCGAGAAACAAAAAAATAATTCCTACTTCATGTAAACTGAAGTAATGGATGCGTACCTTGGCGCCTCCCCTTGCTTTCCCTTCCCAGCAGCCTAGTAGCTTTTGATCAATGTGGTCGAAAGAAATTGCTTGAGATGTATCTGCTTTCGCATTGAATCGATTTACGGTGAAAGAATAGGATTCCGAGTTATCATCGCGCCACTCATCACAAAGAAAACTTGACATTTCAAACTGTTGTGATGGGGAGGGATACCACATCGGTTTCCATCAAGTGCGATTTTAACATGGAAACAATTAGTTGAGGCTGAAGTTCGAATCTTGAATCTTCTATCCATAAGCTCATTACAGAAACTGTGAAAAACAGAAGAATAGTCCTTCCTTTGAACTCATTAGCTTCAGAAGTTGCCAAGAAAGAGTGAAAGGAGAATCGTGTTGTCCACGTCTTCTATCAAGTCAAAACGCCCAGCTGCTTCCACCAAAATATTATTTCGTAGGTCTTTTTCAAGGATAGAGTCAGATATGCCATTTGATTTCCTATAAACCCTTTTCAGATTAGTCCTTTATGCTAGGCTAGTATTCCGGTTTTCATATGACAGATCTAATCTACCATATTATGGTGATTCTTTTGATTTGAGTCCAATTGCTGCAATATACGGAATCTCTTCACTGTTTGTGCTTCTAATTTGCAGATGCAGAGAGGTTTGTTTCACTTGCCAACGTCAACAGCTTTTATTAATTTTCTGAAGTCTCAAGTGAATGCATTCCATTAGGGTGTATTTCTGACCATTATCGTGCCTATCATCGGCAATTTCCAATACTTTTTTAATGATAGCAAGCTACTTATGGATCGTCTATATACTCTACAAAGAATTAATCTTGGCAGGCTGAACTTAAATAAAGTCACTAAAAGATCATCTCTCTTTTCCTCAGGGTTTTCTCATCTCCCTCTAATTTCACAGTTAAAAAAAAAAAAAAACCTTTATGGAGGGGAGGGTTTGAGATAGATCTCTTCCTTCCCTTCCTTTTTCCTTGGTTGATTTGGTTCTCATTCTATTTTTCTTGCTTTCCTCCCATTTTGTGGAACTTTTCTTTTCGGATCTAGTTTAGATCTAAACACTTCTCTCTCTCTCCTATTTCGGAGAGATTTCTATCCCAATCTAGTCGAGATTTGGGGATTTTGCGTGTGTGATTTGGGCTTTTTGTTTTTCTCAAGTTTCGCTGGTGTACAAATCCAGTTTCAAAGAAATCAGATGAGCTTTGTAAACGTTTTGCTCTCACAAGTGTTAGATCTGTGCTCGCTCAACCTTATTTCTTTGAATGACGATGGTGTTAGGGCACCACAAAAATGCAAAGTCACAACAATAGATGGAGATCTTCGTGTGTGTTCATTACCGAATACAAATACAGTGATCGACTACTGATTTTGGTTTGAAAAAAAAAATCTCGGATCTACTATTTGAGGTGGTGATTCCTAAGCTTGTTCTAATAGTTCCTTATCTAGAGCTTGTTTTGTTTTGAAATTGTTTGGGATTTGTTTTAGTTTGTAGTTGGATTGCGATGTTTCTCTCTTATATTTCTGTGAAAATTGATCAAATGTTACTTTGGCCAAAAAATATCAAATAAAGTCACTATGTTTAGACTAGCGTGACAGAAATTGGCATAAAATCCGTGTAAGCCGACCGGTTAGGATTTTTTACACATACTTGTATTGGATCATCAAATTCATGACCAGATTGAACACTGTAGACACTCATGTAATTAAAAAACATTGGCATATATTTAATCCTGCTTACTTGAACAAAGCTTATATTTTCTTCCTTCTTTGACGTAATTTAGGCATTTGGAATCCACAAAATAGAGTAAATAAGAAATAAAAGTTGATCGAGTAGTGTCCTTTTACTGACTTATAATAGTGGATGAGACATGCGTCGAAGAAAGGGGAACCAAGACTTTCATCCCTCGGTCCCCCATTTGGTCCCGTCTAGAAGGAAGTACTTTGACATCATCGTTAGATGACTTGGACCACCATTTCGCAAGCTAATCAAGAGATAAACAGATTGTTCAATCACTCATCAAGAAATCTGACCCCAATAAGAAAAAAAGATAGGCCAAGAGATGAAGATGAAAGATGGTTAGTCTTGACAATGTGAGGTGGCGTGAGAAGAAAGGGAGAAAATTTGTCTAAAAATCATAAATTTATTGTACTTTTGACAATTCAATTTTCAACCTTTTTTAATTGTGTCAATTAAGTCTTAATTCAATTTTATCAATTAATTCTATTCGAATAATTTTAACTAGAAATCGCTAATGTGGACTTTGACAGTCCTATGTGAAATGATTAGCTTTGACAAGTACAATTTTTAATAATATTTCAATATATATATATTTTTATTTTTAAAATTTTTTTTTTTTCCTTTCTTTCTCTCTCTCTCTACTCTTTTCTCTCTCTCTCTCTCTCTCTCTCTCTCTCTCTTTTTCTCTACTTTTTCCCTTTTTCCCTCCATTGAACATCATCGAGCCTTGTCAATGCTTGTTAAAGGTCACCGGCCCAGGCTTGGGCATCCCTTACCCCTAGCGAGGGCTTCCTTGCCTAGGTCCAAGCATCCCTTGCCTGAGGCTGACGAGGGCAGCCCTTTGCTAGATCAGGCGATTGGGCGATCTTTTGGTGCTCGGTAATTATTTTTTGGTGATCTTTTGCCTAGAAACACAACATAGTGATCACATTGAAAGAAATATTTACAAGAATGAATATCATGCAATAAGAGATAAGAGTCGGTTGATAACATTAAGTAATTCATATGCAGGTTCCTGTGAAACTTGGAAAGGATTCATCTGATCATGATGCTTTGAAGATGGTGGTTGCCAAAGGGAATGAGAAGAGAGGTAATTGTTATGTGCAGAAGTCGATGTATGGAGACAACACATTCTACCAACATGGAAACTGTTTTAGGTAGCAAGAGCAATAACAGGGCTTGGTGAAGGAAGAGTTACAGTAAATCTGAAATTGTTGGACATAGCATTAAAACTCCACTATATCAAAAACCTTCAAGCAATATGCAGAAGCCAAGTCGAATGTGACTCTCCGCCTCCACTCTACATCAATTCCTTTCCAGGTTCATCGGGGATTGGCGTGTCCTTTGTGTAAGTAGTCATGCACTAGCATATACCATGGGAAAGATGAACTAAGTTGGGATGCCAAGAAATTTTCATCATTCAATGCGTGGTTGGGAAACCTATATAACAAGAGGGGATCAACTTACCTTCTATGCAGATCCAAAACCACCCTGCCCGAGCTTGCTGCGGAAGGACAAATTCGTTTGTAGCTTCAGTGATAGTGCTTGATTTCAAAGAAGCGTCGATCTGCGTTTCTTCTTCCTTGGTTGCGGACGTTTTGTACGTCTGGGATTCCTCAAATTATGTCGAACTTGAAGCAACACTGGCTAGTACTCCACACCCGCTTCTTTCTGCTGTCGAGGCGGTCATACAATGCGTAGAATGAAATCAAAGCAATCATCAAATGCTTCTCTTTTCTGTCAGACCAAGTACCAAATTTCTAAGCTCAATTCGAAACTAGTTTTTGTCTTTCCTGAGGGATCATTATTGCCTTTGCATTTGGAATATATGATCTTATTAATAGATGCTCTTAGTTTTGGTCTCAATGTGAATGAGGTTACATTTATGCTCTATTTGACTCAGATGTTAACATGATATCAGAATAGGATTCAAATCTTCGGAGACCTCTACTAGTCTCTATTGTTATAATTTTATGAGCTTACCCTTCAGCCGAATTTCAGCTTGTGCATGAGGGGAATTGTTAGACTTTTTAAATATTATACCACGCATTTATCTGACATCTTTCGGTTTTCAGAATGTTAGGCCATGGTTTGACAAAAATTTTCATTGGTTTACTCCTCTTAGTATGAATATGTATGTCAGATCACGAGAATAACCTAAATTGACTACATTCTTAATCTCTAGGGGAATGATCAACATTAACTAAAAAAGATGCATCGTGCAATTTGCAGTTTCCAAATCATACCAAGCATCATGAACATAGTGTTGGAATTCCAGTGCCCAATACTTGCATAAACTACTAGTGTTTTAAAGAGAATTTGTTATATAACTAATTTAGGGCAAGAGAACGGCAAAACTAGCGGCCTTCGACCTCCGAAATCGTAATGTCATTCACAGAAGTCGTCCCGTCGCTTGACGATAGATTCGCGCCATGGTACTTGCTCTAGAAAACGTATGCCGGTCGCTTCGGGAATGCAAGAGCCACATCGTTATTTGCCAACATGAGCACAACGGCGGACATGTTCGGCCTATCGTCCGCGAATTCTTGCACGCACAAAAGACCAATCTGGATGCACCTCAAGGCCTCCTCTTTGGAGCATGAATCATCCATCGACTCGTCGATAACGTCCTCGCAGATCCCTTCTTTCCATAGCTCCCATGCCTGCGATTGTGTAGGGAACAAGCGAGTATTTCAGGCTATGTATTATGTCTGTGTCCAGTCCTGTCTTTTGTACTTATTTAAGAGTTCCAGTACTTACATGGCCTACCAAATTGGTAGATGGATTTTCATGGTAATATGCACTGTTCCTTTTGCCACTTATGATCTCCAACAGCAAAACTCCGAAACTATAGACATCAGATTTTATCGAAAATATACCTCCCATTGCGTACTCTGGCAGACATGTACCCGCTGCCGCAAAAAAAAAAGAAGGAAGAAAAAGAGGTTTCGACTAATTAGTTGAGATGAGGCTCTTGGACTCAATAACACATAAAGCATTGCGATAGCAATAATGCTTACTATGTTCCAACTACACGATTTGTGTTTCCTTGGATTTGGTCTGCGCCGAATATCCTAGCCATACCGAAATCTGATATCTTTGGATTCATTTCTTCATCCAGTAGGACATTGCTGGCCTTTAAGTCTCGGTGGATGATCCTCAGCCTCGAATCTTGGTGCAAGTACAAGAGTCCTCGAGCCAACCCAGATGCGATTTCCAACCGTTTTCTCCAATCCAGCAACGATCTTCTCGTTTTGTCTGGACCAAGATCATCACATCAACAAACCATTGTTTTTTCTGAGTATTGTAGCTAGTGGGAGAGCAGAAAACGTACGGAAAAGGAAGGCATCCGAGCTTTTGTTTGGCAAATATTCATAAATTAGCATTTTCTCGTCTTCTTCGACGCAGCAGCCTAGTATTCTCACCAGGTTCCGATGTTGGAGCTTCGCAATCAACCGGACTTCGTTTTTAAATTCTTCAGCTCCTTGTCCTGAAAGTTTCGATAGTCTTTTGACAGCTATTTCCAATCCATTGTCCATAATGCCCTGTCAAATTAATTTCCACTTTGCAAGTCTGTATCATCGTTTTTTCTAGGTAGCTTTTTTGTGTAATGGAAGTTTACCTTGTATACTGATCCGAAACCGCCTTGACCAAGCTTATTGAGGACGGAGAAATTGTTTGTTGCCGAAGCTATGGTGCTTAAGTCAAAGAGCGGCACATCTCTGTTTCCTCTGGGTTCATCATCGTGGTCTTTTACGGTCTGAGGGCCGTCGAGATATGTTGAATTTGTCCTCATATCACTCACCAGTGGATTATGGCTTCTGTGATCTGTTTCCGAAACAACCACACAAATGCCATTATAACCTTGGAGGAATTGTGAGATTCTTCACTCAGGAATTCATTTCGTTAAACCGAATGAAAGTTGTAAGCTTATTAAGATCTTCGCAAACATTTTTACAAATCTGTTTTCCTGGTAAATATATTGACGTATTGCATGATTTCATCTCTTGTATCCTGAAACTGGCCTTGTGCTGGTTTAGGTTCATTGTTGAATTGCTGCATTAAGATCTGAACTGGCATCATCATGCTTTCTTTGGTTCAAGGTTCTTAGATTCGGAAATGATCAAATAAAAACATAGAAGTTACTCTTTAACTGACTTCCTACAGCTGGGAAAAGTTCCAAGACTGAACCAACCAAAATTTGTGTCCTTTATTAATTGGTGAACAATAAGAGTTAGCAAACGAATTAAACGGAAAATATAATAAAGAGCGTACTGATGTTGAGGACTAAGTGACGCACCCTTTCTCTTCTTGATCACCAGGAGGTACAAGAAGGAGCTGGCGAGCAGTAGAGCTGTAAAAATTGAAACCAGAATTATCGCAGCCGTTGCCTTTTGGCTGAGGGATCTTGTTTTCCTGTAACGAGCTGAAAGGAAAGTATAAACACGGTACTTCAGATTCAATGACCTCGAAAGTGCTTGTGCCAAGTATAGAATGAAAAATTCTTTCAACCTCAACTTGAAACCAGATATCACCAAGCTGATCTCAAACAATATACAGTTTATGCGATGCAAAAGCTCAAACTTGGTTCCTAGAATCATGGATGTGAATTCTTATGCTCATGAATTTAATCTGTTTCGAAGTTCAATTCATCATTTGCTTGACAATGCTAATTTAATGAAACAATTGAGGTTGCAGGAGATACATCACATTAACAAAAGTAGTATTAGTAACATAAATTACAGAAATAGGAGTACCTAACTCAATGGCATCGACCCGTATGTATAAATCTTGACCCGAATCTGCAAATGTTCTTGTATCGACTAAATTACCGTGCCACGTGAGGCACCCGGGACCTCCCAGGCTCTCACTGGCACTAGCATAAGCTGTGCAAGAGCAATCCCTCAGGCATTCCTCCTTGCACTCCTTCAAGTTCAAGCTCATGTTGGCACGTGCTTTTGAAGTGTCCGGCACCTTCACACGGGCCACCTTCATGAATCCTTCCCCACTTCGACACACTCACACCCCTCCCCTCCTCACGCACCCTGCCGATCCATCTCCAAGGTTCCAATCGCCCGGCGACTTGGGCTCGAGCCCTGGCAGGCATGTGCACTCGAAATGGGCCGCATCATATGGATTGCAGTTGCTGTTGGGTCCACAATTGCCGTAAAAATCGCACTGGTCCTTTGGAGCGAACCAGTATTCTATCCACCGGCGGTCTCCGTCGTGCCATGTGGATCGTCGGACTGACCCCGATTCGCTCACCACCATTCTGGTGATGATCGTTGCATCAATGACGCCATACATTATAGAAACCTCGTCTGGGTCATTTACAAAGCTTATGTTAAAGATGTAAGCACGAGTGATTTCAGGTACACCGCTCCACCGATCTCCAGTCCATGACCCGGCACGCCAATATGGATCCCCATCCTTGTACAGAAGCAATTGAGGGTAGCCCGTTGGGTCGATCCTATAGGAGCAATTGCCAGGTGTCGGATCCTCTGGGGACTTCCAAGATGTTAGGAACCGGTTCAAACCAGTTTTGCGGTTCAACCCGAGTTTCATGAAAGGAAGCATAGTGTCTGTTGGATAATCAAAGCTTTGCCATATCATCCTTTCGCTAAAATCTTGAACCAGGACTAGATTGCCTGAATCCATAAGCCGGGCTGTAGTAGAATAATTGGATAATGCATACGAAACATTTGTGGACCAAACCAGAAAGCTTCCATTTGTCTCATGCAGCACCAAATTTCCATCAGAATCAATCGAAAGAGCTCCTGAAGTGCCATTGATTGGCCTCTCTCGGTTAGCAACCCAAACAACGGTTTGCTCAGAAACTTGGTAATACCAAATTCCGACATAACGGTGGCTAGAATTACCTGGGCTGAAGAAACCGAGAGCGAACTTTTTACCGCTGGAGACCAAGAGATTGCCATCTCTGATAGTATTGTTTTGGCTTAGGATGTCCAAGCAAGTACTTCCCTGAAGTAGAAAAAGAAGAAGCAGGGCATATACTGACCCCTTTTCTGTGTTCATGCTGTCTTTTTATCGAGGATGGGCGGAGTGATGATAACCAAGAGCCCTGTTTATTCACCTGGAACCGATTCAATGGGGAAGCAAATACACCTCAAGCAACATCGATCCACTACATTAATTAAAGGGATAAGGCTGCTGGGAAGGGAAAGGTGAGGCGAGTCCCCAAGGTACGTGACCATTACTTCAATGTACATGAAAAATTTCGTGTTCCACGATCGAGAAATATCGACCAAGCATGAAGCATCACAGCTTGCACTCCATTTGGTGGATCGAAAAGGGGACAATTGCTTTGCTTAAATTCATGGGAAAGGTCCCCACTAATTAAGACCTCAACTACACTCTGGTATTTGAGGTATCATTACTCATCAGACTGTTGTGACAGAGATGGATACCGTGTGGTTTCCATTGACAGCGATTTTAATATAGAAACAGTCAGTCGAGCTGAAAATTCAATATCATAATGTCATTGCGGAAACTGAGGAAAAAAAAATTCCATTTCTAGGTCTTTATTCAAGAAGTCTGACCCGTAAAAGAGAAAAACATAGGTCAAGAGAAAAAGACAAACCGATGGTTTCTCTTGGCAATGCGAGGTGGCGTGAGAAGACGGCAACCCCATGGAATAGAATTCATCTATCAACGGTTGTTCGTTTACTCAGTTGTCCATTTGGTCATTTATATGTTTTTATTGTCGTCTTGATATGTCACTAGCACAAGCGGGTTTCATGTAGTTCTTGAAGGGTAGATGGAAAGGTAACGTGGGAAACCCTGACCAAGTAACCAGGGCTCCTCACCAAAAATGGTGGCAGAAAGTGACAAGGAAAGGAATTTAGATCCCTCGGATGTGAGGCTCGAGAGAAGAGAGATTAGTACACTTTCCTCAACGTTAGTCTCGGTGCATTACTATGCTGATGTGAGTTTGAGGTTTCAAAATCAATTTATTCAATATTTTCAAGTCCCTTTTGTACAAAGCTACTGTTAATGTACTTGGCATCAGGTAATTACATTCAGAGTTTAACATACATATGTACTACGCAAATCTTTTTAGAAGTGCCTTTTTTGGGAAAAAAAAAAGAAAAGAAAAGGAAAGTGCATTACAAGTTTAGAAACTTATTACGAAAGTGCAATTGAATCATAAAATTTTCAAAAAGTGTAATCAAGTCCTATTATTTATCACAAAAGTGCAATTGAGTTTTAAAACTTTCAAAAAGTGCAATAAAATTGAAAAATTTTATTAAATCAATTTGACAAGTTCTAGGACTTGATTACACTTTTTAAAGGTTGTAGGACTATTGTACTTTGTGATAAGTTTTAGGATTTAATTGCACTTTTTGAAAATTTTAGGACTCACTTGTTCATTATTGATAAATTTTAAGACTTTCAATGTACTTATCCTTTAAAAAAATTGTAAACTTATCTATCACACATTGACCGTAGTAATCCCGACATCATAAATAGAAGCTGAAACAATGCCATTACTAGACAATGCATTTGCTCCATGGTAGCTCTTCTTGAAGACAAACACAGGCTGTTTTGTAGACGGAAGCAACACACTAGCATTCCGCAACATGAACACAGTCCGTAGGCATTGGATGGGAACTCTTGCATGCACAAGACACCGATCTGAATTCACCTTGAAGCCTCCTCTCTTGACATAAATTGCGAATCGACTAGTCGACAATGTTTAGGCATTTCCTCCTTTTCATAGCTCCCATACCTATGAGCCAGTGATGTGTTAAATTATGTCTCGAGTGTGAGTTTGTACATATTTGACACGGCATAAGTATATAGAACATGACCTGGTTGAAGTATTGCTTGTATTTTGGATGTCTTCTAAGTTGGACTTTATCTCCAAGCAAATTCAAGGGAGTTCAAAATTTGGTGAAGTCTATTTTGGATTAGAGAAAAAAGAAGAAATTGCGGTATTCTAGTTTGAGTTCACAAGTCACGTAAGAACATAAATAATAATAATAATAATAATAATAATAATAATAATAATAATAATAATAATAATAATAATAATAATAATAATAATAATCGAATTAATAATAATAATAATAATAATAATAATAATAATAATAATAATAATAATAATTCTGCTCGATTACACATTAGAGCATTTCAACCAACGATGAATGAAATCCAAGCTTTAGTTAGGCATATACTTGCAAATTAACAGTTTCTCAATTTCTCCAATGTAGTACCCTAGAATTTTCACCACACTCCAAAGATGGAGTTTTGCAATCAACGTAAAAATACTATTCGATCCTTTGTCCAGAATATTTGGCTTCTCAAGACAAAGGAAATCGAATAGTATAAGATTGAATTTTTTTTTTTTCAGTGAATTGGAATTTTTTAAAAAATTTTAAAATCTTTTTTAAGACTTTTGAAAAAAAAAAAAAAAAAAAAATTGAATTTTTTTCTTTTCCCTCCCTTCTTCTTTCTCTTCTAGCCAGTTGCTGGGCCTTGGCATATACTAATTCTGTTTTCATATTGTCTTTTTGTTTTAGGATACTATGGTATGATGTCTAACGCAACGTAAGTGACTGAGTGAACAATACCCCAAATATCACAGAGTGTAGTCAAGGTCTTAATTAGTGAGGATCCACCTTCCTCATGAATTTAAGCAAGTAGTTGTAAATTTTTCGTCCACCATGTAAATGTAATTCAAGATGTGACACCGACTTTACCCTTTCTGAGCTTGATATTTTCAGTCAACGTGTCCCAAGCGTCAAACAAGAAAATAATTCCTACCTCATGCATATTCAAGGAAATTTGCAACGGTAGTCTATTACATCTAATCTACATGTAAACTTTTCTCCTAAGCACAAGAGCAACTTTTAGCTCATACACAACACGATTAGCCTTCAGGTGTCGTCTATCTACCGATACAGGAAGCATCTCAATTTCTCAAGTTGAGTAGTATCGTAGTGGACTTGTGGTGGCATGTGGCTAGCGAGCTTCAACAGCAGTAATTGTAACTCTGTTAACAGAACATGTTTGGTTGCATGTCGACTGAATATTTCCATTGTAGTCACTCTCGTCGATGAATGCGGGCTGTTTCGGGAACGGAAGTACCACATCAGCATTTCCCAACATGAAAACCACTGTGGACATAGTTGGCCTGTCCGATGCATATCTTTGCACGCACAAAAGACCGATTTGAATGCACCTTGATACGATTTCTTCAGAATATGTATTGCCAATTGATTTGTCCACAATGTCCATGCATTTTCCTCCTTTCCACAGCTCCCATACCTGGACATCACACATACCAGACACCTCAGATTGTGACTGCGATTGTAGAGCCTGGTCAAGTTGTGCATAGCGATGAATTATATAAGAGTTTCATACTTACATGGCCAATTAAATAGCAAAAGGGATTCATATGATAGCACCCGCTATTTCTTTGGCCTGTGATGATCTCTAGCAACAAAACTCCATAACTGTACACATCTGATTTTATAGAAAACTGGCCTTGCATAGCATACTCTGGTGCCATGTACCCACTGTGGAAGCCAAAAACAAGAAAAGTAATCAGCATCTCATTCATCTTACAAGGGGGACATAACAAAAGGTTGAAACTTTAGTATGAAAGAAAGAAAATGGTTGGTCGGAGTTCTTTTTCCGTGTTCGAATATCTCATTGTTTAATTAGATGAAATAGAATTTAGTGCTCAAGAAAAACACTTACTATGTCCCGACCACACGCTTCGTTTTCCTTCAATTTGGTCTCCTCCACATATCCTCGCTAACCCAAAATCTGAAATCTTGGGGTTCAATGCAACATCCAATAAGACATTGCTAACTTTCAAATCTCTATGGATTATCCTCAGGGTCGAATCTTGATGTAAATACATGAGTCCCCGAGCTACCCCATATGCAATTTCAAACCTTTTTCCCAATCCAGAAGCGATCTCTTTGTTTCATCTAGACCAATTTTGGGGATTACCTCAACGTTATTATCCATAAAACTAGCTATAGACCGAAATTCTGGCTACTAGAAGAGATTACTTACCGAAAAGTAATGAATCCAAGCTTTTATTGGATAAATACTCATAAATTAACAGCTTTTCATCTTCTTGAATGCAGCAACCTAAGATTTTCACTAGATTCCGGTGTTGGAGTTTGGCAATCAACCTGACTTCATTTTTGAACTCTTCATTTCCTTGTCCTGAATATTTTGAGAGCCTTTTAACCGCTATTTCTGTTCCATCATTTGTCACGCCCTGTGAAAATGAACACGTTACAAGAATAAATATTTAGACCTGTCGGATAAAGCCGGTGGCTGAAAAGCTGTTAAGAGAAAATATAAGATAGATTAGGTAGTTAAACTTCCTGGGACGATGTGTTGGTTACTAAATGAGTTTGTGATGGCGATAAAGTCGACACGACATACTCCAAAACCGCGTTTTTTATTCAAGGACATCAATCCCCGGAAGGGACAGACAATTGAAGTTGGTAGAATATACATATTAATATCCAATAACCACTTGGATTCAGTTGAATAGGGAGATTAATTACCTTATATACAGATCCAAAACCGCCTTGGCCGAGCTCATTGGCAGAGGAAAAATTGCTTGTGGCTGCAGCCACAGTTCCAAAATCAAGTACTGGTATATCTGTTTTTCGCCTACCTTCGCTGTCAAGGTCTTTCAGGCCTGGAATTTCGTCCAAAGATGTTGAACTTGTGGTAACACCGAACGGATGATTACGCCCTCTTCTATCTGCTGTCACACAGTTGAACGAAACGCTTATGAAAATGAAAGCAATTCTGTACTGCTTCTTTTTTTGCCGTTCTGGCCAAGTTGGCAATTTTTTGTAGAGGAAGGAACGGTGCAAATTTTTCCTCTTCCATCTGCTGTCACAATTCAGCATTTTTAATTATCAAGCACTGTTTTGGTCAAGGTTTCCAGTATTGAATACAACCACCCTGTAGCCTAAAATCCTGGCTAGATTAGCTCCAATTTAAATTTAATGGATTTCTTATCCCTAAACATCGAAATAACTACCTACTTGGAAAACAGACTGGGTAATATATATATGGCAGAAAAAGCTTCTATCAAGGCAAGACTACCACACCTCTTTTCTTCTTCAGCCGAAGGCAGTACATAAGGGAGCCTAAGAGCAGCAACACTACTGCAGATACCAACATCGTTGCCACCATTGCCTTCTTGACAAGAGTGCTTTTCCTATAACGAGCTGTAAAAGAAGGCACAAGGACTTGGAAGTTGCAAATGTTATGGAAATGAATGCTACGACTATCAGAAACGAACAGTTTCGTCAAGACAAGAAATTAGGAGAAATAAGACAATAATAACAACCCAACAACAGCAGCAAAAGCATATCAAGTAGATATTAGCAACGAGTACCTAAGTCAATTGCATCGACCCGCACATATAAATCTTCACCCAAGTTTGAAAATTCTCTTGTATCCACTAAATCTCCAAACCATTTAAGGCATTCATATTCCCCCATGCTTTTATTTGCACTCGAATAAGCTGTGCAATTGCAATCCCTCAAGCATTCCTGCTCGCACTCCTTCAAGCTCAGCCTCATGTCAACATGTGCTGTTGTAGTGTCCGGCAACTTCACCCGTTGCACCTTCACAAAACCTTCCCCACTTTGACACATTGACGCGCCTTGCCTCCTCTTGCATCCATCTGATCCGTTCCTTAGGTACCATTCGGCTAGAGATGTGGGTTCGAAGCCAGGCAGGCATGTGCAGTCTAACTGGTCAGCGGTGTTTGCACCACAGTTGCTATTAGGCCCACAGTTCCTGTAGTGGTGACACTGCTCCCTTGGAAAGTGATTAAACTCGCTCCATTGCTGTTCTTCATCACGCATTACAAAGTATTTAAATGACCCTGACTCCTGCACCACATACCTAGAGATAACCGATGCGCTATACGTTTGAGAAAACTCCGTCGCGTTGCTCACAGTTGTGATAATATAGTTGAAATCATTAGGCATTGACGGCTCAACACCATGTGGATTCTCAATTATCGGTCCACCCCGCCAATATGGAGCTCGACCCTGGTAAAGGAACCCTTGTGGGTACCCTGTTTGTTCAATCCTGAATGAATAAATGCCTGGTGCTGGATCATCTTTGGACTTCCAAGATGTCAGGAACCAGTTCAAACCGGTTCTCCGGTCCATCCCAAGCTTCATGGACGGAAGTTGGGTATCTGTGGGATGATCAAAGCTCTGCCAAATGACCATTTTGCTCAGATCATGAATTAAAACCAGGTTACCTGAATCCAAAAGCTGAGCAGTAGTAGAACCATTAAAAGTCAGGGAGGAAATATTGGTTGACCAAATGGGAAAGCTCCCATCGTTTTCATGGATCACTAAGTTTCCGCAATGATCAAATGCAAGAACTCCTGAAGTATCATTCACGGGTTTCTCTCTGTTAGCAACCCAAACGACGGTTTGCTCTAGGAGTCCATGGTACCAAATCCCCACGTAACGCAGGCTTGAATTACCTGGGCTGAAGAAACCGAGAGCAAATTTTCTTCCTTGGGAGATTAAGACCTCACCATCTTTCACGGTATTGTTTGGGGCAAGGGTGTGCAAAGAATCAATCAAATGAAATAGAAGAAACAGAAACAGAATTTGTAACGACACATCTCGAGGATTCATGTTGTACTTAGATGGGGATGCAGCGCGCTTATGTTTCAGGCAAGAAAGCAGACATGTAAGGCTTTTGCTTCATAACCTATAAAACATGACCAGAGCATGCTTGACTTGTCTTCTTTCCTCTCCCGGAGCATTTATTTCCTAGAATTAGAAGTCAATGGAAGACGTTTTAAGAACTGGGGAACCATGGGGAACCGTTCGATTAGCCAGTCAATTTTCTTTTACTTTTCCTTTCGAGAAACCCCGAAAAGTCTAAGTTGATTGAATATCATTGCTCATTGGTATTGGTTGCTGAGTACATTAAATTAGGGATAATGACACAATTTGAACTTTCGCTCAATATTCAATTCGATCAAGGTCAATTTTTTTTTTTTTTTTTGGTTCAATGTAGTACCTTGACTTTTTAACATAATTTGATGTGGTCCTTTAATTTATGGTTTTGCACCAACTAATATCTAAAGTTATAGTGGCCCAAAAACAAAGTATTTTTTTAAAAGGTAAAGCTTTCTTCAATCTTTGGCCTGGGAGAAGTCAGGAAATATTGCAAGTATGCCTGACAGAAAGAAAAGGACTTAAATAGACTAAAAGTGTTTACCAACAATTGAACGTAGTTGACTTAAGAGTTCCGGCGTAATCGGCTTTCGGCTTTCGGCTTTGTAGAGAAGGCTAAGCCAAACCTTGCCTTCCTTAGGCCAGACATAACACAGATCCGTCTCGTTTTCTACTTCGGGCCGTGGTTTCTATCCTGACCGACTCTCTCAAACTCACATGCTTGATTGGATGGAGGAGGAAAGACAACCTAATATGGAATGAAAAATTTCATTACACAAGAAACTCTTATAAAGAAGGGCGTCCATATGCTAAAATCAAGAAAACACACATACTTAACTAATTTTAATATGGAAAGCATGAAACACAAAAAACTTGAAAATTTAACCTATCCAAAAAATTAGGATCAAGATTTAGAGTAGTGTAAGTGTGAGTATCTATAGACAAATCAATATCATTTCTAGATATCTGATGAAGACACTTAAGACCTAAAATAGGTGGACTCTTAATCCATTACAACTCTAAATGAAGTTCTACTTTTACAATTATAGAGATCATTGTAGCGACCTCCCTTTTTGGGTGCCATCACTAATGACTCGCTAAGTATTAGTCTTAATCCGGATTCTCCCAAACCCATCAATTCATGACTTATGGTTCGAGATTTTAATATGTAAGTTAATTAAAAATAAGAGTTGTTACTAATTAACCTAAGTGAAATATCATAAAAAACACTTTACTCCTAAAATTAGGATTAAGAACTTGATTACATTAATTAATTATTAATGCTCTTCCGGTATCTACTCTTGTTTAATTATAAAGTAAAATCTTATTTAAATGTAAAGTAAAATGCATTTTATACCAATCACAAATTCTACTATTCAATTTCTAATCAATTTAAGGAAATAGTTATCTTCATGTATCGTAAGGGCATAATTAGAATAAACCAATATTTGCTTTCAATAATATGAAAACAATTTTTCTTTTTCTTTTTATTTTCCGTTAAGTGCGTTCACACATTTTAAGGAAAAAAAAAAAAGCATTAAAAGTTTATTTTTAAGTCTTTTCTGGTTTTTCTTTTTTTAGAATGAAAAATATTTTTGCATTTTTCTAATTATTTTTATGTATTTTTATATCAAAATAATATTATATAATTTTTATTAAAACATTTGAAACGGATTTGGGTCAGTGACCCGCGGCCTGGCTGGCCCTGAAACGCGGTCCGGCCCAAGGACTATTCTTTAAAATATTTTTATAATATAATATTATTAATATTATTACATTGAAAAATTTCATTACACAAGAAACTCTTATAAAGAAGGGCGTCCATATGCTAAAATCAAGAAAACACACATACTTAACTAATTTTAATCTGGAAAGCATGAAACACAAAAAACTTGAAAATTTTACCTACCCAAAAAATTAGGATCGAGATTTAGAGTAGTGTAAGTGTGAGTATCTGTAGATAAATTAATAGCATTTCTAGATATATGATGAAGACACTTAGACCCAAAATAGGTGGACTATTAATCCATTACAACTCTAAGAGTCCATTTGTTTAGCAGAAAATATCATATTTCCGGAAAACATTTTCCTAAAAGTCATTTTCCTAGAAAATGATTTTATTTTCCAGTGTTCGGTCGAAACCTAAACTTTGAGTGAAAAATTCGTTAGCTAATTTAATTTTTTGGGAAAAATTATAAAAAAAATTATAAAAATTTTAATTGACCAAAAGATTAGTTTTATTTTTTTAAATGAATTTTTAATTATTTGTATTTTTAAAAATCAAAAAAATTTATTATTTTTTCTTTTTCTTTTCCTTCCTCCTTCCTCCTCCTTCTTCCTTCTCCTTCCTCTGTCGCCGTATGCCTAATGATGGTCAGTTGCCCAGTGGCCAACCAAGACCCAGTCGCCAGATTTGGCAAGCTTGAGGCTCGGCTGATCTCACCTGAGCTCGCCAGAGTTTTAATGAGCTCTAGCGAGCAGCGAGCTCATCGGATTTGGCGGTAGAGAGCCCAAGCTCCATCGCCAAATTCGGCGAGCTTGCGGCTCGCCAGAGCTCAACGAACCTTTGGCGAGCTTGGGCGAGGCCAGAGCCCCGCCCAGCTCGCCGAATCTAGTGAGGCCCAAGCTTCGCCCCAAGTCGACGAGAGCTCCACCTCGCCCAAACTGGCGAGGCTCGAGCTCGGCTTCGCTAGATTGGGCTAGGTAGAGCCTCGCTGGCCTAGGGCAAGGCTCGAGCTGGCTTCTGGCTGTGGCTGGCGACTAGCAGTGAAGAGGAAGCAGGGCATGTCGCAGAGATCGAGCACCTTTGGACAAGGGGACGTTCCACCGCTGCTAATCGTCGGTGTCGAAGGAGGAGGAGGACGAGATCAAAAACCCAGGGCTTCGTGAGGGCGGAGATCCAGCACCGCCGAATGAGGGGATGCTCCACCGCTGCTGATCGTCGGTGTTGAAGGAGGAGGAGATGAGATGAAAGAGGGCAAAAATGAGTAAGGAAAGAAGCATCGCAACAGAAGATTGCGCAAGAGCGCGCGGCGTAAGGATAGGAAAATGATTTCCTCTTTTCAAAAGAGGAAATCATTTGATTTTCCATTGACTGGAAAATATTTTCTTTAACCATCTATTTTTCGCCATCTGAACATCAGAAATTCTGCAAAATATTTTCCCAAAAGTTGTTTTCCACGAAACAAACAAACCCTAAATGAAGTTCTACTTTTACAATTATAGAGATCATTGTTGCCAACCTCCCTTTTTGGGTGCCGTTACAACACGTGGGTGAGGCTAATAACTCATTAAGTATTAGACTTAGTCCAAATTCTCCCAACTCATCAATTTATGACTTATGGTTTAAGATTTTACCTGTAAGTTAATTTCAAATAAAAGTGGCTACTAATTAACCTAAGTGAAATATCAGGAAAAATATTTTATTCCTAAAATTAGGATTAAGAACTTGATTACACTAGTTAATCACTAATACTCTTTCGATATCTAATCTTTGTTTAAATATAAAGTAAAACACATTTTATACCAATCACAAATTCTAGGATTCAACTTCTAAACAATTTAAGGAAATAGAAATCTCCATGTATCATAAGAGTGTAATTAGAATAAACCAATTACATTTTATACCAATCACAAATTCTAGGATTCAACTTCCAATAACATAAACGCAATATTATTTTTTTGGATTTTTTGTTAAGTTGTCACACATTTTAAAGGAAAAAAAACATAAAAGTGGACTATCTCTAAGCTTTTTCTGACTTTTTTTAAAATGAAAAATAATTTTGCATTTTCCGATTTTTCTAATTATTTTAATGTATTTTTACATTAAAATAATATTATATAATATTTATTAAAAAATTCGAAACGGAGCCGGGTCGGTGACCAGCGGCCTAGCTAGGCCTGAAACGCGGGCCGGCCCAAAGACTTTTTAAAAATATATATTTTATAATATAATATTATTAATATTATTATATTAAAAAAAGATCTGGATCCACCAAACCCGCGAGCCAGGCCCGACCTAGCTTGCCTGGCCGATCCAAATCGCCACTTGCTGCGAAACCGCAGGTCCGCCGCGACGGAGGTAACACGGCTAAAGAGATGCCGCGCGCCTTCGTCCGGACTGGGGAGCGGCGGCGGCGCATTGGCCGAGCCGAGCGCTCAAACTTCGTTCGACCGGCGGTGCTCCGATGACAGCCGCGGTAGACACCATTTGTGCAATCGACCCACGAGTACTCGGGGGACGTCCGTAGATGACTACAACGGCGGCCTCGAACCGAGCACCAACACGGCTACCCCGACTACGACACCTCGACGGAACGCAGCCAAGCACGGGTGAATCGATTTCGACCAAAATGGGGAACAAAAAAATGGATTTCATTCAGGCAATATATCGAACAGGTGGAGCACGTGACTGGAACGCAGGACTCTCGGCTCGAACGGATCGGAACCAAAGCCGAAGCTTCCGCCGAACAAACATCGACAGAACAGCCGCCAAAGGGGGAAGAAACGGGGTCGAAGTTCGCGCAACCAGGCGGTCGCGAGCTCCTGCCCGGCATGCCCAGAACAGGGCAAAAACAGAGCCCCGCTTACAGGAGCTTGGTTCGGGGAAAAGGAAGCACAGGAGCGGGTCGTCGAGGACTCTCCCTCTCTTTCGGACTTCTGCCTCACCGGATCTCGGGCGCGGTAGCCGGCGAGGACTCTTCCTCTCTCTTTCGGGCTTCCCCCTCCTCGGATCTCGATTTCTCTCTCTCAGATCTCACTCTCCCCCTAACTTCTCCCCTAGATCCCTCTTCTTCGTCTTCTTTTCATCGAGCTAACAAAGGGCCTATTTATAGGCTGGAGGGTCCGGTCGACGGGGCCGACCGACCCTGGTGTGGCCGAACCGGCGTCCCATCCCCTCTTCTCCGCAGAGGCCCGCTCTGCATTAAAGGCGACGTCCCCTCCGTCCGGGTTTCTCGCCAGATTTTGCGCTGCTCCATTCGGCGGCATTCATGGCGCTTGCGAGCTGTCCCCTCCGTCGCCGGCCTACCTTCTTCTCTCTACCGCCGTAGCTGCCCTCGCGCGCGCGAGCTGCAGGGACGAAGAAGGAAGGAGGAAAGAGGAAGAAGGAGAAGAAAAGGGGAAGGAGCCGGGCCGAGAGAAATAAAAGGTGGAATGGGCCTCAGGCCCGCGTGGGGAAGAAAGGAAAAGGGAAGAAGGCCCCCATGGGCCTCCTTTTTAAAAATAATTATCCGAAAGTAGGATCAAATGAGGGAAAATTAAACCCAACATAGATTTAGTAGATGCAAATAATATTAATACCTAGGTGATACGAAAATCATTTTTTTAGGGCCAAATTGGTCCCTAATTTTCTATGCAACTTAATGCTAAATGTTTAGATAATGCTAAATATTTAGATAAAATTTACGTGCCAATAATCATAAGTTAAAATCTACTTAAATATGAATATTGTAATATTCATAAAGACCAAAAAGGTAATCAATAATAGCTTTGTTTTGTTGATTTAGGAAACCCACTGAAATGAAAAAATATGCCAAAATTTATGCAATAGTGTAATTTTGAAAATTTGTGAGTAGTATCACATGACTATAGAAAGGTTGAGGGACTTGGTTGAACAAATGAAAAGTTTAGGGATTAGATTGCGAATCTCACAACAGTCTAGGGACTTGTGATGACTTTTTTCTATTCAAATAAATATTCCCTTCCTTCATCTGCTTCTAAAAATAATGAAACATATTGTTCATCATCGTGGCATGAATATACTCATGTCGGAGAAATGCTATGAAGGAAAAAATGTAATTAAAAAAAAAACTCAATGTAGTATACTTTGGAATATTAAAAAAGAGCGCCATGTATAATGATAAGTGGAATATAGAAAAATGCATGACTTATTGTCGATAAGGATCATATCCATTCCTATTAACTACCACATGTGTGAACCACATACTTTGATCTTCCAATCATCCATTTTAGATACCTTAATATGGACGAAATATATAAATAAATTTGAACATCTTCAACACAAACTTTATTTCCCTATTTGCAGCTTCACCAACATGCACGCATCGTTGGGGTTTTTTTTTTTTTTTTGTCCCTTTGATTCGGCAATTGCACTATTGGACAAATTATGGAAGGTAATTGAAGTATGTATGCACTTGAATTTTCGTCGACCAATCAAACTTATCAAAATTTGAGACTCAAGACCCTTGATTGCAACACGTGTTGATTCTTGACTAAAAAATAGTCACTTAAACATTCATAGCATCCAATTGCATGTAAAAACTAGGAGCAATACAAATCATTAGTGATTAGGCATCATTTTATCACTAAATCAAGACTTTACTTTTAGGTTGACTTTTTGGCCAAATAGATAAAGTCAACTCTAAGTCCAGAGATCAATCCTTTAATTGTTTGAATTCCTTAATGGTCAATTCCTTTCGTGTGAACATTCTAATGCTTTCATTAATGTGATACATGAGTTAGCCATGCAATTATGGATGAAACCGAGTCATGGAGATGGATTGAAGGACCTTGAAGGTTTGCATTAGTTTTCATTAGGACTAGTGTTAATTTTGGAGTTTGGTTTTAGATTAGGTTTGAACATACTTTGCCTTTAGTTGAGTAACTCTAAGGATATGATTAGTTATTCACCTAGGCATAGGTTTATTTCATATTATTTTAGAATAGCTTAGTGAACTTTTTTGTTTTTTTTTTTGTTTATAATAGTTGGTAGTTAATCATTGGTTAGTTTAGACCTAGGTAATAAGAAGAGAAATAAATCCAATACTATTGGGATACACTCAGCCTGCCTCATCAATGGGCCACGGCTGGTTAAGAGTATGCCATCAAACCACGAAATGGATAGGTTCCACCGACAATCCATGGTATTCTCGAGCAGATGATGTAAAGCGGGTAATTTTTCGACAAATCCCTATTGACGCTAGTTGATTTCAATAGCCCTGAAGAGCCTTCTCTTTAGAATTAGGTATGGAATTCAATTTCAATAAATTAGCTCATGAGGATTATGTCCCATGACTCATAACAAAGCCTTGAATATTCTTTACCTGACTCGTATCGAGTCAAGCTCCCGAGGGATAATGTCTCTGGGATCATAACATGGCCATGTAATATTCTTTACTTGTCACCATATTGGATTACTTTACATACTTTATTTCTTACTTACTCTTTTATTACCGCTTTTGATGTGTTTGTTGTCATTCTTTTATGGCATTTCCTTGAGTGTGTTCCTCTTATTTGTTTACCCTAGTTGGATAGCTAGGCAACACACTAGGATAATAATAAACACAAAAATATTGCACGATTATTTAATATACAAAAACTTTAGGTCTCATAATCAAAGAAAAGGAGGCATGTGACACCTAGTTAACAAATAAATCAAGTTATGGTTTAGAAATGACAATAATTGAATAACTAGTGTAATCAAGTCTCTCATTTGGTTTCTATTTGACCTCAATAGGATAGTGGTAATTCCCACACATGATAGAATTCTTATAAGTTAATCAATTAATGAATGTCCCAATGTTGTACAATGTTAGAGTTAGGGAGAATTTGTGTCGATTGAAGGCCGTTGATTCACCTTCAATAGTACCTGTAAACCTGCTTTACTAGAGCTATTTCAGAGGGTCGCAATAGCTTGGTGACTCCACTAGGGACTTGATTATAGACCTTAGAGGACTTCAGTGTGGAAATAATTTGATTTTTTGTTAACTAACGTGTCTTCGTGGCAAGTAGCGTGTCAAAATCAAGTAGAAAATGATGTGCTAAATGTTGATGTAGGTTGGGAGTTATAAGGAATGGAGTAAGTGCCAACCTTTATCCTGCAGGAAGAAGTAGCAATATATGTTTATATGGATGTATAATGAAGCGTTGTTTTGTTATAAAGTAACTTGCGTGACTTATTCACTTTAGCATTACATCGAATGCACACAAAAGTCGTGATTTAAAACTCAGGATTGCATCGCTAAGAAACCCCCTAGAATGGTGTCAAAGATAGATGACCCTATCAGTGAATTTTACGACAACGGGCGAATCATCCTCATCCATGCTCATCTCAATGAGAGAAGGGGCATGGTGAATTTTACTACAATGGACGAACCTAACTATTTTGTTTGGATGGGAACCTTAAACCGACAGTATTTCACCTTTTGACGTCAAACCTCACAAGTTTCAGATGCATGTCTATATGATTGATAACCCTTTGCCGCTACCCCAGTTATAAGTATGTTTTATTCTCTTCATGATTTCTCTTTGATTTCATGTGTACTTTTTTGTGCAATTTAAATCAATGGAAATCAATCGGACATTCTAGCGATTTAAATTCATGATTAAATTCTGACATTCGCTCATAACATATGAACCCTCAATATGGATTGAATGGTTTATACAAGAACGAAACAACGCTCCAAATATTGGATGGCAAAGTCAACTTTTCGATCATCATAAACTCTTTTAGTTTTGAAAATCCCCTCTATTTTTCTAATCCGATGCTTGGTTGAGAGAGGATCCAATTTCCCATCATAAGTGGGTGGGTTTGCTTGTCTAAATCGAGCAAATGTGCATTCCCCATTATATTTAGACTTAGCAGCTCTACTTCCAAAGTCAAGTACTGCTTGACAAGTTTTAGATAAATCGGCTTGGGTGATAGGCTGAAAGGGTTCGTCCCTTGCATTCTTTGAGTTGGAACTGCTATCATGTCGACTCGGTTGTCTCATTTTTGAAGCTGCACCTCGAGAACCTTGAAACATATCTCTAATTTTGAAGGTAATGACTCGCTTGCCTTTACTATTCTTACAAAGTGAGGCGAGTGTCCTTAAGTTATAATGTATGATAACTTGGATCCAATGCAAAACATAACCTTACCACCTAAAATATTGTTGCACTAAAACTTTGACAATCTCACAATGTTCTATAAAAACTATACTTAGAAAGAATATAAAAAACCATCACAATCTCACAAATTATAACATAAGTTTTTATACCAACAAATGTCGCACCTAGAATCCATTAAAAAAAAAAAAGTGGGAAATGATACAACCATTCTTCCACATGAAAAATGTAGCCTATCTATGTATGTATGATAAACCACTTGCTTAGGTACAACATAAGAGTTTGTGTAATCCATTAAAAAGAATATGTACATCTCCAACTAACAACTAAACCTAACAAATTCATCTTAATCATATACAGCTCAGAAATATACAACATAAACTCATACCCAAAAATCTCTCTATCAAAATGTCCCGGAGATAACACAAATGCTCTCATTTTATCTGCAACTAACTAGGGAGCTTGAAAAACATTTGAGATGAATGGTATGAACCATCACATTCCAATGAGTAATAAATCTTCTTTAAGCAAATTGAGCATCCATTGTGTGCATATGAAAAACAATACCGGGAACTCATGATCCAAACCCAAGATGAAATATACATATAAAATCGAATATGAGTTATGTTATTTCACCGAAACTTTATATAATTCATAAAAACTCATTTAATACATACACTATCACAATTCAAACATCTATGGTCAAGTCCATTGATCAATCTCTATTCAATTAAACGTCAATGGTCCATTCCGTTTATCAATCTATTGCTCAATATCCACCTATAGCCATGACACAATGCTTAGTAACAAGGCAACTAAGACTTCGCCCTTGGCAAGGTCTCTACTCATTATTAGTTGGTGGTTCAGCTAAGAACGATATCCTTAAACCAGTATGCATACCCTAAAACTTATAACTGGGTTAAAAGTGATATTTAGTATCAAACAATCATGCAACAATGCCATAAAGCATCAAACAATCTTGCTACAATACCAAAAATCCAATCCAAAATCAATCTTATAAACCAAAATACATTTTACAAACCAAATAGGTAACTTTTTACAACATAGATCATCCACTAAAAATATTTTTTCGTAAGGTCTTTCTCAAATCATTTTAGAACTCACTCTATAAACCAGTTTGCAAAGTAATACATATATATCCTCTCACAATGCTTCCTAAAATCATTCTCAAATCATTCACAAACACAAAAAAGCAGTAAATGCTCGATCTAGACTTTAATGAAAAAAAAATACCACTTTATAACTTATACTATGTTTAATCCATATCACTTTACAAACTCCAAAAAAAAAAAGGATAGCATCACTCACCTAGGAAAGCCTAAAACCAAACTACGGAGATTGCTCGAATCATCGAACTTGCAATCCTATCAAATATGCAAGAAACATTGTCAAAATCAAGTAAAATGCTACATCAACCATGAATCGGTTAAGCTAAGCTTAATCGCTAATAATATGACTCTCATGCGTGAATAAAATGTTGCCCAAAGCGATCATTCAAAACTATCCACTATGCGGAGCTTGAGTGTGAGACTTTAGAATTTGACTTTGACTAATCCATTTTTCCAAATCTATTTTCGTCAAACGCCACGGCTCTACAATGCCCTAATATTTCGTTTCCATGAAATTCCCTAGCTTAATTACTAAAAAATCAGATCTCGTAGTTAAAATTTCACATAAATTTGAATTTATGCCATAGTTACGAAAAGTACTCCAATTAGATGAACAGATGGCTTGAATCCTTATTGGACATTGGGAAATAAATTTAATTTGGCTTGACAAGGCTATATGGTGTGTAGCCTTCCTTTCCCTTTTATTTTATTTTCTTCTTTTCCTATTTCTTCATTTAAGGGACGGAGCTTTCTCCCTTTCTTTAATACTTTTCTAAGGCGGTGGGTTCTCGCTCCTTGCTTTTTGACTTTTTGACCTATGATTAATCAAACCACCTCAAATATTACAATTTTTATGAAGAAATAAGAAGGAGATGGAGAATGAACATTATGGCAAGATGAAGAGAGTGAGGAATGAGAGAGTTGTGGTGCCATGTTGTGCGTGAGAGTGTAGAAAAGAAAGAAGAAAAATTTATAAATCCTCGTAAGAGCTCCCGGCCATTTAGAGAGTAAGAGAAGAGAGTCTAAGAAAATAGAAATTAGAGCCAAAGATGGGAGAGGGAAGGAGCGCATGGTTGGAGAGAGAGAGAAGGATGGCTTCCCCCCCAAAAAAAGAATTGGCTCATGTACTTAGGATATTTGTCCCCAAATCACCCCTTGATCTCTATTCTTACATCATTAAATATCCTTTGTGCTCCCTTTGTACATTTGGTCCTTTGTCCTCCAAGCCTTTATTGTTATCTCGTCTTCCAATAGTGCCAAAAATGAGTATAAGGAGTGTTGGAGGTAGACTTGTCAAACGGGTTAAACAGGTTGGGTCGAAAATAGTCTGACCTAAATCGAGACATTTAAGGCATGCATGGCAAAATTTATGTTTCTCTTTTCTCTATTTTTGTGTTTCTCAGAATAAGTTTGGAATAAAAATCCATTTAGTAACGTAATTTCATTTTTCTATTTTAAAAAAAAAAAAAGATTTGGAGCAGAAATCAGAAGTTAAATTTTTTAGCTTTTTATATTTCTGAAACAAAAGTGAGAAATGAAAAATCTTTTCATTAGTCACTCTTGTCATTGCCCGCCACCCACCCACCACTCGCAAGACACTGGATGCCCACTACTGATTGTCGGAAGCTTGTCATTGGACACTTGTCGTCAATCATTGGACTCTAGCCATCGGCCGCTCGTCGCCGACACCGACTGCTCCCCTAGAGTAGAATTTTTTTTTTTTTTTATCAAATAAATTTCTGTTTCAGAAACAGAAATTTTGAGTTATTATCAAACATATTTTTTTACTCAGAAATTCATCTAGGGAATAAAAATTGAGAAATGAATTTTTGGCTAGAAAATTTATTTTTGTTTCATAAATTGTCGTGCACGCTTCATTCCCATGTAATACATATCTAGTGAACTATACTCGGATCAACTCATACCAAACCCAACCTCATTTGACCAATAGTACTAAAACATTTTTATATTTAACCAAATCTGGGAAAAGTCATGAAAGCACAAAATGAGTCAATTACAAGATTAAGAGAGAATCATAAAAGCGAATTGGATCTAACTAAGTTGTGACTCTGTATTAAACCAATTTAGGACCGATGGATTCGGGTCCAATCCCACTTACTTAATATAACTAGCCCACATAACAACCCAACTCATTAAATATGGGTTAGAAAATGGATCTACGATCCATTTTGACGGAGGTGTTTTTGATAGAGCTTTAATTGGAAGTTTTGTGAGAGGAGAGAGAAAGATGAAGAGGGTGGATTAGCCACAAGATGGGCACTTGGTGGGCCCATCATGGGCCTGCTTGTGGCCAGTCTTGGGCTTGCCCATTGATTGGTACAAGCTTCCTTGGGCTTTTCATTTTATCTTAATTGGACCTATGCTAGGTTAAGGATCTTGGTGGGCCAAGAAATGAGGCTTCATGGGCTCGAATTGGATCGAAAAGCCTAAATGAGCTTTACTGTAAAATTGGATTGGATCGGTGAAATTGGTCAAATCCAATTTCATTCCTACTTCACCAAAGGCATCACTTTCCTATTGCATCTCTGCAGCCTATCAAGGCAATTAATTTTGGGCCAAGAATATATACCCGACAAATCACATTTTTGGTCTATACTAAAATTAGGAAATAAATGCTCTAGCAAAATAGAAAATAGGGAAGAAATTAAAAGATTGACCAAAAAAAAGGAAAAATGCCTATTTTCCTTTCCCTTTTTTGGGCCTTCATCGAACACTTTTTGGACTCATGTCATGTTGATATAACATGGAGAGCACATATGAATCAACATGGTAGGGAGATTCTCTCCTACCATATTTATGGTTTTGATTTGATGTGAATTAATTAGCTAAAAGAGAAAAACAAAGTACGGATTCTCAATTTTTCTATGATGCTAACAAATTCTTATGTAATAAAAATATTTGCAAGTTAAACTACAAGTTAAAACTTTTTCATGGACTAGGGGCACATCGATCAATGATGAAATGTTTATTTTTCTTGGAGATTGATAATTTCCATGAATGAGATATGCTCGGATGGAATTTGGTAATGTCCTCCGGTGGGATATACTCAGACAAGTATGGAACTTATGTACTCTAAGTGAAATAACCCAGCTTAAGAGAGATGATAAGCTTAGATAGGATGATATGTATACAAAAGAATGTTAAAAAAAAAGGGAAAAAAGAACAAAATTAAAAATTAAAAAAAGAACGATCTGCCGGGACAAATCATGAGGTGGTCACTGTCTTACGCTAAAAGACCGCATTTATGACATTTTGGACAAGCAAGAGTAGGAACATAGAGCATGTATTTTAAGTGATGATCATATCACATGAGGGAAAATTACCAAAAAAGTCCTAAACCTATTGCAATTGTGCCAATTTAGTCATAAACTTATTTTTTGATCAATCGAGTCCTAAACTTTTTACTATTATTCCCGATCAGTCCATCCGGCCAAAAATGGCCGGTCGGCGCTGACGTGGCAGCTGGCCGGCGCCGGCAATATTTTTTTAATAATATTTTATTTTTTGAAATATTTTATTAATTATTTTTATCTTTTTTCCTTTTTTTTCCTCTCCCTCCTTCCTCCTCCTCTCCTCCTTCTTCCCTAGGCTCCGGCGACCGGCCGAGGGGGAGGGCTGGTCGGTCGCCGGACCGAGGCGGCCGGCGGAGCGAGCCCTCGCCGTCGCCGGGTTTGGCGAGGCGAGCCCCGCGTGATCTGGCGAGGGCTCGCCTCGCCAGTCGACGCGGGCCCAGCGACGGCGGGCGAGCCCTCGCCAGATCCGGTGAGGGGGGCTCGCAAGGGTCCAGGAACTGATCTAGAGGAAGAAGACCTTGGAGTCGCCGACGGAGGCGGCGGGGATGAGGCGGGAGTTGAGGAGGCCGAGGATGCCGTCGCAAATCTTGGAGAGCTCGGCCTCGATCTTGGCATGGTAGTCGCGGATCGCGTCTGGCAAGGCCCTCCTCGCCGGATCTAGCGAGGGCTCGCCTCTCGGTCGCCGGGCGGGCGAGCCCTCGCCGATCCGGTGAGGAGGGCCTTGCCAGACGCGACGGCGAGCCACCCTCGCCGGACGAGGCGATGGCGAGGGCTCGCCCCACCGGCCGCCTCAGTCCGGCGACCGGCCAGCCCTCCCCTCTGGCCAGTCGCCGGAGCCAAGGGAAGAAGCAGGAGAGGAGGAGGAAGGAGGGAGAGGGGGAAAAAAGAAACAGGAAAAAAAGATTAAAAAAATTAATAAAATATTATTAAAAAAATGTTGCCGGTGCCGGCCGGCTGCCACATCAGCGCCGCCCGGCCATTTTTGGCCGGATGGACTGATCAAGAATAATTATAAAAGGTTTAGGATTCAATTGGTCAAAAAAAATAAGTTTAGGACTAAATTGGCACAATTGTAATAGGTTTAGGACTTTTTTAGTAATTTTCCCTATCACATGACAATGACATATAGAAACGATGAATGCTAATTAAGAAGCAGACATTCAAAATTTAGAAGCGAAAAATTGGTCGGGTCGCATATCATGCGAGAGCCCAAAATATTATTTAAGGAGCCGAAGTGAAGGGATAAAAAAGTTTATTGAAATTGGGAATCAAAAAGTTTCACTTGATTGAATAGCAAAAGCTTTGAGATTACATTGAATAACTTAAAATTCAGAAACAACATTACGCAATTGAGAAATTTGATATAGCTTGTATCAAATCATGTTGCCAGACAGACATATATACTAGTTCAACGATGTTGACCTTTTGTTGAGGTTACCAAGTGAACTACGAAAGCGACCGGCTGAATGGGCACCACACAATCAAAGGATACATAGTGACAAATACATAAATAAAGATAAAGTTTAGAACGAAGTCCACGAGAATTGAAATTTTAGTGGCAAGGTAGTTGGGCCGTCGTTCTAGGTTAAATTGATTTCTTTATAATTTTTTTATTTTTATTTTTTGGGTTTGGGTTAACTTTATTGTCGTGCATGCAAATGACTTTGATTAAGTCAATTTCAGCCTTCTTTTTGGTTTTAATAATCAACCCTTTTTGGCTTTATATTCTCTAGAAGATTTGCGCCTGCCTTTCCATGTCGGAAAGGCCATCCGTCAAGTTATCAGATTGTGACCATGGAGTTCCCTCCTTTTTCTTCTTATTCAATTTACGGTTATTGTGAATATCATAAATTAGTATCACAAAAAAAATCAAAACTAATCCTGAGATGGGATAAATTTAATAAAAACTAATAAAAAGTAAATTTATTACAAATTTATAAGTTTGAGATTTTTGGTAGTAAAAAATTTAATTTAAAGTAAATTTATCATAAATGTACTAGTTTTGATTTTTCGTGATATTAGCCTAATAAAATAAAACTAAAGAGGATTAGCATTGCTAAAAGCCCATCTTTCACTACATCAACAATATATCAAGTGTCTACACCAAACATTATGATTATAGGTTCCAACAAATGAGGATTACAGATTGATGCCGAGTTCAGCATAGATTTTAGAGTGAATTGGTGTCATGGAACAAATCCAGTGCAAGAGAACGGCAAAACTAGCGGCCTTCGACCTCCGTAATCGTAACGTCATTCACAGAAGTCGTCCCGTTTAGATTCGCGCCATGGTAGTTGCTCTTGAATACATATGCAGGTCGTTTCGGGGATGCAAGAACCACGTTGTTATTTGCCAACATGAAAACAACGGCGGACATGTTCGGCCTTTCCTCCGCGAATTCTTGCACGCACAAAAGACCGATCTGGATGCACCTCAAGACTTCGTCTTTGGAGCATGAATCGCCCATTGTCTCATCGACGATGTCGACACAGTTTCCTTCCTGCCATAGCTCCCATACCTGCGATCGGGATGTGAACAAATTACACATGACAAGTATTTCAGGCTATGTGTAATGTCTGAGTCCGGTGCGTTTCTTACTTATCAAGAGTTCTTTTACTTACACGGCCCACCAAATTGGAAGATGGATTTTCATGGTAATATGCGCTGTTCCTTTTGCCACTGATGATCTCCAACAGCAAAACTCCGAAGCTATAGACGTCGGATTTTATTGAAAATATACCTTCCATTGCGTACTCTGGTGACATGTACCCGCTGCCGCAGCAAAAATGAATGAAGAAGGGGTTTTTAATTGATTAGTTGAGTTGAGGTTCTTGGACTCAATGGGCACATCAAGCATTGCGAAGGAGAAAATACTTACTATGTTCCAACTACTCGATTTGTGTTTCCTTGCATTTGGTCCCCACCGCATATCCTAGCCATACCGAAATCGGCTATCTTCGGATTCATTGCAGCATCGAGTAGGACATTGCTGGCCTTTAGGTCTCGGTGAATGATCCTGAGCCTCGAATCTTGGTGCAAGTACAAGAGTCCTCGTGCCACCCCGGATGCGATTTCGAACCGTTTTTTCCAATCTAGCAACGAACTTTTTGTGTTGTCTGGACCAAGATCAAGATATCGACGAAACCATTATTCCTTGTTATGAGTTGATCTATGATATCAGAGTATTCTAGCTAGTGGGAGAACAGAGGATATACCGTAAAGGAAGGCATCCAAGCTTTTGTTTGGCAAATACTCGTAAATTAGCATTTTCTCATCTTCTTCGACACAGCAGCCTAGTATTCTCACCAAGTTCCGGTGTTGGAGCTTCGCAATTAACTGGACTTCATTCTTAAATTCTTCAACTCCTTGTCCAGAATGTTTCGATAGTCTTTTGATCGCTATTTCAGCTCCATTGTCCATAACGCCCTGTCAAATTAATCACCAATTTGCAAGTCTGTATCAATTTTACTAAGTAGCTTTTTTGTGTAATGGAAGTTTACCTTATACACTGATCCAAAACCACCTTGTCCGAGCTTATTGAGGAAGGAGAAATTGTTTGTTGCCGAAGCTATGGTGCTCAAATCAAAGAGCGGTACATCTCTGTTTCGTCTAGCTCCATCATCGCAGTCTTCTACACTCGGAGAGCCCTCGAAACGTGTTAGATTGGTCATCTCACTAATCAGTGGATTTTGCCTTCTGCGATCTGTTTCCAAGTCAGCCACATTAATGCTCAATACAACCTTGGAAATTGTGAGATTTTTCATTCAGGAATTCATTTCGTCAAATGGAATGAAAGTTGTAAGCTTGAAAAGATCTTCGTAAACATCTTTATATCTGTTTCCCTGGTAGATATATTGATGTACTGTAGGATTTCTTCGTCTCTTGTACCCTGAAACTGCAGGTTTAGTTTCAATGCTGGAATGCATGCTGCATTAGGAACTGAACCGGCATCATCATGCTTTCTTTGGTTCAAGGTTCTTAAATTCGGAATCGCCCAGATGAAAGCACAGAATTTACTCTCTTAACTTCCTATGGCTAAGAATAGTTTCAAGACTGAACCAACTAAATTTTGTGTGCTTAATTAATTGGTGAACAATAAGAGGTGATTAATTTTAGTAGATAAATTTTCTGGAAAGGTAAATACAAAGCGAATTCTTGTTGAGGACTAACCGATGCCGTTTCTCTTCTTGATCACCAAGCAATAGGAGATGGAACTGGCGAGCAGTAGCGCTGTCAAAACTGAAACCAAAATTATCGCAACCCTTGCCTTTTTGCTGAGGAAACTTGTTTTTTTCCTATAGCGAGCTGAAAGGAAAGTACAACACCATATTTCAGATTCAGGGACCTTGATTATGCTTGTGCGAAGTGTAGAATGAAAATTTCTTAACCAAATTTGAAACCAGAAATCACCAAACGAATCTCCAATGATACATAGTTTATACAATGTAAAAGCTCAAATTTGGTTTCTAAATCATGGATGTGATGATCGAGAATTTAACCTGTTCTCAAGTTTGATTGATGTTTTGCATGGCAATGCTAATGTAATAAACAAGTGGCAATGCAGGAGACACATAAAATTAACAAAAGTACAACTAGTACAGCAGAAGCAGGAGTACCTAACTCGATGGCATCGACCCGTACATATAAATCTTGACCTGAATCAGTGAATGTTCTTGTATCAACTAAATTGTCATGCCATATGAGGCACCCAAAACCTCCTAGAATCTCATTGGCACTAGCATAAGCTGTGCAAGAGCAATTCCTCAGGCATTCCTTCTCACACTCATTCAAGCTAAAGCTCATGTTGGTGTGTGCTTGCGAAGTGTCTGGCACCTTCACAAGCGACACCTTCACAAATCCTTCCCCATGTTGACATGCCGACGCCCTGGGCTTCCTTACGCACCCGGCTGATCCATCCCTTAGGTACCAATCAGTCGGGGACTTGGGCTCGAACCCTGGCAGGCATGTGCACTCGAACTGTCCTGCATTATACGGATTGCAGTTGCTGTTGTGCCCGCACTTGCCATAATAATCACACTGGTCCTTTGGATCATACCAGAATTCTATCCACCGCTGTTCTTGGTCATGCCATGTGAATCGTTGGACTGACCCCGATTCCTTCAAAACCATTCTTGAGATGATCGACGCGTTGACCATGGCATACACCACAGAAACCTCGTCTGGGTTATTTACAAAGCTTACGTTGAAGATGAACCTGCGAGTCATTTCGGGTATGCCACTCCATCGATCTCCAATCCATGATCCGGAACGCCAGTACGGATCCCCATCCTTGTACAGGAATAATTGAGCATAGCCCTTTGGGTCAATCCTGTAGGAGTAATTGCCGGGTGCCGGATCCTCTGGGGACTTCCATGATGTTAGGAACCGGTTCAAACCGGTTTTGAGGTCCAACCCAAGTTTCATGAGGGGAAGCAGAGTGTCTGTAGGATAATCAAAGCTTTGCCATATCACGCTCTTGCTAAAATCTTGAACCAGAACAAGATTACCTGAATCCATAAGCCGAGCTGTTGTAGAATAGTTTGATAATCCAGAAGAAACTTTTGTCGACCAAACAGGAAAGCTTCCATTTTTCTCATGAAGCACCAGATTTCCGTCAGAATCAATTGAAAGAGCTCCCGTAGTGCCACTGATTGGTCTCTCCCGATTAGCAACCCAAACAATGGTTTGTTCAGAAACTCGGTAATACCAAATTCCAACATAACGGCGGCTAGAATTATCTGGGCTGAAGAAACCAAGAACGAACGTTTTGCCACTGGAGACCAAGAGATTGCCATCTCTGATGGTATTGTTTTGGCTTAGGATGTCCAAGCCAATACTTCCCTGAAGTAGAATAAGAAGAAGCAGGGCATATACTGACCCATCTTCTGTGTTCATGTTGTCTTTTTATTGAGGATACAATGGTATGATGTCTGAGATAACTGAAGTGACTGAGTAATGATACCTCAAATACCACGCAGTGTAGTTAAGGTCTTAATTAGCGAGGATCCACCTTTCTCATGAATTTAAGCAAAGTGATTGTCACCTTTTCAATTAATCAAATGGAGTGGAAGCTGTGATTTTGACGTTGTTCTTTCTTAGCTTCATACTCTCGTTCAATATTTCTCGATTGTGAAACAAGAAATTAATTCCACCTTCATGTAAATTGAAGTAATGGTCACGTACCTTGGGACTCGCCTCACCTTTCCCTTCCCAGCAGTCTTATCCCTTTAATTAATGTGGTGGATCGATGTTACTTGAGGTGTATTTGCTTCCCCATTGAATCGGTTCAAGGTGAATAAACAGGGCTCTGGGTTATCATCACTCCGCCCATCCTACAGAGAACTTGACATTTCAGACTGATGTGACAGAGATGTATACCGTGTCATTCCATTGACAGCGATTTTAAGATAGAAACAGTCAGTCGAGCCTAAAAATTCAATATCATAATGTCATTGCGGAAACTAAGGGAAAAAAAATCCATTTCTAGGTCTTTATTCAAGGCTAGAATCAAATTGCCATTTGATCCTTTTCAGATTCGTCCTTTACGCTAGGCTAGTATTCTCTGTTTTCTTATGACGGAACTAAGCTACTATATTAAGACGATTCTTTTAATTTGATCACTCTGCAATATACGAAACCTCTTCACTGTTTGTGCTTCTAATTTACAGATGCGGAGAGGTTTGTTTTCCTTGTCAATGTCAACAGCTTTTAGAATTTTCTGAAATCTCAAGGGTGAATGCGTTTCATTGGGGTGTGTATCTGACCATTATTGTGCCTATCATCAGCAATTTGCAATACTGTCAAAATGAGGGGAAATTCCAAATAAGAACCCGAAGTTGACTAATTTTCTCAAATAAGGACTCGAAATGAATTTTGTATCAAATAAAGACCTAAATGGATCTATTATCTTAAATAAGAACCCGAAATAGTTGAATTAATTCTAAATAAGAATTTGAGCTTGCTGGTCAGCTAAATATTCGTGACATTTCTAACGACTAGAGTTTGGGCAATTTTGTCTAAAAAAACATATAAGAAAAATTAACAAATCCTAAAATAAAAAAAAAATTAGGTTTTCTACAGTCTCCATGTTCCTTGTACCAATCATCTACAAAGTCAAAGACCGAAGTTCTCCCCATTTCTTGTACCCATCCTTTGAAAAGTCGAATACCCAAATTCTCCGCCAATTGAGGCATGAATTCAAAAACAAGAAGAAAACCAAATGTTTCTTTTTTTGTCTGTGGAGAACCAAATCTCCGCCGGTCGAGCAAGGTGAGGAGCGAAAAGAATTGAGTCGTGACGATGACTGGGTAGCAATTTGGTTGAGGAGCAACGGAGGAGAAGAAAGAAGAAAACGCAAACATCTAAATGAATAACTTAAATTTAATTAATTTATAATTTTCCCCTTTTGTTTTCAAATCATAATTTTTTGACAAAATTGCCCCTATTTTAATAGCCGGAAAATATCTGCCAACAAACTAAGGTCCTTAAATAAAGATTAACTTGATCACTTTGGATCTTTATTTGACACAAAATTCACTTCGGATCTTTATTTGAAATAATGGGTTCACTTCAAATCCTTATTTAACACAAAGTTCATTTTGGGTCCTTATTTGAGAAAAAAATATTCACTTCGGGTCCTTATTTAGAATTTTCCATCAAAATGATAGCAAGCTATTATGGATTGCCAGTCTACCCTACAAAGAATTAATCTTGGCAGACTTAATTAAAGTCACTAAGTTTAGACTAGTGCGATAGAAATCGGCATAGACTCTGTGTGACGTGACCCGATTTGAATTTTGTACTCACTTGTTTCGGATCACCAAATTCATGACCCAAGTTATCACGCCTGATGCTCGTGCAATTAAAAGCACTAACATATATTTGATCCTGCTAACTAGAACAAAGCTTACCCAAGACATTGATCACTCGGTCATCCATCTAGCCCCGTCTGGAAGGGACACTTTCCCCCGTTCATTAGATGACCTCGACCGCCGTTTCACGAGCGAGGCTAGAGGTTAAACAGTGTTCAATCATAGATCAAGAAGTCTGACCCGTAAAAGAGAAAAGGATAGGTCAAGAGAAAAAGACAAACCGATGGTTTCTCTTGGCCATGCGAGGTGGCGTGAGAAGACGGCAACCCCATGGAACAGACTTCACAATCTATCAACGGTTGTTCGTTTACTCAGTTGTTCATTTGGTCATTTATTTGTTTATTGTCGCCTTGATATGTCACTAGCACAAGCGGGTGTCTTGTAGTTCTTGAAGGGCCCCTCACCAAAAATGGTGGCAGAAAGTGATAAGGAAAGGAATTTAGATCCCTCGGATGTGAGGCTCGAGAAGAGAGATTAGTACACTTTCCTCAACATTAGTCTCGGTGCATTACTATGCTGATGTGAGTTTGAGGCTTCAAAATCAATTTATGCAATATTTTCAAGTCCCTTTTGTGCAAAGCTACTGTCAATGTACTTGGCATCAGGTAATTACATTCAGAGTTTAACATACATATGTACTGCGCAAATCTTTTTAGAAGTGCCTTTTTTGGGAAAAAAAAAAAAAAAAAAAAAGAATAGGAAAGTGCACTACAAGTTCAAAAGCTTATTACGAAAGTGCAATTGAATTATAAAATTTTCAAAAAATGCAATTAAGTCATATTATTTATCATTAAAGTATAGTTGAGTTTTAAAACTTTAAAAAATGCAAGAAAATGGAAAAATTTATTATATCAATTTGACAAGTTTTAGGATTTGATTGTAATTTTTGAAAGTTGTAGGACTATTGTATTTTGTGATAATTTTTACGATTTAATTGCACTTTTTGAAAGTTTTAGGACTCACTTGTCATTTCATGATAAGTTTTAAGACTTTCAATGCACTTATCTTTTAAACAAAATTGTGAACTTATTTATAACACATTGACTGTAGTAATCCCAACATCATAAATAGAAGCTGAAACAATGCCATTACTAGACAATGCATTTTCTCCATGGTAGCTCTTCTTGAAGACAAACGAAGGCTGATTCATAGACGGAAGCGACACACTAGCATTCCCCAACATGAACACAAACCGTAGGCATTACATGGGAACTCTTGCATGCACAAGACATAGATCTGAATTCATCTTGAAGCCTCCTCTCTTGACACAAATTGCGAATTGACTAGTCGACAATGTTTAGGCATTTCCTCCTTTTCATAGCTCCCATACTTATGAGCTAGTGATGTGTTATGTATCGAGTGTGAGTTTATACACATCGACATGGCAGAAGTATATAGAACATGACCTGGTTGAAGTATTGCATGTATTTTGGATGCCTTCTAAGTTGGACTTTATCTCCAAGCAAATTCAAGGGAGTTCAAAATTTGGTGAAGTCTATCTTGGATTAGAGAAAAAGGAAGAAATTGCGGTATTCTAGTTCGAGTTCACAAGTCACGTAAGAACATAAATAATAATGATAATGATAATGATAATGATAATGATAGATGATGATCATCATGATAATAATAATAATAATAATAATAATAATAATAATAATAATAATAATAATAATAATAATAATAATAATAATAATAATAATAATAATAATAATAATAATAATAATAATAATAATAATAATAATAATAATAATAATAATAATAATAATAATAATAATAATAATAATAATAATAATAATAATAATAATAATAATAATAATAATAATAATAATTCGATTATTACACATTAGAGCATTTCAACCGACGATTAATGAAATCCAAGCTTTTGTTAGGCAGATACTTGCAAATTAATAGTTTCTCAGCTTCTCCAATGCAGTACCTAAGAATTTTCACCATGTTCCAAAGATGGAGTTTTGCAATCAACATAACTTCAATCTTATACTATTCGATCCTTTGTCCAAAATATTTGAGAAGCCTTTTAACTGCCATTTCCATTCCATGTTTGTCACACCCTGTAAAAGAAAATCAACATATGATTCATTAAGTAAAATGATGGGGTAATAGTAAAGGTGTGTTTGGTAAAAAATTATTTCCGGAAATAATTTCAGTTCAATTTTTTTTTCTATTCCCTAAATGAGTTTGACCAGAAGAATGTGTTTGGTATGACTCTAAAATTTTGATTCTTCAATTAGAAAAAGAATAAGAAATCGTTTGGCTTAACCTTCGATTTTTTATTTTTTTTGATTTTTTTTCCCTCCCTTCTTCTTTCTCTTCTAGCTAGTTGCTGGGCCTTGGCATATACTAATTCTGTTTTCATAGGGTGCGAATGGTAACGTTTCTGTTCTTTTTTTGTTCTTGGGAACAGAAACAAAAAAAAGTGTTTCTGTTCCGGGGAACAATTTTTGAACAAAAGAACACGTTTGGTAACGTTAGGTCCGGGAATAAAAAATGAACAGAAACACGTTTGGTAAATTTTATTCTTTTTTTTGTTTCTTTTAATTTTTTAAACATTTTTATTTTATTTTTCATTTTTTCCTTTCTTTTTTTTTTTTTTTTTTTTTTTTTTTTTTTTCGGCCGATCACCGGCCTCCGGCGACCGGCCGACGGGGCCGGCAGCCTCGCCCAGCCACGGCGAGGCTCGCCGGCCCTCGGCGAGGCCGAGCCTCGCTGTGGTTGGGCGAGGCTCGGGCTCGCCATGGCCGGGCGAGCTCGGGCTCGCCCGATCCGGCGAGCTCGGGCTCGCCCAGCCTCGCCATGGCTGGGCGAGCTCGAGCTCGCCCGGATCCGGCAAGCCCGAGCCTCGGCTGGGGCCGGCGACGCTCGGCCTCGCCCGCGCCGGCGACGCCGAGCCTCGCCGAATCTGGGCGAGGCCGAGCCTCTACGGCCGGTCGCCGGCCATGGCCGAGGCTGGCGACCGGCGAAAGAGAAAAGAAGAAAAAAAAGAAGAAAAGAAGAAGAGAAGAAGAAGAGAGAGAAGAAGCTCGCTGGAAATGTTTCTTCATTTTTGTTTTTGGAACAAGAAACAACAAATTGTTGTTTCTTTTTTCTGTTCTTATTTCGTTCAGAAACAAAAAAATAAAAAAAGAACAGAAACGCAACCAAATGCGTTTCTATTCCTTTTTTGTTCCCGGGAACACTTTCCGTACAGAAGTGTGCCGGAAACACTTTTTTGGAGTGTTTCCATGCACACCCATATTGTCTTTTTGTTTTAGGATACTCTGGTATGATGTCTAAGGCAACGTAAGTGACTAAGGGTGTGCATGGAAACACTCCAAAAAAGTGTTTCCGGCACACTTCTATATGGAAACGCGTTTGGTTGCGTTTCTGTTCTTTTTTCGTTTTTTTGTTTCTGGAACGAAATAAGAACAGAAAAAAGAAACAACAATTTGTTGTTTCTTGTTCCAGAAACAAAAATGAAGAAACATTTCCGGCGAGCTTCTTCTCTCTCTTCTTCTTCTCTTCTTCTTCTTTTTTCTTTCGCCGGTCGCCGACCTCGGCCATGGCCGGCGACCGGCCGTCGAGGCTCGGCCTCGCCCGGATCCAGCGAGGCCGAGCGTCGCCGGCCCCCAGCGAGGCAGAGCCTCGCCTTGGCTGGGCGAGCTCGGGCTCGCCGGATCTGGGCGAGCTCGAGCTCGCCCAGCCATGGCGAGGCTCGGGCTCGCCGGATCTGGGCGAGCCCGAGCTCGCCCAGCCAAGGCGAGGCTCGGCCTCGCCCGCGCCGGCGACGCCGAGCCTCGTCGTGGCTTGGCGAGGCTGCCGGCCCCGTCGGCCGGTCGCCAGAGGCCAGTGACCAGCCGAAAAAAAGTAAAAATAAAAAGAAAGGAAAAAATTAAAATAAAAATAAAAATGTTTAAAAAATTAAAAGAAACAAAAAAAAAAAATTACCAAACGTGTTTCTGTTAATTTTTTATTCCCAGACCAAACGTTACCAAATGCGTTCTTTTGTTCAAGAATTGTTCCCCGGAACAAAACATTTTTTTTTGTTTCTGTTCCCAGGAACAAAAAAAGAACAGAAACGTTACCATTCGCACCCTAAGCGAACAATACCCCAAATATCATGGAGTGTAGTCGAGGTCTTAATTAGTGAGGATCCACCTTCCTCATGAATTTAAGCAAGTAGTTGTAAATTTTTCATCCACCATGTAAATGTTATTCAAGCTGTGACACCGACTTTACCCTTTCTGAGCTTGATATTTTCAGTCAACGTCTCCCAAGCTCCCAAGCGTCAAACAAGAAAATAATTCCTACCTCATGCATATTCAAGGAAATTTGCAACGGTAGTCTATTACATCTAATCTACATGTAAACTTTTCTCCTAAGCACAAGAGCAACTTTTAGCTCATACACAACACGATTAGCCTTCAGGTGTCGTCTATCTACCGATACAGGAAGCATCTCAATTTCTCAAGTTGAGTAGTACCGTAGTGGACTTGTGGTGGCATGTGGCTAGCGAGCTTCAACAGCAGTAATTGTAACTCTGTTAACATAACATGTTTGGTTACATGTCGACTGAGTATTTCCATTGTAGTCACTCTCGTCGATGAATGCGGGCTGTTTCGGGAACGGAAGTACCACATCAGCATTTCCCAACATGAAAACCACTGTGGACATAGTTGGCCTGTCCGATGCATATCTTTGCACGCACAAAAGACCGATTTGAATGCACCTTGATACGATTTCTTCAGAATATGTATTGCCAATTGATTTGTCCGCAATGTCCATGCATTTTCCTCCTTTCCACAGCTCCCATACCTGGACATCACACATACCAGACACCTCAGATTGTGACAATGCGATTGTAGAGCCTGGTCAAGTTGTGCATAGCGATGAATTATATAAGAGTTTCATACTTACATGGCCAATTAAATAGCAAAAGGGATTCATATGATAGCACCCGCTATTTCTTTGGCCTGTGATGATCTCTAGCAACAAAACTCCATAACTGTACACATCTGATTTTATAGAAAACTGGCCTTGCAGAGCATACTCTGGTGCCATGTACCCACTATGGAAGCCAAAAAGAAGAAAAGTAATCAGCATCTCTTTCATCTTATAAAATTCCTTTTGAAGTTTGGGGGACATAACAAAAGGTTGAAACTTTAGTATGAAAGAAAGAAAATGGTTGGTCGGAGTTCTTTTTCCATGTTCTAATATCTCATTTTTTTAAGTAGATGAAGTAGAATTTAATGCTTAAGAAAAACACTCACTATGTCCCGACTACGCGTTTTGTTTCTCCTTCAATTTGGTCTCCTCCACATATCACCCAAAATCTGAAATCTTTGGGTTCAGTGCAACATCTAGTAAGACATTGCTAACTTTCAAATCTCTGTGGATTATTCTCAAAGTTGAATCCTGATGTAAATACATGAGTCCCCAAGCCACCCCATAAGCGATTTGATACCTTTTTCCCCAATCCAGAAGTGATCTCTTCGTTTCATCTGGACCAATTTTGGGGATTACCTCAAGTTATTATCCATATTACTAGCTGTAGACCGAAATTTTTTTTGGCCATTGGAAGAGGTTACTTAACGTAAAGTAATGAATCCAAGCTTTTATTGGGTAAGTACTCATAAATTAACAATTTTTCGTCTTCTTGAATGCAGCAACGCAAGATTTTCACCAGATTCCGGTGTTGGAGTTTGGCAATCAACCTGACTTCATTTTTGAACTCTTCGTTTCCTTGTCCAGAATATTTTGAGAGCCTTTTAACTGCTATTTCTGTTCCGTCATTCATCACACCCTGTGAAAACGAACACATCACAGGAATAAATATTTAGACCTGTCATGTGAAGCCGGTGTCTCAAAAGCTGCTATGAGTAAACTTCCCGGGAGGATGTTTTCTTCATCGGTTTGTGACGACGGGTAGATAAGAGTCGACACAAGATGTACCTCCATATCTATGGTAGAAGTAATCAGATCACGATACCTTTCGAGAATTTCAAAATAGAAAAAGGTTCTTTACAATAAAAATGGTTCCCTTCCGAGCATTTTATTCAAAGACATCATTCCCCATAAGGGACAGACAATTGAAGTTGGAAGAATATACATATTAATATCCAATCACCATTTGGATTCAGTTGAATAGGGAGATTAATTACCTTATATACAGATCCAAGACCGCCTTGGCCAAGCTTATTGGCAAAGGAAAAATTGCTTGTGGCTGCAGCTACAGTTTCAAAATCAAAGACCGGTATATCTGTTTTTCGCCTACCTTCGCTGTCGAGGACTTCTAGACCTGGAATTTCATCGAAATATGTTGAACTTGTGGCAACACCAAACAGATTATTACGCCCTCTTCTATCTGCTGTCACACAGTTGAACAAAACGCTTATGAAAATGAAAGCAATTCTGTACTGCTTCTTGTTTTGCCGTTCTAGCCAATTTGGGAATTCTTTGTAGAGGAAGGAACGATGCAAATTTTCCTCTTCTATCTGCTGTCACAATACAGCATTTTTAATTATCAAGCACTGTGTTCGCAGCTTCGTTGATCAAGGTTTCCAGAATTTAAATCAACCACGCTGTAGCCTAAAATCCTGGCTAGATTAGCTCCAATTTTAATTTAATGGATTTCTTATCCCTAAACATCTAAATAATTACCTACTTGTAAAACAGACTGAGTAATATATATGGTCGAAAAAGCTTCTATCAAGGCAAGATTACCACACCTCTTTTCCTCACCAGCCGAAGGCAGTACATAAGAAAGGCTAAGAGCAGCAACACTACTGCAGATACCGATATCATCGTCGCCACCATTGTCGTCTTGACAAGAGTACGAGCTGTAAAAGAAGGCACAAGAACTTGGAAGTTGCAGATGTTACGGAAATGAATGCAACAACTATCAGAAGCAAACAGTTTCATCAAGACGAGATCAGGAGAAATAAGACAATAATATGAGCTGTTTCTTTGCTCTTCAAGGAGTTATTAGAGTTTCTCAGCCAGCAAAAGATTTTATTTTTTTATTTTTCTTTTCAATTCTGCTACAGTTGAAATCTTTGCAGTTGGATTACTCGACGCACGCTTCGGTTAAGTACAGTCAATTCAACTGTCTGCCACAGCTTTTGAATGGAGTCGGGGAATATCTCGTCTCGTGTGTGTGCTGGAACATGACGTTGTCATGACTAGAACGAGCCATACTTCCATGTATGTAAATGAAACTATTAACTCCGACAACAAATGCATGGAAAGTGCACTTGGGTCCGTTCGTTTCGCGAAAAATGGATCATTTCCGAAAATATTTTCTCAAAAGTCTTTTTTAGGAAAATGACAATATTTTCTGACATTCGACTAAAACCTGAAAATATTTTCCGGCGTTCGGTTAGGAAAATATTTTTCACTCACCAGATTGGCTAGCACGAGCGTTAAGCTCGAGGCTCGCCAGATCGACAAAGGCGAGTTTGAGATCGACGAGCTTGAGGTTCACCTGGTATGACGATTAGCCAAGAAAGAAGAAGATGGGAAACAAAGAAAAGAAAAAAAAAAAAAAGAAAAAAAATTTAAAAATAATTCAAATAAACAAAGAAAAATAAAAATAAAAATAATTCAAAAAAAAAAAAAAAATAATTCAAATAAAAAAAAAAGAAGAAGAAGAAAGGGGAGGAGGAAGTTAGAATTTGTAGAGGTGTGGGGTAAGAGAGATCAAGTGAGGAAAATGTTTTTCACTTTTCAAAAGTGGAAAACATTTTCCCCTGCTTTAAAAGACTTTTTTTCTTTGATGGAAAACATTTTCCCTAAGGAATTCATTTTCCGTGAAACGAATGTCGGAAAATCCGAAAAATGTTTTCCCGGAAATTATTTTCCACGAAACAAACGGAGCCCAAGTGGAAAAATATATGCTGCAATCCTTGCCGCAGCCGTAGGAGTGGCGCTACTTTTTTACATGATAGTCTGGCATATACTACGAGGAAGAAAAAGAATCCTAAGAAGGGGGAGCAAAAGTGGTATAAAAGAAGATCAGATTGGTAACTCGAAGAAATACTGCTATTGCATGCATACAATTTTATTGATTCTGTTTCACCAGAGTCTAAAGATATCTGAATTATTTAACTGCCAGTTAGGAGGCAAATTTCTGAACTCCATTCCCTGCAATTTGATCTGCAAACAATAGAAGCAGATAACTTCTCGAACAACAAGAAGTTAGGAGAAGGAGGATTTGGTCTGATTTACAAGGTAATTAAGATGTTCAATCTGATCATTTAGCTTTTGACTTATCAAGAAGATGATGCTTGCTAATTTTCATATATAATCATAATGTAGAATGATATTGTGGTTTACAATGAAGCTTCTCAAAGCTCTGGAGCATTTTTCTCCTCCACATAAGTTAGATAGGAAAAAATCCAAGATTATGCCCTTCTAATCTCATATTAGTAAGAGTGCAGATACAATAAGCAACAATAAGAGGCATCTGTTTTGGGCAAATTTGGAGTTTTTATGTCATCTGTTATCGGGGTACACTACCCAATGGTCAAGAAATTGCAAAGCGGACAACACAAATTCTGTTGTAATCTTTGAAGTAGTAAGAAGCACGATGATGAACTTTTGAAAAATCAATTATTAGGTTCTGCCTTACCTTTTGAGCTGCTCCCGTAAAACGGGTAAATCTCAAACCTGACAAAGCAACTCGGAAGCAACACTCGGCCTCCAATTTTCCCCTCTTGGAGGCTTAAGAGGCTCGATGTGGCGTTGCGAAGGCACTCCCAACAATCGTTTTTGGAAAGGTAAGGCACACACTGTGCGAACGTGTACAACGTTTTCTCCTGACTAAACTTGGCGTCGCCATGGCCATACATCCTAGGAGGATGCCGAGCAGCCTCTCTAGCCATGTGATCCGTAGTGACAGTACCTTCATGAATTCAGCAGGCTGGTATATGTTCTCTTCATTGTATCCAGCCAACCGAGGTTTTAGCTCGACCTTCCTGGTAAAATTCGTGTCGGAGTAGCGCAACATGCACCGATCGTACCACAGGAAGGAGACTTTTGTCATCGGGCATAACTGGGTTATTTGAATACTCGCGTTCCCGATGCAATCCGCGCACTCTTTCTTGGAGACATCGCCTCTGCACATAAAGCTGCCGTAGACGGCGTTGCTCGAGTTGGCTTTGCTTGAAGTGAAGTTGAACCCGTTATCAGGGTTGGCGCCCACGTCTCTGACGAGATCATCGAGAACGCGATTGAGGTTGGCGTGATAGGTGCTATTGGGGGTGAAGGTGCTTGAGTTTAAGCAGTAATGGCCGGTCAAGGTGTTCGAGGTGAGGGTGAATTCAGCAGCTTTGATGGTGAAAAAGCTTAGCATGAAAGGAAGTAGGAAACGTATCATCCGCATCCTTCTCTCTCTCTCTCTCTCTCTCTCTCTCTCTCTCTCTCTCTCTCTCTCTCTCTCTCTCTCTCTCTCTCTCGGGGTTTATGATGAGTAAGTGGGATTTGCTCTTTCCATTCAACCATGAGGCCACAGCATGGACTGCTAAATATGGTGAAGGACTACAAGCTATGAAGCACGGACATGTGCTTCCGTGTCGTGTCTGACACATATGTCGGACACGTCAACACACTCGGATACGGTCGGACATGCAGTCATCGCCTCTGTCGGATTTTTTGACACGTGGTCAATTGTTGCCCGACACGTTTGGACACGTGTGTCTGGCAGAGTGAGGGAGCAAAGATGAGATCGCGAGTGACGGTGAGCCCACGACAGCGAGAGACGGCGAGCCTGCCATGGTGAGAGACGGCTAGAGAAAGAGCATAGGTTGAGGTGAGGGCCACCACTGTGATGCTGCTGCGATGGATCCAACGAGGCTGCAGCTGTGAGGGAGAAAGGGCTGAAGGTGAGAGGAAGAGGAGAGGAAGGCGGTCGTGCGGTGAGGAAGAGAGGAGAAGGATCAAGAGGAAGAGGAGAGGAAAGGGGTTGTGCAGCGAGCGGTGAGGGGAGAAGGATCGAGAGGAGGAGAAGAGGAAGGGTCGTGTGGTGGGGAGGGAAAGAAAAATAAATTTGAGGGATGGACGAGGCAAAAAATATTTCTTTTTTTAATTAGAAAAATAAATAAATGAGATTAAAAAGTAATTTCGAAAAATAAAAATACTGAATTTGAATTAAATTAATTAAAAATAAAAATATTTATTTAATATATAACGTATCATATTATGTCGGAATTCTCTATATTAAAAAATGACGTGTTGACGTGTCGTGTTGTATCATATCGCGTATTCGTGTTGTGTGTTGATGCTACTTAGACTACAAGCCCACATGACTCCAGACATCATCCACCGTCAACCCCGGCTTTTCAAAAGATAAAAAGAAGTTAGCGTGTTTGTGGAGGACGGCAACACATGGGATTTGTCGTTTTTGCCTATTCCTTTCCCAAGAGCTTGATTTCTTGAAAGCCATCGTTGTTGCAATAAGATCAATGATATTGCCAGTTTGCTTTAAATTTTGGGTGGCGTGTATCACAAAAAGATTTCTAGTTACCACTGATGTTGATGCCACTTGAGTCTCTATTTCTAAACTGATGTCGAACTAACTATTAGCTAGTCCCATAGTACAAAGGCTCTATTTCCCGTCAATCAGACTTTAGCCGGAATCTCAGTTTCTAATTTCGCAAGATCCGATGCCACGAATTCTAATATCTCTTTACCCACCACCATCCACTGCCGCAGACAATCGCCCCACCATTCTCTCACTACCATCTTAGCAGCCACCTCCTCCTCTCTCTCTCTCTCTCTCTCTCTCTCTCTCTCTCTCTCTCTCTCTCTCTCTCTCTCTCTATGACCACCATGGTCTATAGTCTTGATGCTGCTCATGACCTCCATTTTGTTAGGAGTATGATTCATACTCCCCATTGGTAGGAAGGCTTAGAAGTGGCGTTCCTCGATGAGCAGGCGGGGGTCCAATGGTCGCGGAGGCAGTGCCCCTAAGCTGTTACAATTTAAGTCCATATTTTATTGGTAATTTGAGTTTCAGCCTATGAATAGCTATTGGGCATATATAACATTTTTCTCTTGTAAATTAAGAGTTATAATAGAGAGGTGTGAGGTATTAACCATAGTGGAATGCTCAGTTGAATGTAACCTTAATTTAAGGATGGATTAGGATAAAAACCTTGTGTCTATATTTCTTTTTCTTGTCTTGATTTTTTATTTCTTTGTGATTGTGTCAAATCCTGATATATCTAAGGTTGCAAGTTGCCATGGATGACCTCAACCTAAGGTTATCCAAGTCCATAGGCCTGTTACCTCAATTTGAGGTGGTCCAAGCCTATGAGAAGGCTTGTGGATTGAGGTCGCCGATACTTTGGCAACCTTGATTGATCATGAGAGGAAGGGAGGGTGGAAGCAAGGGAGATCATTGGTGGATGACAACGAGCGAGGTGGATATTCATCGGGGTACCATGGAGCTTGATTTAGGATTTGGGTAATTGGATTTTAAGTTGTTTTGGAAGTTTTGCCTACGTGAGAAATTTAAAATTTCTCTAGGGCCAATTTGGGAAGGAGAACGTAGATATTGTCCTTAGAGTTATGATGGTTAGGAATGAGCATTTTTAGGTAATATTTGGAATTTAGAATTTATCCATTGTAATTAGTTTCTCATTTTTTGGAACTTGAAACTACTATGCACTTGGAACCTACTCTATCATAGTTTCTAGTGTCGGTTCTAATGATAGGATAAGTTCTAGGGTCCACTTGTATAATTAATCAAACCATTGTAGTGAATTATCATATTTAATGACTATCACTTGTTGCTAATCCGTTGACCATAACTTGTGTTTGACAGATGTAGAGCATGAAACATTAATAAAGTAGAAGTCTCTATCATAAAATAGAAGTTCAGATTAGTGGTTTCATATTATACACTTATCATTGGATGCCATAGAATACCGTAAAATCGTATGAAGATATACACCAAGAAAAATAGAAAAAACTTATTTTAGATTCAGGTTTTAAGTTCCAGGTTCCACTTGTCTAAAATTTAGAATCTACCCATTGAAATGGGTTCTCCAATTTTAGAAATTTGGAACTCATCTTGTATATCTTGAAACCTTAAATTGAGCAGGTTCTCACCTATGTGGTTCTCCGATTCTAGGTTCTACCCTAAAACTATACTCATCCCTATTGATGGTAACTAATGTCGGGTACAAATTGGTTTCCAGAGCCAAAACTCAGGGTGTAAATTAGTGATTTTTTATAAAAAGAGGGAGTAAAGTGATATTGGTGTTAAAAATAAGGATAATTCTGAGTTTTTTTTTTTTTAAGTACGCAACAAGTAGGTTAGGAAAATTCCTACTTGAGTTATTTCATTACATCACCTTACTAATTCATAAAAGGATTCTGTTAACATGTGCCCTAGGGAACTAGTTAAGCATGCTTAATTAGGAATGGTTCAATTTTCAAGATAGGGGCAACACATAACATGAGAAGAGACAATGCATTGAAAATTAAGAAGTATACTCGTTAACAAAACGCTCTGTAAAAGAAAAAAATATAGAAATTGCAATTATCAAATGGGTAATTGTTGACATCTAAATTTTGGTGATCTTAAAGAAATAAAATTTGCATAGCATATAAAAAAATGGAAAATAAGGGAGGATCAATATGATTTGGTTATGAATGGAATGTGAAAATTCTGATTAACCATCCTTGCTCCTCTGAATATTTAAATCATAGTAAATATGGAAGCAAATTTTCAATCAAAGAAATCAGATAAATAAAAAAGTAAGGAGTTTGATCAAATGGAAGAAATCGAAATATCCAAGGAAAAATCAAACCTATTGCAAGATTTTGCTCCAATTTACATGAATTAAAGCAACGGAAAAAGGAAGCTTGAAAATTGCCATAGAAGAGGGTGGTCAGAATCACTATAAAAGGAGACCAAAATATTCGTGAGAAAAATGGGAGGAATTCGAAATTTTGGAGAGCAAAATACGTGTGGAAGTTTTGTTTTTTCCATCGATTGATTGGAGTTGAAAATTCAAGAGGAAAAAGAAAGAATTCGTTTGTTTGTGAAAGAAAAAGTCAAAAGAGTGCTGCAAGGAGTGGACGTGAGGGGACGTGACAGAGAAGAGGGAAAAATAAAAAATTGACAAGACTCCTACTGTTCATCTTCTCAAGGGGTTCTTTTTGCTGCACCACTGTTCTCCGAACTGCACCCCCGGTTTCCACCGCATCTCGCCACTGCTGCTGCCCCGATCTCACCGCACCAGCAGCACCGAACGCCAGGCGCCCCGACGACCGCGCTCCCGCCCTCGCCGACGCCACGACACTGCAACACCCCTGCTCCGCCCGCGACGCCGCCCGTCAATCTCCGAACTCCGCCGCGCCTCCGCACCGCCACCAAGCTGGTCCGCTCGCCTCCGCCACGCCGCGCCACCGGTCTTGCCGCTCCGTTCGCATCTCAACCCGATGCCCGAAACTCGAGTTGCTCCGACGCCGCCCGAAGCCGAAGCCCACCGCGACGATCGCGCTCCTGCCCAGCCGACGCCGGAGCTTCGAAGCCTGCTGCTCCCGACCACGCCGCGCCACCGCACTGCTCGCCTCAGCCCAGCACCCGGTGCCTTCGCCGCCCATCTCCGCTCACCGGACGCCGCGACCGCGAGCCCGACGCCGCCGCACCAGCTGCCCGAGGCCTCCTGCCGTCCCTGCAGCACCCCACCGTTCGAAGCCCGCGACCTGACGACCTGCGGTCCGCGATCTGCGCTCCAGCTCTGTCGCCCCTCCTCTGCCCGCGAAGCTGCAGCCGCTGCCAAGCCGAGATCCAGGCGCCGGAGCTCCCCTCGTCGCCGCCCAGCTTCGCCGGAGCTCCGACCGCGACGCCCCTGCCAGACCCCCGATTAGCCACCCTTGGCCGGGCCCACGGCTGCCAAGCCCAATTTTTGAAAAAAGAATTAAAAAAAAACACATTAGGTAGTTTTCTTTAGTTTATTTTATTTTACTTTATCTTGTTTTTTTTAGTATAATTAGTATTTAATATATGATTGGAAATTCCAACATATCATCTGATTCGTAACCCTACCAGGATTTTTTATTTAATCTATAAGACTTTAGATGAAGTAATTAATTAAGCGGAAATAAAATTGATATTTTGATCTTTAAGGCTTAAGATTAATTTATCGATTTTATCAGCGAAATATTATCCATTGATCCGAATGATGTGTGATATCATTGGTTTAGCTTGTCATGATCGCTTTATTTATTTTGAAATGTGTTTGGGTTATAATATTGCATGTTTTATGGTTTACATATTTAGAATATGAATCTTATTTCGAATTTTAAAATAAAAATAAAAAAATCAAATCAATCAATTTAGGTTTTTTAGCTTTTTAATTTGGATTGCATGTTTAATTATTTGGCAATTATTAATTTCGAAATTAAACAAAAACAAAAAATCATCATATACATGTCATGTAGTGTTAAAGCATATTTTGCACGTCATTGCATATTATGACTAAATTTCACTTACTTTAATTCTAGATAATATTTTTTTCTTAATTTGTTATAAGTTTAGGTATTTTTTAGATATATTGCATTTTAGGATTATTTAGGTTAAGAGAATGTTTTAGTTTAAATTAGGATTTGGCTCAACCTAATTCCTAATATAAATTAAATAGGATCTTAATCTAATTAGGTAATTTTCACATTTCACCTGAAAAATTCAAAAAAAAAAATGTCAAAGGTTAAATTAGTTTTATTATTTATGATAAAATGCATTCTTTTAGGAAAAATAAAAAATGTCATATGCACGTCATTAGGGCTAGATTCAGTGGGATGCATGTTATTTAGTATTTTTGCTAGGCCTATTTAATTAGAAATTGCATGTCATTAGAATTAGGTCATTTAGTTAATATTGCATTGCATATTGCATGATTTTCATTAATTAAGTGAAAAAAAAAGAAATTGTGTGGTAATTAGAAACCATATCTAGGGTTGTTGATGCGGTTTTTAACTTAACATCATAGATGTTTTCGTTGCTTTGACGTAAGTTTTTTGCAATTTATTTATTGTTTATTTAAGTGTTAAATTGTTGGATTGCGCACCCGCATGATCACCTCACATGTTAGGAAAATAGATTTAAAATCAATTTAAACTACCTGCAAAAACATTTTTTGAAAATAAAATAATGGTATCGAAAGGGCATTAAAGAAATCTAGTGTAACCAAGTCCCCGTACCCATAGTCTCTGGTTCGTAGGAGTAAAGCGAAACTCCCGTTACTTTACTTGGGTTTCTAATTGACCCATCAAAAAATAGATTAGTGGCGACTCTTGATTAAAAAAATCAATTGCATATTAAGAACTTGAACTTAAGTCGCAAATTGATATGAGCTTGGGAGAGCCCGAATTAAGTTTAGGCTTAATAATCAATTAGCCAAACCCTAGGTGGTTCACACCCGAAAAAAAGGTCGCGACAATTTGGCGACTCCTCTGGGGATTTGTATTAAAACACTTAGTGGACTTAAGCCAATTTTTCTTTTTCATTAAAAAATATTTTTGTTTGGCAGCGAGGATCCCAAGTACGTTCCTAACATTTAATGTGTTATATGTTTTTGCAGATTTGGAGGTATAAGAGGAAATGTTTGCTAACCTTTATTTTGTAGGGAGGTGAAGGAATGTATGGTTTATTTTCATGTTGAAGTGTTGCTTGATATAGACTATTGTGCATGTCATGCATTTAGCACTACACTTTTGCACACACAACCTGCCGCCCGACCTAGGCGACACTAGGATTTTTAGGATGGTATTGAGTTGGATACGACTTCGACCGCGAGGCCGTGTAGTAGAGGTTGCCCAACTCAATCCCGAAAGTTTCTTTCTTGGTGTCAAGAATGTTCACCTCTGCCCGCAAGGTTGTGTCGCATTGGGGTATCAATCTTGACTAAGCCGGAGTTAGGAGGATCTGACTTAGTATGTGAGGCTGCAACTAAGTCATCCCACCCTTTTAACTCTATTTTGCTAAGCTGTCTAGATAGAAATCGAGCCTCACATCTCATGTGCATGTTTATGTGATTGCAGTTAATTTTCCTTGGTGAAATAAGTCTTTTATCCCTATACACTGCAATTTATTTTGTCGTATTCTTGGGTCAGTCCATGACAATCTAGGTCAATCATTGATTTGATTCGTTTGTCAATTGGAAATGAAATGAGAGATTGCTAGGGAATGATGCATATGAAAAAAAAAAACTTTGGAGAATTTGTTTTCAATTCATTTGATCTTGCTAGGGTGTCTATTTTTCTAGCCTTTTTTTAGGAAATTCCTTTATTGTACGAACTTTTCATGAATAAATGAAAATGAAAAAAAAAATCAGATCATTGTCATGGATTGACTATCTATTTATACTTCGTGCTTATTTTGTTAATTTCTTCAAAATATGTGACAACGGAGCCGCCACATTCATCCATTATTACACGATTAAGAGTTAGAATGGCTGATCAAGCTGAAATGCGTGATCGCATGTTCTCCGTGGAAGATCAACTCAAACAGTTAACTGCCTCCATGCAGCTTATAACAACTCAACTTCAATTCCTCCAGGTGAATCCAAATCCTCCACCCGTTCTCCCTGAGATAGTAATCCTGAGAAACATGGCCTAGATGAGTGACGACGAAATGCCTGAGTTGGAAGATGCCTCGATCCTTGTTGGAAAGGCCAAGCTAGACAGTGTTCCCAAGACAGATCAGGATGAGCGCGTTGCAAAACTGGAAGAGAAAGTAAGACAGTTGCAAGAGTCACAAAGCTCACTCCCGTTTGACCTCTCAGTTTATGAGAAGGTCAAAATGCCAAGCAAGTTCAAAATGCCAGAATTTGAGAAGTACGACGGGACATCTTGTCCGAAATCTCATTTGCAGATGTACCACGTGCGCATGGCCCAGCACGTAAAAAATGAGCCCCTCATGATCCAATCGTTTCATGCGGTTTGATCGGGCCCGCACTAAATTGTTACGTAATGAAGAACGTAAACCTCCTCGAAACCTGGAACAAAGTGGCGGATGCATTCCTCAAACAGTACAAGTTCAACATGGACATCGCGCCTTCCCGAGAAGACTTGGAGCGGTTGGAAAAGAAAAGGAGTGAGTCATTTAAAGAGTATGTTGTAAGATGGAGAAACATGGCTGCTCAAATTACTCCTGAGCCTACTTTCTATTCCCTAAATGAGTTTGACGAGAAGAATGTGTTTGGTATGATCCTAAAATTTTGATTCTTCAATTAGAAAAAGAATAAGAAATCATTTGGTTCAACCTTCATTTTTTTTTGTGACTTGGAATTTTTAAAACAAAATTTTAAGTATTTTTTCTACGACTTTTTTTAATTTTTAATTTTTTGAATTTTTCCTTTTTTTTCCCTCCCTCTTTCTTATTTCTCTTCTAGCAAGTAGTTGTAAATTTTTCGTCCACCATGTAAATGTAATTCAAGATGTGACACCGACTTTACCCTTTCTGAGCTTGATATTTTCAGTCAACGTGTCCCAAGCATCAAACAAGAAAATAATTCCTACCTCATGCATATTCAAGGAAATTTGCAACGGTAGTCTATTACATCTAATCTACATGTAAACTTTTCTCCTAAGCACAAGAGCAACTTTTAGCTCATACACAACACGATTAGCCTTCAGGTGTCGTCTATCTACCGATACAGGAAGCATCTCAATTTCTCAAGTTGAGTAGTATCGTAGTGGACTTGTGGTGGCATGTGGCTAGCGAGCTTCAACAGCAGTAATTGTAACTCTGTTAACAGAACATGTTTGGTTGCATGTCGACTGAATATTTCCATTGTAGTCACTCTCGTCGATGAATGCGGGCTGTTTCGGGAACGGAAGTACCACATCAGCATTTCCCAACATGAAAACCACTGTGGACATAGTTGGCCTGTCCGATGCATATCTTTGCACGCACAAAAGACCGATTTGAATGCACCTTGATACGATTTCTTCAGAATATGTATTGCCAATTGATTTGTCCACAATGTCCATGCATTTTCCTCCTTTCCACAGCTCCCATACCTGGACATCACACATACCAGACACCTCAGATTGTGACTGCGATTGTAGAGCCTGGTCAAGTTGTGCATAGCGATGAATTATATAAGAGTTTCATACTTACATGGCCAATTAAATAGCAAAAGGGATTCATATGATAGCACCCGCTATTTCTTTGGCCTGTGATGATCTCTAGCAACAAAACTCCATAACTGTACACATCTGATTTTATAGAAAACTGGCCTTGCATAGCATACTCTGGTGCCATGTACCCACTGTGGAAGCCAAAAACAAGAAAAGTAATCAGCATCTCATTCATCTTACAAGGGGGACATAACAAAAGGTTGAAACTTTAGTATGAAAGAAAGAAAATGGTTGGTCGGAGTTCTTTTTCCGTGTTCGAATATCTCATTGTTTAATTAGATGAAATAGAATTTAGTGCTCAAGAAAAACACTTACTATGTCCCGACCACACGCTTCGTTTTTCCTTCAATTTGGTCTCCTCCACATATCCTCGCTAACCCAAAATCTGAAATCTTGGGGTTCAATGCAACATCCAATAAGACATTGCTAACTTTCAAATCTCTATGGATTATCCTCAGGGTCGAATCTTGATGTAAATACATGAGTCCCCGAGCTACCCCATATGCAATTTCAAACCTTTTTTCCCAATCCAGAAGCGATCTCTTTGTTTCATCTAGACCAATTTTGGGGATTACCTCAACGTTATTATCCATAAAACTAGCTATAGACCGAAATTCTGGCTACTAGAAGAGATTACTTACCGAAAAGTAATGAATCCAAGCTTTTATTGGATAAATACTCATAAATTAACAGCTTTTCATCTTCTTGAATGCAGCAACCTAAGATTTTCACTAGATTCCGGTGTTGGAGTTTGGCAATCAACCTGACTTCATTTTTGAACTCTTCATTTCCTTGTCCTGAATATTTTGAGAGCCTTTTAACCGCTATTTCTGTTCCATCATTTGTCACGCCCTGTGAAAATGAACACGTTACAAGAATAAATATTTAGACCTGTCGGATAAAGCCGGTGGCTGAAAAGCTGTTAAGAGAAAATATAAGATAGATTAGGTAGTTAAACTTCCTGGGACGATGTGTTGGTTACTAAATGAGTTTGTGATGGCGATAAAGTCGACACGACATACTCCAAAACCGCGTTTTTTATTCAAGGACATCAATCCCCGGAAGGGACAGACAATTGAAGTTGGTAGAATATACATATTAATATCCAATAACCACTTGGATTCAGTTGAATAGGGAGATTAATTACCTTATATACAGATCCAAAACCGCCTTGGCCGAGCTCATTGGCAGAGGAAAATTGCTTGTGGCTGCAGCCACAGTTCCAAAATCAAGTACTGGTATATCTGTTTTTCGCCTACCTTCGCTGTCAAGGTCTTTCAGGCCTGGAATTTCGTCCAAAGATGTTGAACTTGTGGTAACACCGAACGGATGATTACGCCCTCTTCTATCTGCTGTCACACAGTTGAACGAAACGCTTATGAAAATGAAAGCAATTCTGTACTGCTTCTTTTTTTTGCCGTTCTGGCCAAGTTGGCAATTTTTTGTAGAGGAAGGAACGGTGCAAATTTTTCCTCTTCCATCTGCTGTCACAATTCAGCATTTTTAATTATCAAGCACTGTTTTCGCAGCTTCGTTGGTCAAGGTTTCCAGTAATGAATACAACCACCCTGTAGCCTAAAATCCTGGCTAGATTAGCTCCAATTTAAATTTAATGGATTTCTTATCCCTAAACATCGAAATAACTACCTACTTGGAAAACAGACTGGGTAATATATATATGGCAGAAAAGCTTCTATCAAGGCAAGACTACCACACCTCTTTTCTTCTTCAGCCGAAGGCAGTACATAAGGGAGCCTAAGAGCAGCAACACTACTGCAGATACCAACATCGTTGCCACCATTGCCTTCTTGACAAGAGTGCTTTTCCTATAACGAGCTGTAAAAGAAGGCACAAGGACTTGGAAGTTGCAAATGTTATGGAAATGAATGCTACGACTATCAGAAACGAACAGTTTCGTCAAGACAAGAAATTAGGAGAAATAAGACAATAATAACAACCCAACAACAGCAGCAAAAGCATATCAAGTAGATATTAGCAACGAGTACCTAAGTCAATTGCATCGACCCGCACATATAAATCTTCACCCAAGTTTGAAAATTCTCTTGTATCCACTAAATCTCCAAACCATTTAAGGCATTCATATTCCCCCATGCTTTTATTTGCACTCGAATAAGCTGTGCAATTGCAATCCCTCAAGCATTCCTGCTCGCACTCCTTCAAGCTCAGCCTCATGTCAACATGTGCTGTTGTAGTGTCCGGCAACTTCACCCGTTGCACCTTCACAAAACCTTCCCCACTTTGACACATTGACGCGCCTTGCCTCCTCTTGCATCCATCTGATCCGTTCCTTAGGTACCATTCGGCTAGAGATGTGGGTTCGAAGCCAGGCAGGCATGTGCAGTCTAACTGGTCAGCGGTGTTTGCACCACAGTTGCTATTAGGCCCACAGTTCCTGTAGTGGTGACACTGCTCCCTTGGAAAGTGATTAAACTCGCTCCATTGCTGTTCTTCATCACGCATTACAAAGTATTTAAATGACCCTGACTCCTGCACCACATACCTAGAGATAACCGATGCGCTATACGTTTGAGAAAACTCCGTCGCGTTGCTCACAGTTGTGATAATATAGTTGAAATCATTAGGCATTGACGGCTCAACACCATGTGGATTCTCAATTATCGGTCCACCCCGCCAATATGGAGCTCGACCCTGGTAAAGGAACCCTTGTGGGTACCCTGTTTGTTCAATCCTGAATGAATAAATGCCTGGTGCTGGATCATCTTTGGACTTCCAAGATGTCAGGAACCAGTTCAAACCGGTTCTCCGGTCCATCCCAAGCTTCATGGACGGAAGTTGGGTATCTGTGGGATGATCAAAGCTCTGCCAAATGACCATTTTGCTCAGATCATGAATTAAAACCAGGTTACCTGAATCCAAAAAGCTGAGCAGTAGTAGAACCATTAAAAGTCAGGGAGGAAATATTGGTTGACCAAATGGGAAAGCTCCCATCGTTTTCATGGATCACTGAGTTTCCGCAATGATCAAATGCAAGAACTCCTGAAGTATCATTCACGGGTTTCTCTCTGTTAGCAACCCAAACGACGGTTTGCTCTGGGAGTCCATTGTACCAAATCCCCACGTAACGCAGGCTTGAATTACCTGGGCTGAAGAAACCGAGAGCAAATTTTCTTCCTTGGGAGATTAAGACCTCACCATCTTTCACGGTATTGTTTGGGGCAAGGGTGTGCAAAGAATCAATCAAATGAAATAGAAGAAACAGAAACAGAATTTGTAACGACACATTTCGAGGATTCATGTTGTACTTAGATGGGGATGCAGTGCGCTTATGTTTCAGGCAAGAAAGCAGACATGTAAGGCTTTTGCTTCATAACCTATAAAACATGACCAGAGCATGCTTGACTTGTCTTCTTTCCTCTCCCGGAGCATTTATTTCCTAGAATTAGAAGTCAATGGAAGACGTTTTAAGAACCGGGGAACCGTGGGGGACCATTCAATTAGCCAGCCAACTTTCTTTTACTTTTCCTTTCGAAAAACCCCGAAAAGTCTAAGTTGATTGAATATCATTGCTCATTGGTATTGGCTGCTGAGTACATTAAATTAGGGATAATCACACAATTTAAACTTTCGCTCAATATTTAGTTTGATCAAGGTCAATTTTTATTTTTATTTTTTTTTGTTCGATGTAGTATCTTAACTTTTTTACATAATTCAATGTGGTCCTTTAATTTATGGATTTGCACCAACTATTATCTAAAGTTATAGAGTGGCCCAAAAACAAAGTATTTTTTTATGAGGGTAAAGCTTTCTTCAATCTTTTGCCTGCGAGAAGTCAGGAAATATTGCAAGTATGCCTGACAGAAAGAAAAGGACTTAAATAGACTAAAGTCTTTACCAACAATTGAACGTAGTTGACGTAAGAGTTTCGGCATAATCGGCTTTCTTCGGCTTTGTAGAAAAAGCTAACCCCAACCTTGCCTTCCTTAGGCCAGGCACAACACAGATCCGTCTCCTTTTCTACTTCGGGCCGTGGTTTCATTTCACAAGAAACTTTTATAAAGAAGGGCGTCTATATGCTAAAATTAAGAAAACACATAACTAATTTTAATCTAGAAAGCATGAAACACAAAAAACTTGAAAATTTTACCATTCCAAAAATTAGGATCAAGATTTAGAGTAGTGTAAGTGTAGTATCTGCAGATAAATTAATATCATTTCTAGATATCTGATGAAGACACTTAAAGACCCAAAACAGGTGGACTATTAATCCATTACAACTCCAAATGAAGTTCTCCTTTAACAATTATAGAGATCATTGTTGCGACCTCCCTTTTTTGTGACCTCCCTTTTTTGTGTGCCGTTACGACATGTGGGTGTGGGTGGGTGCCTGCAAAGGCCAATGACTCGCTAAGTATTAGGCTTAGTCCGGATTCTCCCAAACCTACAAATTTATGACTTATGGTTTAAGATTTTACCCTATAAGTTAATTTTAAATAAGAGTTGTTACTAATCAACCTAAGTGAAATATCAGAAAAAATATTTTTACTCCTGAAATTAGGATTAAAGACTTGATTACACTAGTTAATTACAAATACCCTTCCATATCTAATCTTTGTTTAAATATAAAGTAAAACACATTTTATACCTGTCACAAATTCTAGGATTCAACTTCTAATTAATATAAGGAAATAGAAATTTCCATGTATCATAAGAGTGTAATTAGAATAAATCATTACTTTCTTCCAATAACATAAACACAAATTTTATTTTTCACACATTCTAAGGAAAAAAAATAAACATTCAAAGACTATTTCTAAGCTTTTTCTGACTTTATTTTTGGAATGAAATTTTTTTGCATTTTTCTGATTTTTCTTATTATTTTCATACATATATGAAAATAATATTATATAATATTTATTAAAAAATTCGAAACGGACCCGGGTCGGTGACCAGCGGCCTGGCTGGGCCTGAAACGCGGGCCGTCCCAAAGACTTTTAAAAAAAAAATTATATAATATAACATTATTACTATTATTATATTTTAAAAAAAGATCCGGATCAGCCAGACCCGCGAGCCGCGCCCGACCCGGCTGGCCTATCCGAATCGCCACCTGCTGCGAAACCGCAGGTCCGCCGCGACGGAGGTAACACGGCTAAACAGATGCCGCGCGCCTCCGTCCGGCCTGGGGAGCGGCGGCGGGGCATTGACCGAGCCGAGCCTAATGCTCAACCTTCGTCCGGCCGGCGGCGCTCCGATGACAGCCGCGGTAGACACCATTTGTACAACCGACCCGCGAGAACTCGGGGGACGTCCGTAGGCGACTACAACGGCGGCCACGAGCCGAGCAACAACACGTCACCTCGACGGAACGCAGCCAAGCACGGGCGAATCGATTTAGACCAAAACGGGGAATAAAAAGCTGGATTTCATTCAGGCAATAGATCGAATAGGTGGTGCACGTGACTGGAACGCAGGACTCTCGGCTTCAACGGATCGGAACGAAAGCCGAAGCTTTCGCCGAGCAAACATTAACAAAACAGCAGCCAAAGGGAGAAGATTCGGGGTCGGAGTTCGCGCAACCGGGCGGCCACGAGCTCCGGCCCGGCATGCCCAGAACAGGGAAAAAACAGAGCCCCGCTTACCGGAGCTTTGTGCAGGGAAAAGGAAGCACAGCGGCGGGTCGTCGGCCACGACTCAGTCGCGGTAGCCGGCGAGGACTCTCTCTCTTTCGGGCTTCCCCCTCACCAGATCTCACCATCTGCCTAACTTCTCCCCTAGATCTCTCTCTCTTCGTCTTCTTTTCATAAAGCTAAGAAAGGCCCTATTTATAGGGTAAAGGGTCCGGTCGACGGGGGGTTTCGGCCGCCCGTCCTTGGCACGCCGACCGGCCCTGGTGTGGCCGAACCGGTGTCCCATCCCCTCTTCTCCGCGGAGGCCCGCTCTGCATTAAAGGCGACGTCCCCTCCATCCGGGTTTCTCGCCGGATTTCGCGCTGCTTCATTCGGCGGCATTGACGGCGCCTGCGAGCCGTCCCCTCCGTCGCCGCTCTACCCTCTTCTCTCTGCCGTAGCCTGCCCTCGTGCTGCAGGGACGAAGGAGGAAGGTGGAAGGTAGAAGTGGAAGAAGGAGAAGAAAAGGGGGAAGGGGCCGGGCTGAGAGAAATAAAAGGTAGAATGGGCCTCGGGCCCGCGTGGGGAAGAAAGGAAAAGGGAAGAAAGCCCCCATGGGCTTCCTTATTTAAAATAATTATCGGAAAGTAGGATAAAATAAGGGAAAATTAAACCCAACATAAATTTAGTAGATGCAAATAATATTAATACATAGGTGATACGAAAATCATTTTTTTAGGGCCAAATTGGTCCCTAATCTTCTATGCGACTTAATCCTAAATATTTAGATAAAATTTAGGTGTCAATAATCATAAGTTAAAATCTACTTAAATATGAATATTGTAATATTCAAAAAGACCAAAAAGGTAATCAATAATAGCTTTGTTTTGTTGATTTAGGAAACCCACTGAAATGAAAAAATATGCCAAAATTTATGCAATAGTGTAATTTTGAAAATTTGTGAGTATTATCACATGACTATAGAAAGGTTGAGGGACTTGGTTGAACAAATGAAAAGTTTAGGGATTAGATTGCGAATCTCACAACAGTCTAGGGACTTGTGATGACTTTTTTCTATTCAAATAAATATTCCCTTCCTTCATCTGCTTCTAAAAATAATGAAACATATTGTTCATCATCATGACATGAATATACTCATGTCGGAGAAATGCTATGAAGGAAAAAAATGTAATTAAAAAAAAAAAAACTCAATGTAGTATACTTTGGAATATTAAAAAGGAGCACCACGTATAATGATAAGTGGAATATAGAAAAATGCATGACTTATTGTCGATAAGGATCATATCCATTCCTATTAACTGCCACATGTGTGAACCACATACTTTGATCTTCCAATCATCCATTTTAGATACCTTAATATGGACGAAATATATAAATAAATTTGAACATCTTCAACACAAACTTTATTTCCCTATTTGCAGCTTCACCAACATGGACGCATCGTTGGGTTTTTTTTTTTTTTTTTTGTCCCTTTGATTCGGCAATTGCACTATTGGACATATTATGAAAGGTAATTGAAGTATGTCTGCACTTGAATTTTCGTCTCGACCAATCAAACTTATCAAAATTTGAGACTCAAGACCCTTGATTGCAACATGTGTTGATTCTTGACTAAAAATTAGTCTCTTAAACATTCATAGCATCCAATTGCATGTAAAAACTAGGAGTAATACAAATCATTAGTGATTAGGCATCATTTTATCAGTAAATCAAGACTTTACTTTTAGGTTGACTTTTTGGCCAAATAGATAAAGTCAACTCTAAGTCCAGAGATCAATCCTTTGAATTGTTTGAATTCCTTAATGGTCAATTCCTTTCGTGTGAACATTCTAATGCTTTCATTAATGTGATACATGAGTTAGCCATGCAATTATGGATGAAACCGAGTCATGGAGATGGATTGAAGGACCTTGAAGGTTTGCATTAGTTTCCATTAGGACTAGTGTTAATTTTGGAGTTTGAATTTTAGATTAGGTTTGAACATACTTTGCCTTTAGTTGAGTAACTCTAAGGATATGATTAGTTATTCACCTAGGCATAGGTTTATTTCATACTATTTTAGAATAGCTTAGTGAACTTTTTTGTTTTTTTTGTTTATAATAGTTGGTAGTTAATCATTGGTTAGTTTAGACCTAGGTAATAAGAAGAGAAATAAATCCAATACTATTGGGATACACTCAGCCTGCCTCATCAATGGGCCACGGCTGGTTAAGAGTATGCCATCAAACCACGAAATGGATAGGTTCCACCGACAATCCATGGTATTCTCGAGCAGATGATGTAAAGCGGGTAATTTTTTGACAAATCCCTATTGACGCTAGTTGATTTCAATAGCTCTGTAGAGCCTTCTCTTTAGAATTAGGTCTGGAATTCAATTTCAATAAATTAGCTCATGAGGATTATGTCCCATGACTTATAACAAAGCCTTGAATATTCTTTACCTGACTTGTATCAAGTCAAGCTCCCGAGGGATAATGTCTCTGGGATCATAACATGGCCATGTAATATTCTTTACTTGTCACCATATTGGATTACTTTACATACTTTATTTCTTACTTACTCTTTTATTACCGCTTTTGATGTGTTTGTTGTCATTCTTTTATGGCATTTCCTTGAGTGTGTTCCTCTTATTTGTTTAGCCTAGTTGGATAGCTAGGCAACACACTAGGATCATAATAAACACAAAAATATTGCATGATTATTTAATATACAAAAACTTTAGGTCTCATAATCAAAGAAAAGGAGGCATGTGACACCTAGTTAACAAATAAATCAAGTTATGGTTTAGAAATGACAATAATTGAATAACTAGTGTAATCAAGTCTCTCATTTGGTTTCTATTTGACCTCAATAGGATAGTGGTGATTCCCACACATGATAGAATTCTTATAAGTTAATCAATTAATGAATGTCCCAATGTTGTACAATGTTAGAGTTAGGGAGAATTTGTGTCGATTGAAGGCCGTTGATTCACCTTCAATAGTATGTAAACCTGTTTTACTAGACCCATTTCAGAGGGTCGCAATAGCTTGGTGACTCCACTAGGGACTTGATTATAGACCTTAGAGGACTTCAGTGTGGAAATAATTTGATTTTTTGTTAACTAACGTGTCTTCGTGGCAAGTAGCGTGTCAAAATCAAGTAGAAAATTATGTGCTAAATGTTGATGTAGGTTGGGAGTTATAAGGAATGGAGCAAGTGCCAACCTTTATCCTGCAAGAAGAAGTAGCAATATATGTTTATATGGATGTATAATGAAGCGTTGTTTTGTTATAAAGTAACTTGCGTGACTTATTCACTTTAGCATTACATCGGATGCACACAAAAGTCATGATTTAAAACTCAGGATTGCATCGCTAAGAAACCCCCTAGAATGGTGTCAAAGATAGACGACCCTATCAGTGAATTTTACGACAACGGGCGAATCATTCTCATCCATGCTCATCTCAATGAGAGAAAGGGCATGGTGAATTTTACTACAATGGACGAACCTAACTATTTTGTTTGGATGGGAACCTTAAACCGACATTGTTTCACCTTTAGACGTCAAACCTCACAAGTTTCAGATGCATGTCTATATGATTGATAACCCTTTGCCGCTACCCCAGTTACAAGTATGTTTTATTCTATTCATGATTTCTCTTTGATTTCATGTGTACTTTTTTGTGCAATTTAAATCAATGGAAATCAATCGGACATTCTAGCGAATTAAATTCATGATTAAATTCTGACATTCGCTCATAACATATGAACCCTCAATATGGATTGAATGGTTTATACAAGAACGAAACAATGCTCCAAATATTGGATGGCAAAGTCAACTTTTCGATCATCATAAACTCTTTCAGTTTTGAAAATCCCCTCTATTTTTCTAATCCAATGCTTGGTTGAGAGAGGATCCAATTTCCCATCATAAGTGGGTGGGTTTGCTTGTCTGAATCGAGCAAATGTGCATTCCCCATTATATTTAGACTTAGTAGCTCTACTTCCAAAGTCAAGTACTGCTTGACAAGTTTTAGATAAATCGGCTTGGGTGATAGGCTGAAAGGGTTCGTCCCTTGCATTCTTTGAGTTGGAACTGCTATCATGTCGACTCGACTGTCTCATTTTTGAAGCTGCACCTCGAGAACCTTGAAACATATCTCTAATTTCGAAGGTAATGACTCGCTTGCTTTTACTATTCTTACAAAGTGAGGCGAGTGTCCTTAAGTCAGAATGTATGATAACTTGGATCCAATGCAAAACATAACCTTACCACCTAAAATATTGTTGCACTAAAACTATGACAATCTCACAACGTTCTATAAAAACTATACTTAGAAAGAATATTAAAATCTATCACAATCTCACAAATTATAACCTAAGTTTTTATACCAACAAATGTCGCACCTAGAATCCATTAAAAAAGAAGAAAAAAGTGGGAAATGATACAACCATTCTTCCACACGAAAAATGCAGCCTATCTATGTATGTATGATAAACCACTTGCTTAGGTACAACATAAGAGTTTGTGTAATCCATTAAAAAAGAATATGTACATCTCCAACTAACAACTAAACCTAACAAATTCATCTTAATCATATACAGCTCAGAAATATACAACATAAACTCATACCCAAAAATCTCTCTATCAAAATGTCCCGGAGATAACACAAATGCTCTCATTTTATTTGCAACTAACTAAGGAGCTTGAAAAACATTTGAGATGAATGGTATGAACCATCACATTCCAATGAGTAATAAATCTTCTTTAGGCAAATCGAGCATCCACTGTGCGCATATGAAAAACAATACCAGGAACTCATAATCCAAACCCAAGATGAAATATACATATAAAATCGAATATGAGTTATGTTATTTCACCGAAACTTTATATAATTCATAAAAACTCATTTAATACATACACTATCACAATTCAAACATCTATGGTCAAGTCCATTGATCAGTCTCTATTCAATTAAACGTCAATGGTCCATTCCGTTTACCAATCTTTTGTTCAATATCCACCTATAGCCATGACACAATGCTTAGTAACAAGGCAACTAAGACTTCACCCTTGGCAAGGTCTCTACTCATTATTAGTTGGTGGTTCAGCTAAGAAGGATATCCTTAAACTAGTATGCATACCCTAAAACTCATAACTGGGTTAAAAGTGATATTTAGTATCAAACACTCATGCAACAATGCCATAAAGCATCAAACAATCTTGCTACAATACCAAAAATCCAATCCAAAATCAATCTCATAAACCAAAATACATTTCACAAACCAAACAGATAACTTTTTACAACATAGCTCATCCACTAGAAATATTTTTTCGTAAGGTCTTTCTCAAATCATTTTAGAACTCACTCTATAAACCAGTTTGCAAAGTAATACATATATATATCCTCTCACAATGCTTCCTAAAATCATTCTCAAATCATTCACAAACACAAAAAAGTAGTAAATGCTCGATCTAGACTTTAATGCAAAAAAAAAAAAAAAAAAAAAAAAAAAAAAATACCACTTTATAACTTATACTATGTTTAATCCATATCATTTTACAAACTCCAAAAAAAAAAAAAAAAAAAAAAGGATAGCATCACTCATCTAGGAAAGCCTAAAACCAAACTACGGAGATTGCTCGAATCATCGAACTTGCAATCCTATCAAATATGCAAGAAACATTGTCAAAATCAAGTAAAATGCTACATCAACTATGAATCGGTTAAGCTAAGCTTAATTGCTAATAATATGACTCTAATGCGTGAATAAAATGTTGCCCAAAGCGATCATTCAAAACTATCCACTATGCGGAGCTTGAGTGTGAGACTTTAGAATTTTATTTTGACTAATCCATTACTCAAAATCTATTTTTGTCAAACCCCACGGCTCTACAACGCCCTAACATTTCGTTTCCATGAAATTCCCTAGCTTAATTACTAAAAAATCAGATCTCGTAGTTAAATTTCACATAAATTTGAATTTATGCCATAGTTACAAAAAGTACTCCAATTAGATGAACAAATGGCTTGAATCCTTATTGGACATTGGGAAATAAATTTAATTTGGCTTGACAAGGCTATATGGTGTGTAGCCCTTTCACCTTTCCTTTCCCTTTTATTTTATTTTCTTCTTTTCCTATTTCTTCATTTAAGGGACGGAGCTTTCTCCCTTTTTTTAATACTTTGCTAAGGCGGTGGGTTCTCGCTCCTTGCTTTTTGACTTTTTGACCTATGATTAGTCAAACCACCTCAAATATTACAATTTTTATGAAGAAATAAGAAATGGATGGAGAATGAACATTATGGCAAGATGAAGAGAGTGAGGAATGAGAGAGTTGTGGTGCCATGTTGTGCGTGAGAGTGTAGAAAAGAAAGAAGAAAATTTATAAATCCTCGTAAGAGCTCCTGGCCATTTAGAGAGTAAGAGAAGAGAGTCTAAGAAAGTAGAAATTAGAGCCAAAGATGGGAGAGGGAAGGAGCGCATGGTTGGAGAGAGAGAGAAGAATGGCTTTTCCCCCCCAAAAAAAATTGGCCCATGTACTTAGGATATTTGTCCCCAAATCACCCCTTGATCCCTATTCTTACATCATTAAATATCCTTTGTGCTCCCTTTGTACATTTGGTCCTTTGTCCTCCAAGCCTCTATTGTTATCTTGTCTTCCAATAGTGCCAAAAATGAGTATAAGGAGTGTTGGAGGTAGACTTGTCAAACGGGTTAAACGGGTTGGGTCGAAATAGTCGACCCAAATCGAGACATTTAGGGCATACATGGCAAAATTTATGTTTCTCTTTTCTCTATTTTTTTTGTTTCTCATAATAAGTTTGGAATAAAAATCCATTTAGTAATGTAATTTCATTTTTCTATTTTTGGGATAGATTTATATTTAAAAAAAATAGATTTGGAGCAGAAATCAGAAGTTAAATTTGTTAGCTTTTTATATTTCTGAAACAAAAGTGAGAAATGAAAAATCTTTTCATTAGTCACTCTTGTCATTGCCCGCCACCCACCCACCACTCGCAAGGCATTGGATGCCCACTACTAACTGTTGGAAGCTTGTCATTGGACGCCTGTCGTCAATCATTGGACTCTAGCCATCGGCCGCTCGTCGCCGACACCGACCTCCCCCTAGAGTAGATTTTTTTTTTTTTTTTTTTTGTTATCAAACAAATTTCTGTTCAGAAACAGAAATTTTGAGTTATTATCAAACATGTTTTTTTACTCAGAAATTCATGTAGGGAATAAAAATTAGAAATCAATTTTTGGCCAGAAAAATGAATTTTGTTTCATAAATTTTGTCATGCACGCCCTTAACTCGTTGATTCATTCCCATGTAATACATATCTAGTGAACTATACTCGAATCAACTCATACCAAACCCAACCTCATTTTACCAATAGTACTAAAACATTTTTATATTTAACCAAATCTAGGAAAAGTCATGAAAGCACAAAATGAGTCAATTGCAAGATTAAGAGAGAGTGAAGAGAGAATCATAAAAGTGAATTGGATCTAACTAAGTTGTGAATCTGTATTAAACCCATTTAGGACCGATGGGTTCGGGTCCAATCCCACTTACTTAATATAACTAGCCCACATAACAACCCAGCTCATTAAATATGGGTTAGAAAATTGATCTACGATCCATTTTGACGGAGGTGTTTTTGATAGAGCTTTAATTGGAAGTTTTGTGAGAGGAGAGAGAAAGATGAAGAGGGTGGATTAGCCACAAGATGGGCACTTGGTGGGCCCATCATGGGCCTGCTTGTGGCCAATCTTGGGCTTGCCCATTGATTGGTACAAGCTTCCTTGGGCTTTTCATTTTATCTTAATTGGACCTATGCCAGGTTAAGGATCTTGGTGGGCCAAGAAATGAGGCTTCATGGGCTCGAATTGGGTCGAAAAGCCTAAATGAGCTTTATTGTAAAATTGGATTGGATCGGCGACATTGGTCAAATCCAATTTCACTCCTACTTCACCAAAGGCATCACTTTCCTATTGCATCTCTGCAGCTTATCAAGGCAATTAATTTTGGGCCAAGAATATATACCCGACAAATCATACAGATGCAGAGAGGTTTGTTTTCCTTGTCAATGTCAACAGCTTTTAGAATTTTCTGAAATCTCAAGGGTGAATGCGTTTCATTGGGGTGTGTATCTGACCATTATTGTGCCTATCATCAGCAAGTTGCAATACTGTCAAAATGAGGGAAATTCCAAATAAGGACCAGAAGTTGACTAATTTTCTCAAATAAGGACTCGAAATAAATTTTGTATCGAGATAAAGACGCAAAAGGATCTACTATCTTAAATAATGACCCAAAATAGTTGAATTAATTCTAAATAAGAATTTGAGCTTGCTGGTCGGCTAAATATTCGTGACATTTCTAACGACTAGAGTTTGGGCAATTTTGTCCAAAAATACATATAGGAAAAATTAACAAATCTAAAAAAAAAAAAAAAAAAATGAGGTTTTCTACAGTCTCCTGTTCCTTGTACCCATCTTCTGCAAAGTCAAAGACTGAAGTTCTCCCCATTCCTTGTACCCATCCTTAGCAAAGTCGAATACCCACATTCTCCGCCAATTGAGGCATGAATTCAAAAACAAGAAGAAAAGCAAATGTTTCTTTTTTTGTCTGTGGAGAACCAAATCTCCGCCGATCGAGCAAGGTGAGGAGCGAAAAGAATTGAGTCGTGACGATGACTGGGTAGCAATTTGGTTGAGGAGCAGTGGAGGAGAAGAAAGAAGAAAACGTAAACATCTAAATGAATAACTTAAATTTAATTAATTTATAATTTTCCCTTCTTTTTTTCAAATAATTTTTTTTTGACAAAATTGCCCCTATTTTAATAGCCGGAAAATATCTGCCAACAAACTAAGGTCCTTAATAAAGATTAACTTGATCACTTTGGATCTTTATTTGACACAAAAATTCACTTTGGATCTTTATTTGAAATAATGGGTTCACTTCGGATCCTTATTTAACACAAAGTTCATTTTGGGTTCTTATTTGAGAAAAAAATATTCACTTCGGGTCCTTATTTGGAATTTTCCATCACAATGATAGCAGGCTATTATGGATTGCCAGTCTACCCTACAAAGAATTAATCTTGGCAGACTTAATTAAAGTCACTAAGTTTAGACTAGTGCAATAGAAATCGGCATAGACTATGTGTGACGTGACCCAATTTGAATTTTGTACTCACTTGTTTCGGATCACCAAATTCATGACCCAAGTTATCACGCCTGATACTCGTGCAATTAAAAAAAGCACTAACATATATTTGATCCTGCTAACTAGAACAAAGCTTACCCAAGACATTGATCACTCGGTCATCCATCTGGCCCCGTCTGGAAGGGACACTTTCCCCCGTTCATTAGATGACCTCGACCGCCGTTTCACGAGCGAGGCTAGAGATTAAACAGCGTTCAATCATAGATCAAGAAGTCTGACCCGTAAAAGAGAAAAGGATAGGTCAAGAGAAAAAGACAAACCGATGGTTTCTCTTGGTAATGCGAGGTGGCGTGAGAAGACGGCAACCCCATGGAACGGACTTCACAATTTATAAACGGTTGTTCGTTTACTCAGTTGTCCACGTCTGAGAAACCTCTGTCGCGTTCCTCACAATTGTGATAATATAGTTGAAATTATTAGGCACCGAGGGATCGCCACCGTGCGGATTCTCAATTATCTGTCCGCCCCGCCAATATGGAGCTCGACCCTTGTAAAGGAACAATTGTGGGTACCCTGTTGGTTCAAACCTGAATGAATAACTGCCCGGTGCCGGATCATCTTCGGACTTCCAAGATGTCAGGAACCAGTTCAAACCGGTTCTCCGGTCCAACCCAAGCTTCATGGATGGAAGAAAGGTATCTGTGGGATGATCAAAGCTCTGCCAAATGACTATTTTTCTCAGATCATGAATTAAAACCAGGTTATCTGAATCCAAAAGCTGAGCAGTAGTAGAACCATTAAAAGTCGGGGAGGAAACATTGGTTGACCAAATGGTAAAGCTCCCATCGTTTGCCTGGATCACTAAGTTTCCGCAATGATCAAATGCAAGAACTCCTGAAGTATCATTCAAGGGTTTCTCACTGTTAGCAACCCAAACGACGGTTTGCTCTAGGAGTCCATTTGTACCAAATCCCCACGTAACGCAAGCTTGAATTACCTAGGCTGAAGAAACCGAGAGCAAATTTTCTTCCTTGGGAGAATATGACATCGCCATCTTTCACGATATTGTTTGGGGCAAGGGTGTCCAAAGAATCAATCAAATGAAATAAATGAAACAAAAACAGAATTTGTAATGACACATTTCGAGGATTCATGCAGAAAATGTGAGGCTTTTGCTTCAAAACCTATAAAACACGACCGGAGCATGCTTGACTTGTCTTCCTTAGGCCAGGCACAACACAGATCCATCTCGTTTTCTACTTCAGGCTGTGGTTTCTGTCCAGACCGACTCTCTCAAACCTCTCAAACTCACATGCTTGATTGGATGGAGGAGGAAAGATATAAATATAGAATGAAAAATTTCAATGCACAAGAAATTTTTATAAATAAGGGCGTCTACATGCTACAATTAAGAAAACACACATACTTAACTAATTTAACCACTGGGATTTGCCCCAGTGGCCACCCTTCTAACATTGAAGGGGGAGGTGAGGGGTTCAAATCCTCACATTCTCAGGGAGGGATGGGGTGGGGACGCCTAAGTTTCAGGAGTGAGTTTCGACTCTCACGTCAAAGAGCGATAAAAGTCCGAGAGTGAGTGTAAAGTAGGAATATAATAGGGCGACAAAAAAAAAAAACTAGTTTTAATCTGGAAAAACATGAAACACAAAAAACTTAAAAAATTCTACCCATAATAAAAATTAGGATCAAGATTTAGAGGAGTGTAAGTATGAGTATCTACAAATAAATTAAACTAGAATAAGAGACTTAATTACACTAGTTAATCATTAATGCAAGTCCAATATGTAATCTTGTTTAAACATCAAGCAAAACCTTTATGAGCATTTTATACCAATCACAAATTCTAGGATTCCATTCCTAACAAGTTTAAGGAAATAGAAATCCATGCATCATAAGGGCGTAATTATAATAAGCCAATATTTTTGGGAAAATTGTCCAAAAAGTTTTAAACCTATTGCATTTTTGCCAATTTAATCATAAACCTTTTAACTTTGTCAATTCAATTCTAAACATTTTCATCTCTTGCCAATTGAGTCCGTCTCGCTAATTTTGGTCAAAAAATATTAACGTGGATGCCAGCGATGCCATATAAGACTATTGGCACTGACGTATACAATTTTTAATAACATTTTATTTTATTTTTTGAATTTTGATCATTTATTCTGTTTTTTCCCCCTTTTTTCCTTTCTTTTTGGCTTTCTTCTTTGCCTTTTCCAATGGTCGATCAACCATCAGCCACTAGCCACAACCAGTCGGTTGGCCTCGCTCACCAAAGGTGAGGCCTGATCGAGAGAGTGCTAGCCCTTGCAAGGGGAGCCCTTGCCTAGGTGCAGCCAGGCAAGGGTCGCTTGGGCGAGAGGCCGACTTACGCCTAGGCCAAGACGGCCTTGTTGGTCATCGCGAGCAAGGCCGCCCTGACCTGGTCAAGGGTCGGCCTTACCAAATCTGGCGAGGGAAGCCCTTTGCCGAAGTGCGGCTCAACAAGGGTTGCCTAGGCGAAGCCGACCTGCACCTAGGCCAGGGCGGCCTTGCCTAATGTCGCCGTCGCCTCGAGCATTGCCAATGCTTGACGAGGTTGCCCTGGCCTAGGCGTTGGTCGACCTCGCCCATGTGACCCTTGCTTGACCACTCCTAGGCGAAGGCTCCCCTCGCCGAGGCTAGCCTCTAGCAAGAAAGGCCATCCAGCAGGCTATGGACAATGGTCGTTGAAGGCCGTTGCCTGTGGTTGGCTAGCCATGGAGAAAGGCAAAGAAGAAAAAGCCAAAAAGAAAAGAAAGAAAAATAAGGGAAAAAATAGAAAAAATAATTATAATTCAAAAAAATATATTATTAAAATTGTCTACATTAGTGCACTCAATTGGTGAGAGGTGAAAATGTTTAGAATTGAATTTGCAAAAGTACAATAGGTTTAAATTTTTTAAACAATTTTCCCAATATTTACTTCTAAGAACAACACAATTTCTTTTTATTTTTATTTATTTATTGTTTGCATACATTTGAAGAAAAAAAAAATTAAAGACTTTTTCTGAGCTTTTTCTGACTTTTTTTTTCTTTGGAATGAAAATTATTTTTGCATTTTTGTGATTTTTCTTATTATTTTTTTATGTATATTTATATTAAAATAATATTATATACTATTTATTAAAAAATTCGAAACCGATCTGAGTCAATAATTGGCTGGGCCTGAAATATGGGCCAACTTATAGATTTTTTTCAAAAATATTTTTATAATATAATATTATTTATATTATTATTTTAAAAAAGAAAAAATCTGGATCAGCCAGACTCGCGAGCTGGGCTGACCAGAATGGTGACCTGCTGCGAAATCGCAGGTTTGCCGTGACGGAGGTAACACGGTTAAAGAGATGCCATGCACCTCTGTTTGGCTTGGGAGTGGCGGCGGCGCCTTGGCCGAGTCGAGCCTAATGCTCAGCCTTTGTTCGGCCGGCGGCGCTCCGATGACAGCCGCGGTAGACACAATTCGGGCAATCGACCCGCAAGAACTCGGGGGACGTCCATAGACAACTAGAACGGCGGCCTCGAGCCGAGCACCAACACGGCTACCCCGACTACGTCACCTCGACGGAACGCAGCCAAGCACGGGTGAATCGATTTCGACCAAAACGGGGAACAAAAAACTGGATTTCATTCAGGCAATATATCAAACAGGTGGAGCACGTGACTAGAACGCAAGATTCTCGGCTCGAATGGATCGAAACCAAAGCTGAAGCTTCCGCTGAACAAACATCGACAAAACATCCACCAAAGGGGGAAGAAACGGGGTTGGAGTTTGCGCAACCGGGCGGCCGCGAGCTCTTGCCCGGCATGCCTTGAACAGGGCAAAAATAGAGCCTCGCTTACCGGAGCTTGGTGCAGGGGAAAGGAATCATAGCGGACGAACCTAACTATTTTGTTTGGATGGGAACCTTAAGCCAACTGTATTTCACCTTTAGACGTCAAACCTCACAAGTTTCAGATGTATGTCTATATGATTGATAACCCTTTGCGGCTTCCCTATTATAAGTATGTTTTATTTTCTTCATGATTTCTCTTTGATTTCATGTGTACTCTTTTGTGCAATTTAAATCAATGGAAATCAATCTGACATTCCAGTGATTTAAATCCATGATCAAATTCCGACATTCGCTCGTAACATATGAACCCTCAATATGGATTGAATGGTTTATACAATAACGAAACAATGCTCCAAATATTGGATGGCAAAGTCAACTTTTCGATCATCATAAACTCTTTCAGTTTTGAAAATCCCCTCTATTTTTCTAATCCATTGCTAGGCTGAGAGAGGATCCAATTTCCCATCATAAGTGGGTGGGTTTTCTTGTCTAAATCGAGCAAATGTGCATTCTCCATTATGTTCAGACTTAGTAGCTCTACTTCCAAAGTCAAGTACTACTTGACAAGTTTTAGATAAATTAGCTTGGGTGATAGGCTGAAGGGGTTCGTCCTTTACATTCTTTGAGTTAGAACTACTATCATGTCAATTGCCCTGTCTCCTTTTTGAAGGTGCACCTCGAGAACCTTGGAACATATCTCTAATTTCGAAGGTAATGACTCGCTTGCCTTTACTATTCTTACAAAGTGAGAGGAGTGTCCTTAAGTCAAAATGTATGATAACTTGGATCCAATGCAAAACATAACCTTACCACCTAAAATATTGTTGCACTAAAACTATGACAATCTCACAACGTTCTATAAAAACTATACTTAGAAAGAATATTAAAATCTATCACAATCTCACAAATTATAACCTAAGTTTTTATATTAATAGATGTCACGCCTAGAATCCATTAAAAAAAATGGGAAATAATACAACCATCCTTCCACACGAAAAATGCAACCTATATATGTATGTATGATAAACCACCTGCTTAGGTACAACATAAGAGTTTGTGTAATCCATTAAAAAGAATATGTACATCTCTAACTAACAACTAAACCTAGCAAATTCATCTTAATTATATACAGCTCAGAAATATATACCATAAACTCATACCCACAAATCTCTCTATCAAAGTGTCCCGAAGACAACATGAATGCTCTCATTTTATTTGCAACTAACTAAGGAGCTTGAAAAACATTTGAGATGAATGGTATGAACTATCACTATGCAATGAGTAATTTATATTTTTTAAGTAGATCAAGTATCCATTGTGCGCATATGAAAAACAGTACTTGGAACTCATAATCCAAAGCCAAGATGAAATATACATATAAAATCAAATATGAGTTATTTTATTTCACCGAAACTTTATATAAGTCAAACTCATTTAATACATACACTATCACAATTCAAACATCCATACTCAAGTCCATTAATCAATCTCTATTCAATCACACGTCAATGGTCCATTTTGTTTAGCAATTTATTGCTCAATATCCACCTATAGCCATGGCACAATGCTTAGTAACAAGGCAACTAAGACTTCGCCCTTAACAAGGTCTCCACTCATTATTAGTTGGTGGTCCAGCCAAGAAGGATATCTTTAAACCAGTTTGCATACCTTAAAACTCATAATTGGGTTAAAAGTGATATTTAGTATCAAACAATCATGCTACAATACCATAAAGCATCAAACAATCTTGCTACGATTCCAAACATCCAATCCAAAATCAATCTCATAAACCAAAATACATTTCACAAACCAAACAGATAACTTTTTACAACATAGCTCATCCACTAGAAATATTTTTTATAAGGCATTTGTCAAATCATTTCAAAACTCATTCTATAAACCAGTTCGCAAAATACTACATTATATCCTCTCACAATGCATTTCCTAAATTTATTCTCAAATCATTCACAAATCCAAAAAAGTAGTAAATGTTCGATCTAGACTTTAATGCAAAAAAAAAAAAAACCACTTTTTAACTTATACTATGTTTAATCCATATCACTTTAGAAACTCAAAAAAAAAAAAAAAAAAAGGGATAGCATCACTCACCTAGAAAAGCCTAAAACCAAACTACAGAGGTTGCTCAACTTGTAATCCTATCAAATATGCAAGAAACACTGTCAAAATCAAGTAAAATGCTACATCGACTATGAATCAATTAAGCTAAGCTTAATTGCTAATAATATGACTCTCATGTGCGAATAAAATGTTGCCCAAAGCGATTATTCAAAGCTATTCACAATGTAGAGCTTGAGTGCGAGACTTTAGAATTTTACTTTGACTAATCCGTTACTCCAAATCAATTTTCGTCAAACCCCATGGCTCTACAACGCCCTAATATTTCATTTCCATGAAATTCCCCAGCTTAATTACTCAAAAATTATACCTCGTGTTAAAATTTCACATAAATTTGAATTTATGCTATAGTTGTGAAAAGTACTCCAATTAGATGAACAAATGGCTTGAATCTTTACTCGACATTGTGAAACAAAGTTAATTTGGCTTGACAAGGCCATATGGTGTGTACCCCTTTCACCTTTCCTTTCCATTTTATTTTATTTTCTTCTTTTCCTATTTCTTCATTTAAGGGATGGAGCTCTCTCCCTTTCTTTAATACTTTGCTAAGGTAGTGGGTTCTCGCTCCTTGCTTTTTGACCTATGATTAGTCAAATCGCCTCAACTATTACAGTTTTTATGAAGAAATGAGAAGGAGATGGAGAATGAACATTATGGCAAGATGAAGAGGGTGAGGAATGAGAGAGTTGTGGTGCCATGTTGTGTGTGAGTGTAGAAAAGAAAGAAGAAAAATTTATAAATCCTCATAAGAGCTCTTGGCCATTTAGAGAGTAAGAGAAGAGAGTCTAAGAAAATAGAAATTAGAGTTAGAGATGGGAGAGGGAAGGAGCGCATGGTTGGAGAGAGAGAGAGAGAGAGAGAGAGAGAGAGAGAGAGAGAGAGAGAGAGAGAGAGAGAGAGAGAGAGAGAGAGAGGGAGAGAGAGGGATATCTTTTTTCTCCAAAAAAAATGGCCTATGTGCTAAGGATATTTGTCCCAAAATCACTCATTGATCCCTATTCTTTTATCATTAAATATCCTTTGTGCTCCCTTTGTACATTGGTCTTTTGTCCTCCAAGCCTCTATTGTTATCTTGTCTTCCAATAGTGCCAAAAATGAGTATAAGGAGTGTCGAAAGTAGACTTGTCAAACTGGTTAATCAGGTTGGGTCGAAAGTAGTCTGACCCAAATTGAGACATTTATGGCATGTATGGCAAAATTTATGTTTCTATTTTCTTTGTTTTTCTGTCCCCCGGAATAGGTTTGAAATAGAAATTCGTTTAGTAACATATTTTTATTTTTCTATTTATGGGACAGATTTCTATTCCATAAATAGATTTAGAGAAGGTAAAATGTTTAGCTTTTTCTATTTTTGGAACAAAAGTGAGAAATAAAAACTCTTTTAATCATTTACTCTTATCACCGCCCGCTACTCACCCGTCGCCCGTGTGACGCCGGACGCCCACCTTCAACTGCCAGAAGCCCACCGTTGGACGCCCGCCATCAGTCACTGGATGCCAGCCATCGATCAGTTGTTGTCAGAAGCCAATTGCTCCCCCTAGAATAGATTTTTTTTTTTTTTGTTATCAAACAAACATAAATTTTGAGTTGTTATCAAACACATTTTAAAACTCATCTAGGAAATAAAAATTCATTTCTATTTCAAAATTTTTGTCATGTGTGCCCTTAACTCATTGATCCATTCCCATGTAATACAAATCTAGTGACCTATACTCAGATCAACTCATACCAAACGCAACCTCACTTGACTAATAATACTCAAATATTTTTATATTTAACCAAGTCTAGGAAAAGTCATGAAATAACAAAATGAGTCAGTTGCAAGATTAAGAGAGGATGAAGAGAGAATCATAAAGGTGGGCTGGATCTAAGTAAGTTGTGAACCTGTATTAAACCCATTTAGGATTGATGGATTTGGGTCTAATCCCACTTACTTAATATAACTAGCCCACATAACAACCTAGCTCATTAAATATGGGTTAGAAAATCTATGATCCATTTTGACGGAGTTGTTTTTGATAGAGCTTTAATTGGAAGTTTTGTAGGAGGAGAGAGAAAGGTGAAGAGGGTGGGTTAGCCACAAGATGGGCACTTGGTGGGCCCATCATGGGCCTCCTCGTGGCCAGTCTTGGGCTTGCCCGTTAATTGGTACAAGCTCCTTTGGACTTTTCATTTTATCTTAATTGGACCTATGCTAGGTTGGGGATCTTGGTGGGCTAAGAAGTGAGGCTTCATGGGCTTGAATTGGGCCGAAAAACCTAAATGAGCTTTACTGTAAAATTGGATTGGATCAGCGACACTAATCAAATCCAATTTCACTCCTACTTCACCAAAGGTGTCACTTTCCTATTGCATCTTTACAGCTTGTCAAGGCAAATTAATTTCAGGCGAAGAATATATACCCGAAAAATCACATTTTTTGTCTATACAGAAATTAGGGAAGAAATGCTCTAGCAATATAGAAAATAGGGAACGAATTAAAAGATTAACCAAAAAAAAAAAAAATGCCTATTTTCCTTTCCCTTTTTTGGGCAACAATGGCACTCTCTTTGGACTCATGTCATGTTGATATAACATGGATAGCACATATGAATCAACATGGTAGGGAGATTCTCTCCTACCATATTTATGATTTTGATTTGATGTGAATTAATTAGCCAAAAGAGAAAAACAAAGTACAGATTCTTAATTTTTCTATGATGCTAATAAATTCTTATGTAATAAAAATATCTGCAAGTTAAACTACAAGTTAAAACTTTTTCATGGACTAGGGGCATGGTGGTCAATGATGAAATGTTTATTTTTCTCAGAGATTGATAATTTTCGTGAATGAGATATGCTCAAATGGAATTTGGTAATGTCCTCGGGTGGGATATTATTACGCCCTGAACCTCGAGCGCGTGTGCATCCCTCGGTTGTCAATAAAATTGTAATGTCCCAGGATGCGTCACCGACCCATTCATTTTATTGCATATGCAGAAGTAAAATAAAACAATCCCCATACAACAATCAACATGCGATAGAAAAGTAGGACAACAAATTTCACAAACAACACTTGTCGCGACCAAATTTTTCAGGTGTGGACCACCTAAGGTTTGGCTAATGGATTATTAAGCCTAGACTTAATTCAAGCTCTCCCAAGCCCATACCAATTCGCGACTTAAATTCAAGTTCTTAACATGCAATTGATTTTTTAATCAGGAGTCGCCACTAATCTATTTTTTGGTGGGTCGATTAGAAACCCAAGTAAAGTAACGGGAGTTTCACTTTACTCCTACGAACCAGAGACTATGGGTACGGGGACTTGGTTACATTAGATTTCTCTAATGCCCTTTCGGTACCATTCTTTTATTTTCAAAAAATGTTTTTTGCAGGCAGCTAAAATTGATTTTAAATCTATTTTCCTAACACGTGAGGTGATCATGCAGGTGCGCAATCCACCAATTTAACACCCAGATAAACAATAAATAAACTGTAAAAACTTACCTCAAAGCAACGAAACCATTTGCAATGTTAAGTTAAAAACCACACCAACAACCCTAGATATGGTTTCTAATTATCACGCAATTTCTTTTTTTATTTTTCACTTAATTAATGAGAATCATACAATATGCAATGCAATATTAACTAAATGACTTAATTCTAATGTCATGCAATTTCTAATTAAATGGATCTAATAACAATCCTTAAATGACATGCATCTAAATGAAGCTAACCCTAATGACATGCATATTGCATTTTTTCTTTCCTAAAAGAATGTATTTTTTCCTAAATAATATGATTTTTTTTGTATTTTTCATGAAATCCGAAATTAGATGAAATGTGAAGATTACCTAATTAGATTAAGATCCTAATTAGTTTATATTAGGAATTAGGTTGAGCCAAATCCTAATTTGAACTAAAATATTATCTTGACCTAAATAATCCTAAAATGCAATATATCTAAAAAATGCCTAAACTTATAACAAATTAAAAAAATCTAAATTAAACTAGGTGCAATTTAACCCTAATATGCAATGACATGCAAAATATGCTTTAATACTACATTACATATGCATGATGATTTTTGTTGTTTTTATTAATTTTCGAAATTAATAATTACCAAATAATTAAAACATGCAACCTAAATTAAAATCTAGCAACCTAAATTGATTTTTTGATTTTTTAAATAAAATTCTTATTCTAAACATGTAAACCCTAAAACATGCAATATTCTAATTCAAACATATCTCGAGATAAACAAGGCAATTAAGACGAGACAATTCATTCAAAATCATCAAAAATATCGCACATCGTTCAGATCAAGAGACAATATTTCGCTTATAAAATCAATAAATTGCTCTTAAGCCTTAAAGATCAAAATATCAATTTTATTCCCGCTTAATTAATTATTTCATCTAAGGCCTTATAGATGAAATAAAAAAATCCTGGCGCGGTTGCGAATCCGGTAATATGCTAAATTTCCGATCATATACTAAAGACTAATTATACTAAAAAACCAAGATAAAAGTAATATAAATTAAATAAAATAAAATAAAGAAAACTACCTAATGTGTTTTCTCTTGTTTTTTTTTGGGGGGCTTGGCAGCCGTGGGGTCCAGCCAAGGATGGCTGACCGGAGGTTCGGCAAGGCACCGGGAGTGGCACATCGGCGGCGAGGGGCTTGCGGGTCGCGCGAGGCAAGGCGGAGGCGTCGGGCTCGTGGTGCAGCGGCGGGGATGGTGCCGACGTTGTAGGTGCTTGGCGCGGCAACCGGCGGCGTCGAATGGATCGGCACGGGCTGAGGTGGAGTTGGGGCGCTCGGGTCGCGGAGGTGGCTGGTGTCGCGGTGGCGCGGCTCCGGCTGGGGTGCGTTGAGCTGAGGCGAGCAGCGACTGTGCTGGCTCCAGCGACGTCGGGCAGCGGATCCGAAGCTGCAGGCGTTGGCTGGGCCGTGCTCGGCGCTGGTCGCGGGTTGCAGAGACGCAGCGGCACGGGCGGGGCAGCGACGGCGTCTGGTGGAGGCGCGGCGGAGCTTGGAGATCAATGGGCGGCGTCGCGGGCAGAGCAGGGGTATTGTAGCGGCGCGCGCGTCGGCGAAGGTGAGAGCGCGGTCGTCGGGCGCGGTGCGAGGTAAGGAGCGGCGGTGGTGCAGTGGTGGGTGGCGCTCGGCGATCGTCGGAGCGGCGGGCTTCGCCGGAGGTCCGGCGTCGGGTCTCCGCGAGTTGCAGCGCACGGGTGAGGAGTGGATTTGGGGAAGATGATGAACAGTAAAGGTCAAATCGACCTTTACTGGTTTTGCTTTTCTTTTCTTTTCTCTCCCTACTCTTTCTCTCACGTTCGTGCTTCTTTTTTTTTTTTTTTTTCTGCAGGTTGTCAGAAGGGAAAAGAAAAGGACTTCTTTTGACTGAGGAGAAGGCTTTTTTTTCTCTCTTTCTCTCTTTCTCTCTTTCTCTCTTTTCACTTTCTCCCGCACTCTCTTCACGAAATCTCAATTTTTTCACACCTCTGAAAATTTTTCTGAATTTTCTCTCCATCGCATCCGTACGGATCGACTTATTTTATAGTGATTTCTAGACGGCCGGTCTTCATGGCAACTTTCAAGCTTCCTTTTCCTTTGCCTTAATTCATGTAAATTGGAGCAAAATTTTGCAATCAATTTGATTTTTCCTTGGATATTTCGATTCCTTCCCTTTTATCAAACTCCTTACTTTTTTTTTATTTATCTAATTTCTTTGATTGAAAATTTGCTTCCATATTTACTATGAATTAAATATTCACCAGAGCAAGGATGGTTAATCAGAATTTCCACATTCCATTCATAATCAATTGAATCAATTTCCCCCTTTTTTATTTTTTCTTTTCAAAAAGCAATTTTATTTTTCCAAAATTAGGTGTCAACAGCTGCCCCTCTTTGAAGGTGAGCTCGTAGAGGTTACCTTCAAAGACAAATTGAGACCTAATATTAATTATGCATATGCACTAAATGACTTTTTTGTTGGAAAATGAATTCCTTTTTTACTGCAATTTATATGATGCATGGAAATGCTAATGCAAATGATAAAGAATTTACCTGGAATTACTTACCTTCGGGGATGGTAGGGTAACTCAAGATAGATTTGTGTTACATGTCTAAGACCCGTACCATTCTACGGTCGCCTAAACTGGGATTCATTTTCAGGACCCATACCATTCTACGGTCGCCTGAATAAGGAATAGGTATTGTCAAGGACCCGTACCATTCTACGGTCGCTTCGACGAAGAAAATTATTTTTCCAAGACCCGTACCACTCTACGATCGCCTGAATGAGGAAATTGCTTTTCCAAGACCCGTACCATTCTACGGTCGCCTGTTAGAGCAATAAATGTTGTCTAGGACCCATACCATTCTACGGTCGCCTGTTAGAGCAATAAATGTTGTCTAGGACCCGTACCATTCTACGGTCGCCTAGACTAAGGTTTTGCTTAGCTAGGACTCGAACCATTCTTCGGTCGCCTAGCCTTGCGACAGAAATCATCCGACCAGGACTCGAACCATTCTTCGGTCGCCTTAATCAGATTGAATCTGGAGGAAAAATCTTTGGGGGACAACTCAATTGAGTGTCGGTATGCTTAAAAGGGAATACCTGTGCAATGACAAATATTCAAGGTATGGATAGAGATATACTTACCTGGTAACATCTCCGATCTTTGAAGATATGTCTCCTGCAAAACATGGTCGTAGGAGAGGCAACATGCATTTGTAATCATAAGCATGCATCAATATAATGGAGGTTCATGATGATTTCCATTTAATCTTGCATCACCTAATTTCCATTCTGAATACATGAGTGTCATGAATGTGTCAAATGAGGGATCCTTTGGTCTAAAAGGACTTTTCTCTCATCCTCATTAAAATAGCAATTTCATCCTGACCTTTGATGCAGGATTTTGTCAATCACTCTATCTCAACATCGTCATGCCCAAACAAGGGTCTGAGCAATCTCGCAAGTGGTACGATCTCACCAATCTGAGAGGTCTTGAACAAGGACCGTAATGTGGGCTTGGTCAACGGCTTAACAAAAGGGACTCTTTGAGTCGAGGCTTTTGAAAGAATGAGTGATATTCTGTAATCATCTCTGGGTTTACAAGTCAAGAACCTTGCAAAATGAGAGAGGAATAATCTTGCTCGCACTTCTTCGAGCGATGCTTAACATGTGAACCCCTAGGTTAATTCAAGTGCCCTAATCAGAAGAGACTTTGCAATGGACGTAACGCATGCTTGGTTCATGGGTTGAGAAATGAAAGGATCATTTAGCTCAAAAAGTGTTTATGGGGTCAAAGTTGGTGATCATCTTGACATTTCCAACAATTTTCCTCCCCATCTTCGAAGATTTTCTTCACATCACAACTCCATCGATTGCAACATCTTAACATTTGAGTTTTTGGTACCACCTTGTTGGGGATACGACTCACTTCATCAAGTGTTTGATTTTTATTTTTGGGCATTGGCCTTGCTTTTACCAGGCACACTGCTTTTCATGCCCCATTTTTTTTCTGGACAAAGTCTCCATTTTTATTAGCATTGTAAATCATGCTATTTGAGTGGTTTGATTTTTCTTTCCTTGCCCCCGTGTGGGGGATGATCACCAATTGGGTTTAAAGAAATGAAAATTTCAGGCTCAAGTGGGCTATGCAAAGGGTATAAGTATGTAGGATAGAGAAAGAAATGCTCTTCGTCATCCTAAAGCACTTAAGTTAACCCATGAATTCAATGCAATAGCATGACTTAAAGATTGATGCAAGTGAGAGCAAGAAAATTTCAATTCATTTCAAATTTGTCCCAATGTGGGATGATTCTTGACAGGGATAATTTTAAAAATCTCCATAAGTGTATGGGGCTCAAAGGGGTTGAGCAATGGATCACCCGTAGTGTTTGGGATAGAGAAACGAATGCCTCTCGTCACCTTGGTTGACGTACCCTTTGCGAGATAGCCCTCTTCCTTGTGGGCATGGAATTTTTCACACAACTCACTGGGGTTAGTGTATGAAACAGTATATGGAACAAGGCTTGCCTTTCGTCATTCCAAAGTATTTCATTTGACACATTCAATTTATCTCACACAATCCATCAAGGGGAAAAAATGCAAGATTTACAATAAATTTGAACAATTTAACTCATTGAAGCAATTTATTGATCATTGAAATGCTTGCGCTTCAAAACATGACATGGCAAATTCTATCATGGATAATACTTCTTGACAGCATCTGAATTAACAGGAGTGGAAAACTCACGACCATCCATTTCTCGCTAATATCAAGGCTCCGCCGAGAAATATCTTCTTTACCACATATGGGCCGCCGTAGCTCGGAGCAAACTTGCCTCCCGATCCGGAAAGATCGGCAATAGCTTCCTTAGGACTAGGTCATTTACCTCGAAATGCCTTGGCCGCACCTTCCGGTTGAAAGATCTCGGCTATTCTCTCGTGATATGCTTGGCCATGACAGAGAGCTTTCGTCTTTTTCGTCGACCAAGTTCAACTGCTCAAATCTTTGTTGTGACCATTCTGCCTCAGACAACTCTATTTGGGATAAAACCCTTAGAGAAGGAATCTCCACTTCTACAGGTAGAACTACCTCCATGCCGTACACCAAAGCAAACGGGGTTGCCCCAGTGGAAGTGCGGATCGACGTCCGGTACGCCATTAGTGCGAAGGGTAGCCTGTCATGCCAATCTCGATAATTCACAGCTGTCTTAGCCAAAATCTTCTTAATGTTCTTATTGGCCGCTTCAACAGCCCCATTCATTTGAGGGCGGTAAGGAGACGAATTCAGATGCTTGATTTTGAACTTTCTGAACAACTCATCAACAAGCTTGTTGTTCAAATTGGTCCCATTATCAGTGATGATTGCTTTAGGGACACCATAGCGAGCAATTATGTCACGTTTGACAAACTTCACAACATTACGAGCAAAGTGACACTTGCAAAGGATGTAGCTTCGATCCATTTGGAGAAATAGTCTATCGCCACCAAAATGAATCGATGTCCATTTGAAGCCTTGGGATTGATTGGGCCAATCACATCAATACCCCACATCAAGAAAGGCCATGGCTCTGAAAACTGATGCAGCTCCGGTTGGAGGAACATTTATCTTATTTCCATGAATGCGCAAATGGTGACAAATCCGAACATGCCGGATGCAATCACTTTCCAAAGTGTGAGCCGGTAGTAGCCCAACCTCATAATTTTCTTGGCTAACATATGTCCATTCATATGGGGGCCACATACTCCTTCGTGCACTTCTTGCATGATCTCGAGTGGCTTCGATTGCATCTACACATCGCAACAAGACAGAATCGTAAGACCTCTTGTACAAATTTTCACCACCGACGAAAAATTTCGAGGCCATCTTCATGATGTACTTCCTATCAGCTCCGAGTGCTTCCTTCGGGAAATTCTTGTTTTTTAATGTAATTCATGATATCGTAATACCATGGTTTTCCATCGGTTCTTCGATCACAATCATACAATAAGTTGGCTTCGGCAAAATTTCTATTTTCGGGGTTCAACCTCCAACCCATCAATGACTTGCAGCATAGAGGACAACGTTGCGAGTGCATCTGCAAATTGATTATGAGACCTTGGCAAGTATTGAAACGAAACTTCCTCGAATTCTTTCACCAGATTTTCTAAATACTTGTGGTATGGGAGTAACTTGGAATCCTTGGTCTTCCATTCTCCCACGGTCTGTAGTATGATTAGTGCGGAATCTCCGAACACTTTTAACTTAGCCACACCCATCTCAATTGCTGCTTGAAGCCCAAGAATGCAAGCTTCATACTCGGCCACATTGTTAGTGCACGGAAATATCAATTTTGCAGCTACCGGATGGTGTTGTCCGTCTGGAGATATCAAAACTGCTCCAGTACCCGAACCGGATAAGTTTACAGCTCCATCAAAGAACATCTTCCATGAGTCTCCATTTACACTCAAGACATGGTCATTAAGGAAACTGTCATCATCATTAGGGACTCCTGAATTCTCGGCCAATAGATCGTGCGATCGCTCGGCCTTTAACCGACTTTTTTGTGGCATGAATTGCACATCAAATTCGAGAGATCAAGATTTGCCATTTGGCTAACTTACCCACAAAGCTGGTCGATCAAGTAAGTACTTGATAGGGTTGTTCTCGACGACGAACGTCGATAATGTAGGGTGTATTGTCGCAACCTATGCAACACCCACACCAACGCCACACAAGTATTTTCAACCTCGAATATTTCAACTCGATTCGGTAAACTTCTTGCCGAGGTAATAAATGGCCCGTTCTTTTCTATCAACAGGACTTTCTTGAGCCAACATTGCGCCCAATGACTCACTATGAATAGTGAGGTAGAGAATCAAAGGATGCCCGGTGAGGGTGGAACAAGAACTGGTGGATTCATCAAGTATTGCTTCAGCTTGTTGAACGCTTCTCGACACTCATCATCCCGGTTGACTTGTGCATTCTTCTTTAGAAGCTTGAAGAATGGCTTGGCAGTTTCGAGAGTTGAGAAATGAACCTCGCTATGTAATTCAATCTCCCTAAAAGGCTTCGGACTTCTTTCACCGTTGACGGAGGTTGCAATTCACATATGGCCTTAGCTTTGGAAGGGTCGATCTCAATCCCTTTACTGCTCACAATAAATCCGAGTAATTTACCGGATGTTGCTCCGAACATGCATTTAGCGGGATTTAGGCGAAGCTTGAACTCACGAAGTCGATCGAACAACTTCTTCAATGTTTCGATGTGGCTTCTTCCCGGTCGAGTCTTTGCAATCATATCATCAACATAGACTTCAATCTCCTTATGCATCATATCATGAAACAATGCAACCATGGCTCGCCGGTAGGTTGCCCCCGCATTCTTGAGTCCGAAAGGCATGACTTTATACCGAAAGGTTCCCACGGGGTAATAAATGCAGTCTTTTCCTTGTCTTCTTCATTCATCCTTATCCGATTGTACCTTAAAAAAACCATCCATAAATGAGAATAGTTCAAAGCCAGCAGTACTATCCACAAGGACATCTATGTGTGGTAATGGGAAATCATCTTTTGGACTAGCCTTATTCGGATCCCGATAGTCAACACAAACTCGAACTCGACCATCCTTCTTCATCACCGGCACAATATTAGCCACCCATTCAGGGTATTGTGAGACTTCAATAAATCCCACATTCAAAAGCTTCATCACCTCCTCCTCTATCTTCTTTGAGAGTTCAGGCTTAGTCCTCCGCAGCCTTTGCTTATTAGGTGGCACATCTGGATTAGTAGGTAGGCAATGCTCCACGATTGACGGGTCTAGTCCAGGCATGTCAGCGTAGGTCCATGCAAAAATGTCTTGATATTCCTTCAATAATTGAATTAGGCGCTCGGCCTCATTCTTGGGTAGACTCGCCCCAATTTTTACTTCTTTGGCTTCTCAATGTCACTCAAATTAATAGTGACGGCCTGCTCAGATGTGAGAGCCTTAGCTTTTTCATGTTGTTCCCAGCTATATTGCACTTCAATGGAGTTTTTGATCGAGTCTTCGGATCATCATCATTAGCACTTGTTGCGTGGATTGGACCACTTCCACATCTTTGCATGCTATAGGATTGTTCCTGAAACATGAGGTAGATAAATTAGAAAGACAAACAGAGTAATCAGCATCTTTGCTTTTTGTTTTGGCAAAAACATCTTTTTGAACATTTTGACATGAGGAAGCATGATGAAGCCCAGGCCTCAGAATTCTCCTTGGATTTTTCTTTTCTTTTATCGGTTGGATATCATCACCGGGCTGGTTTGGTATACCTCATCATGCCCTCAAATTAAAATTTGTAATTTCATTGAAATCAATCAATTACATTTATTGAATGGAAAAAAATGCAACACTCAATTAATAAAAGAAGAAACTGAAAATATCATTCAGAAAATAATAGAAATTCCCACGCAGGAATGTACAAAAGCATAAAAGAGTTACTCTCGAGGGCCACGCCCATCTCTTCGGGGGTCCTTCATTAATGGCTCCTATGATGAGGTTGTTGAATAAGCTTGCAACTCCCTCCAGCTCATCATTAGGGCTCTTTGCTTTCGGGGGTGTCGAATCATCCATGCCACCCCATCCATCTGGGACTATCTCATTAGGATCAATGTAGTAGCTAGGAGGGGTTGAATACTTCACCAGGTAATCAAACTTGCCACTAGGCTGCCCCAAAGTGTCTATCACTTCTGCTTCTTCATGCATCATTCTTGGAGGACCGGGGGAATGTCTCGTGAATGCTCGGGGGTAGTGGGTTTTGCCTCCTCGCCCTTGGTCGGTGGCGAGCTCCGCCTTTCTTGTCTTCGTCCTTCAGAACTCCCTCCACCTCGTCCATGGTACCCTAAACCAGCAGAACGAGATCTCTGAGGGGCTTCAATGGGGCTTCGAATGCCCTGACCATTTCTCCCAAGACCATTGCCAGGGACAAAGTCATTCCCAACCATAACTCTTCCCACCATGAGGGCAGCATTTGATACTTCAGGGGCTGGCGGTGATGAATCTCGAGTATGTATAGTGGACACCAACTCGAATGAGTGGTAACTTGATTCAAACTGGGAATCCGGCTCTACATAGGGGATAGCCGTCTCATGATAAATCTGGTGGTCTTCTTCACCATACACGGTGACCAACTTCCTTTCAATCACAAATTTCACAGCTTGATGTAGACTTGAAGGCACTGCTCCTGCAGTGTGTATCCATGGACGACCTAGTAAGAAATTGAATGCGGTAGGGATATCCAGCACTTGGAAGGGAATGTTGAAGACAACAGGCCCTATTTGGACATCAAGATGGATTTCCCCGATCACCTCCTTTTTTGTTCCATCGCTCGCACCTAAGTCTTCGCAAAGATGTATCCTTGACGGGTCTACCTTAAGGCGGTGAAGAGTGGCCAACGGACAAATGTTCGAGCGGACCCATTATCGATGAGCACTCGGGACATATGAGAAGACTTGTGTTTAACGGATATGTAGAGTGCTTTGTTATGTCCCCCCGCCTTCAAGAGGGAATTCCTCATCAGAAAAGGCAATCAAATCTTTGAGAAGGATCGATCCCACGAATTCTTCCAGCTTGTCTGCTTCCACAATCTCTGGCACACGGATTTCACTCAACACCTTCATTAGTGACTTTTGATGCACGGGGGACATCATCAAGAGCTCGAGTAGGGAGATCTGAGCGGGCATCTTTCGTAGTTGGTCAACCACGTTATACTCACTTGCTTTGATTACGGCCAGAAACTCCTTAGCCTCTTCATCAGTGACCAACTTTGCAGGTTGAGTGCGGCTTGACCATAATTCCGTCCGAGATCTTGTAACAAGGTCCACATCCAAGTCATAGGACCACGGCACTTTGCCTTATTATTGACATACTCATACGGCCGAGGCACCTCTATCACTATCTCTTCGTCAGATGCATCCTCTAATGGGGGCATGTCTACAAGCGAAGGATCAACCTCTTTCTTGTCGGCATCAAGTGTAGCCTTCTCCTCCTCCCAATCGATGATGAGGTGGGAGATAGTAGAGACTATACGTTATGATCAGCATACACAATGATGCCGTCATCCACCATTTTGGCAATTCTTTCTCTCATCACCGATAGAGGGACATCTTCCCGACCTCGGTAATACCCGGCTCTCACTAGCCCGTTGTAGGCATCTGCCACGTGCACTTTTGAATTCCCGATCCGTCCAACTTCAGGTTCCGGGGATAGCATTCACTGTACCCTCATGCTCGTAGCGGATTTTTTTGAACATTCGGCCGAGCGTTTGAAATGAAAAGGCCTTTGTGTCCGAGAAGATTCTGGATCTTGTGCTTGAGAGTGAAACATTCATCGTTGAATGCCCCGCCACCATTATGGTAATCACACTCTTCGTCGGGTCGTAACCACGCATGCCTTCATGGCTAGGCTGCTTTGGCTCACTAGTAAGCAAATCCTTCTTTCGGAGGACTGTCAGCACTTGGGATGGAGACCCAGAGAGAGGGGAGAACTGCCTTCTATTATTCGCTTGGGCGAATGATTGACGGCCAGCGGGTTGTTGTTGTCTTTGGCTCACCTGAATAGCCGGGGCACGTTTGGCACTTTCTTGGCTATAAGCCACGTTTACATCCACGGCTGCTTCCTTCTCCTTCTTGGCGTAGAACCTCCTAGTAGATGGCTCGAAAACCATCCTTCTCTTATCCCCATCTCGATCTGTTCTCCTACGAAATAAGCTGATTGAAACTCTCAACATACGTACCGGCCATTCGATTTCGGAACTCGATGGAAGGGTCTTCACGAACAACTTCATCAACTCCTTGTTGGTAGGCTCGGGAGTAATTTGAGCCGCCAAGTTTCTCCATCTCACAGCATATTCTTTAAATGACTCATTCCTTTTCTTTTCCATCCGCTCCAAGTCTTCACGGGAAGGCGCGATGTCCATGTTGAACTTGTACTGTTTAAGGAATGCGTCCGCCACTTCGTTCCAGGTTTCGAGGAGGTTTACGTTCTTCATCACGTACCAGTTTAATGCGGGCCCGATCAAACTCACATGAAACGATTGGATCATAAGAGGCTCATTTTTCACATGCTGGGCCATGCGCACGTGGTACATCTGCAAATGAGACTTTGGACAAGATGTCCCGTCATACTTCTCAAACTCTGGCATTTTGAACTTTCTTGGCATTTTAACCTTCTCATAGACTGAGAGGTCAAACAGGAGTGAGCTTTGAGACTCCTGCAGTTGTCTCACTTTCTCTTCCAGCTTTGTAACGCGCCCATCCTAATCTGTCTTAGGAACCACGTCATCTTCTAGCTCGGGCATTTCGTCATCACCCATTTGGGCCCTATTTGCTTGCCTCGGGACTATTATCTCAGGGAGAGCAGGTGGAGGAATTGGGTTCACTTGGAGGGATTGGAGCTGAGCTGTTACAAGCTGCAAGGAAATGGCTAACTGTTTGAGTTGATCTTCCACGGAGGACATGCGATCATGCATCTCGCCTTGGTCGGCCATTCTTGCTCTTAATCGTGTGATGATGGGTGAGCGTAAAGGATCCGTTGCCACCTAATTTGATATGAATACACATGAGCATTTCACGTAAAACATGTCGGTCCATGACGAAAGTCTAACTGCTTTTATTCATTAATGAAATTGTTTTTGACATTAATAATGTAAAGAGCTTGCAAAATCTTAAACTAATCAAGTAAACGACTCAACTTCCTAAACATTAGTTTAAAGTAAAAAGACCAAATAGATTCAAGCCACTTTATTTGGCCTGATCTATAAACATATGGGAAGCCAACGCTCGACGTAATTGCCTCTTCTCCTTAGCGTCCTTCTTGGCTTGCTCTTCAAGCTCTTCAATCTTCCTCTTGTGATGATTAAGCTCCGCTTGTCGAGTGGGCTTCTCGGTCACATCTGGCACTTTTGGGAGATACTCGGTCGGGATCTTGTGCTGACGGATGTATCGAGCTGTGGCGTAGTAAGTCTTTTCCTTCCCCTCGAGCTCATCTTCAGGTAAGCTCAACTTTTGTTCGCGACATGCAATCCAAGCTTGTTCGATACAGCGGAGTTCCTTCTTGTGATTGCCATCCTTAGCAGTGAATTGGGCTTGGAACAAACCCAGCTTGAGAGGGGGCGGTAGATCTTGCACAACTCGATATTGACGGGCCACTCGGAGTGGGTAATAGGAAGTGACACCGGTGATCCCCAATAGCGGGATCGGTTCATCATTTCCATGAGAGAGACGTGCTTTGGAGACTTTGAACCATTTAGCATGCCATAGGAAAATCTTGGTATTCGGATTTTTCACTAATTTGACCCATTTTGAGTAAGAAAAATTTGGAGTTCGATCCTGATGATTTTTAAATACTTCGATGGGATGATGGAAATCAGTGACATTAATAATATTCATGCGAATATTGATCTTACTCATGTGAGAAAAGAACCAGATGTGTAAAAGCTCAATTGGTGCACGAAAGGTTTTATCTTCATCTTCCTTAAACCGGGTGAGTGACAAAAATGTTTCAGCTAGAATAGTATTGACAAAACTAATCCTAGCACATACTTGTTTGACCACCCATGCAATAGAAGGATTAATGGCGCCATTTCGAAGAGGGAAAATAACAAGTCCGAAAAAAGCTAGGAGGAAAATCCTACTTTTTAAGAGAGTGTTAGCACTAGCAAAAATTTGATCTAGGAAAGAAAAAGGACATGCAAGACAATTATCTTTCAGCACTCTTTTTATCAAATTCTTATCCATCTTAAGAAAATCTGACAAAATTGATTCTAGTTCTAGTCCGATGGGTGGATTTATTAATTCCAATTCCAAGGGTTTTCCTATGGCAATACTTGTATTCTTCAAGAGTCGGAGTCAGCTCGTGCTTACCAAATATAAACGTTGATGTTTGGGGGCTCCGAGAAATGAGCAAGTGCTTGCATGACGCCACTGGACATCAACATCAAGGAGGGGAACAAGGCGACCGAGTTTGCCCTCTACATAGCTTTGGCCCTCGTGGCCTAGACGATCCCACCATGATTTGAGTTCAGCCTTTGGTGCTGGCACGAATCGAATGTCGGATTTTCCCATTTGTTTATAGATCAGGACTCGACCAACCTAAGTCATGGACCAACCAAATACGTAAATAAATAAATTGCAAGAGTAAAGGGTAGTGAGCTTACTTTACCATACGATTAAAGCAACCACATAGACAAGCGCATGAAGTGTGGGGCTCGATTTCTATCTAGACAGGCTTAGCAAAGTGGAGTTAAAAGGGTGGGATGACTTAGTTGCAGCCTCGCATACCAAGTCAAGTCCTCCTAACTCCGGCTCGCCAAAAATGATACCCCAATGCGACGCAGCCTCGCGGGCAGAGGTAAACATTCTTGACACCAAGAAAAACTTTCGGGATTGAGTTGGGCAACCTCTACTACGCGGCCTCGCGGTCAAAGTCGTATCCAACTCAATACCATCCTATGTATCCTAGTGCAGCCCAGGTCCAGCAGCAGGTTGTGTGTGCAAAAGTGTAGTGAAAAATGCAAAGCATGCACTACAGTTTTATATCAAGCAGCACTTCGATAACTTGAATTTAAACATTCATCCCTAACGCCAACCTGCATGACAAGGGTTAGCAAAGACTACTCCCCTTATATCTCCTCATCTGCAAAAACATTTAACACTTTAAATGTTAGGGACGTACCTGGGATCCTCGCTGCCAAACAAAAATCATTTTTCAAAAAGAAGAAAATTGGCCTAAGTCCACTAAGTGTTTTAACACAGTTCCCCAGCGGAGTCGCCAAGCTGTCGCGACCAAATTTTTCAGATGTGGACCACCTAAGGTTTGGCTAATGGATTATTAAGCCTAGACTTAATTCAAGCTCTCCCAAGCCCATACCAATTCGCGACTTAAATTCAAGTTCTTAACATGCAATTGATTTTTTAATCGAGAGTCGCCACTAATCTATTTTTTGGTGGGTCGATTAGAAACCCAAGTAAAGTAACGGGAGTTTCACTTTACTCCTACGAACCGAGAGACTATGGGTACGGGGACTTGGTTACATTAGATTTCTCTAATGCCCTTTCGGTACCATTCTTTTATTTTCAAAAAAAAATGTTTTTTGCAGGCAGCTAAAATTGATTTTAAATCTATTTTCCTAACATGTGAGGTGATCATGCAGGTGCGCAATCCACCAATTTAACACCCAGATAAACAATAAATAAACTGTAAAAACTTACCTCAAAGCAACGAAACCATCTGCAATGTTAAGTTAAAAACCACATCAACAACCCTAGATATGGTTTCTAATTATCACGCAATTTCTTTTTTTATTTTTCACTTAATTAATGAGAATCATACAATATGCAATGCAATATTAACTAAATGACTTAATTCTAATGTCATGCAATTTCTAATTAAATGGATCTAATAACAATCCTTAAATGACATGCATCTAAATGAAGCTAACCCTAATGACATGCATATTGCATTTTTTCTCTTTCCTAAAAGAATGTATTTTTTCCTAAATAATATGACTTTTTTTGTATTTTTCATGAAATTCGAAATTAGATGAAATGTGAAGATTACCTAATTAGATTAAGATCCTAATTAGTTTATATTAGGAATTAGGTTGAGCCAAATCCTAATTTGAACTAAAATATTATCTTGACCTAAATAATCCTAAAATGCAATATATCTAAAAAATGCCTAAACTTATAACAAATTAAAAAAATCTAAATTAAACTAGGTGCAATTTAACCCTAATATGCAATGACATGCAAAATATGCTTTAATACTACATTACATATGCATGATGATTTTTGTTGTTTTTATTAATTTTCGAAATTAATAATTACCAAATAATTAAAACATGCAACCTAAATTAAAATCTAGCAACCTAAATTGATTTTTTGATTTTTTAAATAAAATTCTTATTCTAAACATGTAAACCCTAAAACATGCAATATTCTAATTCAAACATATCTCGAGATAAACAAGGCAATTAAGACGAGACAATTCATTCAAAATCATCAAAAATATCGCACATCGTTCGATCAAGAGACAATATTTCGCTTATAAAATCAATAAATTGATCTTAAGCCTTAAAGATCAAAATATCAATTTTATTCCCGCTTAATTAATTATTTCATCTAAGGCCTTATAGATGAAATAAAAAATCCTGGCGCGGTTGCGAATCCGGTAATATGCTGAATTTCCGATCATATACTAAAGACTAATTATACTAAAAAAACAAGATAAAAGTAAAATAAATAAAATAAAATAAAATAAAGAAAACTACCTAATGTGTTTTCTCTTGTTTTTTTTTTTTTTGGGGGCTTGGCAGCCGTGGGGTCCAGCCAAGGATGGCTGACCGGAGGTTCGGCGAGGCACCGGGAGTGGCACGTTAGCGGCGAGGGGCTTGCGGGTCGCGCAAGGCAAGGCGGAGGCGTCGGGCTCGTGGTGCAGCAGCAGGGATGGTGCCGACGTTGTAGGTGCTTGGCGCGGCAACCGGCGGCGTCGAATGGATCGGCACGGGCTGAGGTGGAGTTGGGGCGCTCGGGTCGCGGAGGTGGCTGGTGTCGCGGTGGCGCGGCTCCGGCTGGGGTGCGTTGAGCCGAGGCGAGCAAGGATCGTGCTGGCTCCGGCGACGTCGGGCAGCGGATCCGGAGCTGCGGGCGTTGGCTGGGCCGTGCTCGGCGCTGGTCGTGGGTTGCGAGAGACGCAGCGGCGTCGGGCGGGGCAGCGACGGCGTCGGCGGAGGCGCGGCGGAGCTTGAGATCAATGGGCGGCGTCGCGGGCAGAGCAGGGGGTGCTGCAGCGGCGCGGCATCGCCGAAGGTGAGAGCGCGGTCGTCGGGCGCGGTGCGAGGTAAGGAGCGGCGGTGGTGTAGTGGTGGGTGGCACTCGGCGATCGTCAGGAGCGGCGGGCTTCGTCGGAGCTCCGGCATCGGGTCTCCGCGAGTTGCAGCGCACGGGTGAGGAGTGGATTTGGGGAAGATGATGAACAGTAAAGGTCAAATCGACCTTTACTGGTTTTGCTTTTCTCTTTTCTCTTTTCTCTCCTACTCTTTCTCTCACGTTCGTGCTTCTTTTTTTTTTTTTTTTTTTTTTCTGTAGGTTGTCGAAGGGAAAAGAAAAGGACTTCTTTTGACTGAGGAGAAGGCTTTTTTTCTCTCTTTCTCTCTTTCTCTCTTTCTCTCTTTTCACTTTCTCCCGCACTCTCTTCACGAAATCTCAATTTTTTTTCACACCTCTGAAAATTTTTCTGAATTTTCTCTCCATCGCATCCGTACGGATCGACTTATTTTATAGTGATTTCTAGACGGCGGTCTTCATGGCAACTTTCAAGCTTCCTTTTTTCCTTTGCCTTAATTCATGTAAATTGGAGCGAAATTTTGCAATCAATTTGATTTTTCCTTGGATATTTCGATTCCTTCCCTTTTATCAAACTCCTTACTTTTTTTATTTATCTAATTTCTTTGATTGAAAATTTGCTTCCATATTTACTATGAATTAAATATTCACCGGAGCAAGGATGGTTAATCAGAATTTCCACATTCCATTCATAATCAATCGAATCAATTTCCCCCTTTTTTATTTTTTATTTTCAAAAAGCAATTTTATTTTTCCAAAATTAGGTGTCAACAGCACTCTTTTATAAACAACCAAGGTTAGCCTATAAAGTTATATACACAAAATTCAAGGTCTCAAAAAGAAGTCCCTAGCTGACTCTACCCCGGACCTTATCTACTTGGGCTTTGGGTCTACCACGACATCGTCAGGTGGGTTAGCTATCCTCTCGCTTACAAGCGGCGTTAACCGCAACAGCGGGGATGTCGAAACCCTACAAGGGACATTCCCATACCCCATTAGGCCCATGACGGAACTGTCACGCCCCGAATCCCGAGCGTGTGCACATCCCTCTTTGGTTGATAATAATTTTGCGACTTCCCAAGACTAGTCGCTAACCCTTTTGTTTTATTGCACATGCGGAAGCGGATTATAAATCCCCTAACAATAATCATCTCAGGATAGAAAAGCATGATACGAATTCACAAACAAACATGCTTTTATATTAGCACTGATTCATGTACAAAAGTCTATGGCCAAAAGACTACAAAAGACTAGCCTTCCAAAAAGAAGCGGTCCTAACAAACCTACGCTTCTGATCACCTCCTCTCAGCTCCAGGTCCTCCACTCAACGACCCTCAAAATGTTGTCCCACAACGGGATTAGATATAATCTCAACAAGTCTAAGCTCTAAACCCTAATTAGGAGGGAAATATGCCCAGAAGTGTCTTAATCACACAATCACACAATCAATGAGACTTACCTCATCTCAGATCCACCCTACAGGTCAGTACAATTTGTAACTCAGACAACATGAAAACATGAACAAAAAATAAGCTCCAACAACTGGAACACCACACTCAGTTAATCATGCATCCCTAGATTTGATCTTGGCGTATAGCACGGCCTACTGTCTGTTCAATGGTCTTTTGGCATTGCTAGGCATCATCTCACCCCATTGAGCACGACACGTCTCTTTATCAGACGGCTTTTCCGAAGGAGCATGGGGTCCAGAATCTACTGCGATCGGCTTCCCGTTGTCTAGGAGGTATCCCAAATATGGATAACGTCCAGATCAACAGCCTGGGACGATTTCTCTTAACCATCACACGATCACTCAAATATGGCCTAGGGCACCGTGTATTGCACTCAAATGCTTCAATTAAAATGGTGAGCTTGGCCTTTTTCTTCATATTAGAAATTCAAATGAAATTACTCGTGTGTGGATACACGATCAACTTGACCCCGAAAAATTGATATTCTTCCTTTTTGAAATCCAACTATTTTGTATAGTACTAAAAACTATTTTCGGTGTCAAAACCTAACACCTAAGATTTTCTGAATAAATATTGAAAATTCACAATTTTTGGAATTAAATACCAAAGATCCAATTGGCACTCAATTGCATAATTTAACACTCAATTGCAAAAATTAACCACACCATTAAAATCAACACGAAATTCCGGTCACCGGCTATCCCGGCCTAATTTCCGGAAAAATAATTAATAATTAAATAATTACTGAAATTAATTAAATAAATCAATTTAAATTCTACAAATACTAACCTAGGCCAAAATCATTAAATTAATAACCAATACGGACACGGAGAAATTCCCGAACCCTTCCAGATAAATAGTACAATTTATTTAGGCCTTAGCTTAACCATGCTAACCACCTAACATGCTCAATTAAATAATCACATTTCTAATTTAATCTAACTAACCACCTAATTCCTAATAAAATAAATCTAAACACCCCTTAAACGTTATTAACCTACTAAGCAGAGTTTAGAGTATAAACTCATTGGTTAATTGTGGAAACCGGTTCACCGTGACAATGGCGCGACGGCGGCCGAAATCAAAATTTTCGGCTGCGTCGACAAACTTGGGCCGAGCCTAAACTCAGCCCAACAAATCTCAGCCCAAATCTAAGATTTGTTTCCAACTTGAGCTGGGCTTCAATTGACTTGCTGGAATTGGGCCTTGCTGAAACAATTGCGAACTAGGCTGAGTTGGGCTGGAAATCCATGTGGGCTGAATTGTGGGCTTCGCTGATTCCACTGGGCTTTGTTGGGCTATGGACATTGAAGACGCTGGAGAGTGGGCTGTTGCAGTGAATTCGTGTGGGCTGAGATTGCTAGAGGTTTAGGGCCGAAGACTGGTCGAAATCACAACTTCTAAGGGTTGGGCTGCTGGGCTTACGTGGGTTAATGGGCCTTTGGTGGAGACCAAAATTTCGGTCGTTGATGGGAGAAACTGAAGCAACGAAGGAGTCGTTGAAGTTGGTGGTTGACTGGGATGGCAGCTCATGGACGGTGCTGCTTTGCTTGGTGTTGTTGGCGACAAGAAGACTTGAAGATCGGTGGACTTGGACGCGCGATGCACGAGAACACGGCAGGGGCTGCTTCGGTCAACAGGGCATGAAGTCAGCCTCGGTGGAAGAAGACTGCCGCTTCGGTGACGCTGGGCGAAGAAACAGTGAAGGCACTCGAAGATCTGTGGCAGCGGCAAAGCAGAAGATTGTTTAGATGGACTGTTGGATCGATGCCAGCTGGGTTGAAGGTCTTCAAGCAGCTGAAGGAGCAGACGGAGAAGCAGCATAGGTGGAAACGGACTTGCGGCCTTTTGCTGGGTCTTGACCGAAGAGGCGGGAGACCTGCACAAGTGGGCTGCGAGCAGGAGTTTGCTTTGGCAGAGGAAGCAACTGGTCTTTGGTTCTGTTTTACTTTGTGGGAGTTGGTGATGATTGGGGGTTTGCTCGGTTGAAGAAGAAAGAAAGGATGGAATTTCGGATGAAATGAAACAAGAGTAAAAGTAGAAGATTGATGGATCGGGGACGGTTACGCATGAGAGAGGGGGAATATTGACTGAGTTGTATCAGGGAAGTTGCTGATGGGGGGCCCAAAGTTATGCATTCTCATCTGCTCCATTAAATTCATGTTCCCCCCTAAAGCCTACAACCTTATCTCTTGATCTCTAATACTTTCCTGTAATGCATATATCAATAACTAATCCAATTTGAAGTCCCAATTTTCAGCTTTATGCTTAATTTCCTCTCCGGTTGTCCAAATCGAGGTCCGATTTCGCTGAAGAAAAATCCCAAAAAAATTTCTTTAAGTCCCCAATACCCAAAGGCTTGGCATGAATCCAAATTTCTCTTAATTTGGCCCATCTGAATTTCTGTTAATTTTCCACGACGTCCGTATCGATTTTCCGTAAAAATCTCGAAATCTCTGAAAAAATTTCGAAGAATGAGTCGACTTTCATAAAATAGCTTGTGACACCTCAGAACTTTTAATTTCTAAAATCGGGTTCAAATTCGTTGTTATTTTCAATCTGATGCACTTTTAGCGTGACCTAGTCTACCGAGTAGCTTTTAGGAATTTTTTGTGCAATTGACCAGTGATCGATTTACCTCGAGTCACAATGTATATCTTCGACACATTGGCGACTCTTGATTGTCGTGAAAATCTCAAGGTTTCAAATACGAATACAGGGTACCCAAAACAATAGAAAATCAATTTAGTGCCGATCAATGAGAATTTTGCACCGGGTGAAATCACCCACATTTTGATCACTCATCTCAATCGAATCGACTTATCATTGATCTTTGATCGATTTTTAATTGTGCCGTAGTAACCCTTGCAAATTAGCACGGTTGAGTAGTCGATTCCTGGTCGAATTTTCATGTATTTTGCATTAAAATCTCTTAATAATTTTCCCAGATAGTCTAGTTATCTCTTGAGGGATCGGCTCAGAGAATAGCATTATAGACGCATCGATGAAAGGCCCGATTTATTCAATTGAAATCAGATTTGAATAATCAGGATGTCACAACTCTTCCTCTCTTATAAAAATTTCGTCCTCAAAATTTAAACCATTACAAGACTTGATCAAAAAGGTTGGGGTACAATTCTTTGTACCGTGGTGTTGCCAGACCACTTTGACCAACGGGATGGTCTTTGTACGTAGAACTTGTTCTTTACGATCGACAATCTGAACCGGGCTTTTGACGTATGACACACGGTCATCCACGTCCAATTCCTTGAAATTGAGCACGTGGGTCGGGTCAAGCTCGTACTTCCTTAACATCGACATGTGAAAAATGTCATGCACTTGCGCCAATCTTGGCGGCAATGCAAGACGATACGCTAGGTTCCCGATTCTTTCAAAAATCTCAAATGGACCTACGTACCTCAGACTCAGTTTGCCTCTCTTACCAAAGCGTGAAGTTCCTCTCATTGGTGACACTTTCAGAAAAACGTGATCACCAACTTGGAACTCTAAAGACCTTCGACACTTATCTACATAACTTTTCTGATTGCTCTGCGCTGTCTTTAATCTGCCTCTGATCACTGCCACGGCATCTACTGACTGCTAAATCAACTCCGGGCCTGTTATCTTCCTTTCCCCAACTTCATCCCAACACACTGGTGTTCTGCACGCTCGACCATACAACGCTTCGAAAGGAGCCATCTAAATACTTTGCTGATAACTGTTGCTGTAGGCAAATTCGACGAGATGAAGCTACTCTTCCCAACTCCCTTTAAAATCCAGTACACAAGCTCGCAGCATGTCTTTGAGGGTTTGAATAGTCCTCTCAGACTAGCCATCCGTCTATGGATGATAGGTCGTACTGTACTGCAACTTCGTACCCAAAGCACTCTACAAGCTTTTCCAAAAGGCAGCTGTGAACCTTGGGTCTCTGTCTGAAGTAATTGTTACTGGCACTCCATGCAAACGAACAATCTGACGCACGTATAGATCTGTGTGTTTATCCAAACTAAGGTCCTTTCATACTGCAATGAAGTGAGCTGACTTCATCAATCTGTCGACCACTACCCAAATCAAATCATTTCCTCTCCGACTCTTCGGTAGCCCAGTCACGAAGTCCATCGTGATATGTTCTCATTTCCACTCGGGAATCTCGAGAGGTTGCAAAAGTCCTCCCGGCTTACAATGCTGCGCCTTTACTTGCTGACAGGTTAGACATTTTGCGACATGATTAGCGATGTCCGCCTTCATACTGCACCACCAATAATGTTGATGCAGATTCTGATACATTTTCGTACTACCAGGATGAATGCTGTAACTGCTACGATGAGCCTCTGATAAAATCTCGTCTCTAAGCTCTACATCGTCAGGTACACACAATTGTCCTTGGAACCTCAGTGTTCTATTCTCAGCAATTTGAAAGTTAGCATTTTTCTTTTATGTATTCTCTTGCATAATCTTTTGAATCTCTAAATCTATCCACTGAAGCGTCTTGATTCTGATATGTACTTCTGGCTCAATTCTAAGGGTGGCCATAAGGTTCGAAAGGTGGCCTCAAATTTGAAATCCGAATCTCGAACTTTCTCGATCAACTTCCACTCCTTAAGTACCATCTGAGCAACTGAAGACTTCCGACTTAGAGCATCAGCAACCTTATTTGCTTTTCTAAGGTGATACAGAATATCACAATCATAATCCTTCAGGAGTTCCATCCAGCGACGCTGTCTCATATTCAACTCCTTTTGTGAAAACAAATACTTGAGACTTTGATGGTCTGTGAAGATCTGGAATTTTTCTCTGCACTAGTAATGTCTCCAAATCTTTAGAGCGAAAATGATTGCTGCGAGTTCTAAGTCTTGCGTCAGGTAATTCTGCTCATGAGGTCTCAACTAACGGGACACATATGCAACAACTTTATCATGTTACATCAACACGCAACCCAGTCCTCTGAACAATGCATCATTGTAGACCTCGTATCCTCCAGAATCAGATGGTATGGTCAGCACAGGTGCGGTAGTAAGCTTTTCCTTAAGCTCTTGGAAACTGCACTCACACTTGTCTGTCCACACGAATTTCTCTTGTTTCTTCAGGAGTCGAGTCATAGGCGATGCTAACGCTGAAAACCCTTCCACAAACTTTCTGTAATACCCTGCCAAACCTAGAAAACTTTTGATCTCTGTTACTGTCGTCGGTCTTGGCCAATTAATCACTACTTCAATCTTAGACTAGTCCATTGATATTCCTTTTGCCTGAAATTACGTGACCTAGGAACGCCACACGAGTTAACCAAAACTCGCACTTACTGAACTTGGCGTACATCTCATGATTCCTCAAAGTCTGTAGCACTATCCTCAACTGTCTTTCGTGTTATTATGGACTTCTTGAGTACACTAAGATGTCGTTGATGAATACAATTACAAACTGATCCAAATACTCCTTAAACACACGGTTCATCAGATCCATAAAAGCAGCTGGAGCATTTGTCAAACCAAATGGCATTACAGTAAATTCATAATGGCCGTATCGAGTATGAAATGATGACTTTGATATGTCTTCTTTCTTGATCCTCAACTAATGATATCTCGTCCTTAGGTCGATTTTCGAAAATATCGATGCTCCTTGTAACTGATCAAACAAGTCATCTATCCTTGGGAGTGGATACTTGTTCTTGATCGTCACTTCATTAAGTTGACGATAGTTGATGCACAAACGCAACGAACCATCCTTCTTCTTTACGAACGGAACTGGTGCTCCACAAGGTGATGCATTGGGACGTATGAATCCCTTATCCAATAATTCCTGCATCTGCACCTTCAGTTCTTTCAATTCTGATAAAGCCATCTGATAAGGAGCCTTAGAGATTGGCTTTGTCTCGGGGGCTAACTCAATCACAAACTCTATTTCTCTTTTTAACGGCAAACCTGGCAATTCTTTCAGGAACACATATGGAAACTCTTGAACTACTGTAATGTCTTCGATTTTCAGCTCCTCAACTGTCGTGTCCACGAAAGTCGCTAGATAACCTTGACAACCCTCATCTAACTACTAGGTTGTCTCTAGTGACGAGATTAGGGAAATTGAGTGTCCTCCTCGACTCCCAATAAACTCGAAACTTTCACCCTCTAACGGGTTAAACTGGATCGCCTTACAATAACAGTCTAGCTTAGCTCATTGCTTGGTGAGCCAGTCCATGCCTATAATCAAGTCAAAGTCATACATGTCTAGGATTATCAAGTCTATCTTTCCCTCTCGCTCACCAATCGCTAACGTGCAACCAAGACAACCCACTGTAGCTAACACCTTATCCTTTAATGGTGTCAATATACTAATCAATGATTCCAACAACTCAGGAATTAACCATACCAACTTAACATACCGCTCAACTATAAATGAATGAGTTGCACCAGGGTCAAATAAAGCATAAACAACATGGTTGTTCAATGAAACAAGCACTGTAATCACATTAGGCGCATCCTCCGCTTGTCCTATTGTAATCGCATAAGTTCTTCCATGAGCTGGAGGCTTAAGTAGTCCATCCTGCTGTAAAATCGATGGCGGGAGTCCTCGGTTTTGATTCATCTGTGGCGGTGGCAGCAACTGTGGCGGTCCCATCGGTCTCCTGGGACAATTCCTAGCCATGTGACCTTGCTGGCCACACTCAAAACGAGCACTCGGCCTAGAATGGCATGGGGTCAACCCATGTCGCCTTTTGCAGAAGCGACAGGCACCATTCTGTCTCCATGTTGATTTTCCTATTCCACCCTTCATGTTGGGCGGGACGGGGTATCTTCCTCCAGTCATCGGTCTTTTCCCAAACCGATTTCTATCTTGGTTCGAACCAAACCGCGATCCAGATGTGGCGGCTCGTTCATTCAGATTTTTCTCGATCAGCTGAGTTCATCCATACAGCTAATTGTAGTTCTTTATATCTAATGGCACCAGTGGATCTTTCAGTTCTGGTCGGAGGCCATCTATAAAACTTATTGCCTTCTCCTTGGGATCCTGGATCAACCTAGGAGCATACTGTGAAAGCTCAGCAAACTTTGCCTCGTACTGGTCCACAGTCATTGGACCTTGACGAAGGTGCAGAAATTCCACCATCTTTAATTGCTTGGTGCAGCTGGAGAAGTACTTGTCATTGAATGCTCTAACGAAGACGTTCCACACTGGAACTACGCCTTCCGGGAATACTTCTCTCCCGGTGGCTCTCCACCAAGTACTTGCAACTCCCTGCATCTGATACACCGCAAGGGTAATCTTCTCTTCTTCAGAGCACTTCAGTAGCTCAAATGCTTTTTCCAGTTCTTCAATCCAATGGGTCATAGCCTCGGGATATCCTGTCCCAGTGAACTTTGGTGGTTGCAACTTCAGGAAATGCTCAATGAGCTTATGAATCGGTCTATATGCAACCACATTCCCTTCTGGAACTTCAGCTTGTGCGGCAGCGGCTAGGGCAGCTTGGTTCTGGGCCTGTTGCCCCATCAGATTACCAATAGTGTGGAGCATCTACATGATCCCTTCGAATCTGGGATCACTAGTGGCTGCTACCCCCGCATCAACCGGTGGAGCTGGTGGTGGTGCTACACCACTAGCGCTAGCCTCAGCCTGCGCTCTACCTCGGGCACTGCCTCTTGTCAGCATTCTAGCCCGAGTCACTGTGGATAAGGTCCTCTGCCTAGGAGTTCTCGGCTCCTGATCACTCATACTGTAGACGTTCTACAACACATGTTTCCAATTCCATACCGAATTAGAAACTGAGTGATCTCACAATCAATTTACCAAACATCTATCAGTCACATGCATCAGCATAATATAAAAGTCATTCCTACTAACTATCCCAAGAACCCATCACACCTTATCACTCCAAATATAGACTTCGCTCTAATACCATAAAAAGGGGATGTCACGCCTCGAACCCCGAGCGCGTGCTCATCCCTCTTTGGTCGATAATAATTTTACAACTTCCCAAGACTAGTCGCTAACCCTTTTGTTTTATTGCACATGCGGAAACGGATTATAAATCCCCTAACAATAATCATCTCGGAATAGAAAAGCAGGATACAAATTCACAAACAAACATGCTTTTATATTAACACTGAGTTATGTACAAAGTCTATGGCCAAAAGACTACAAAAGACTAGCCTTCCAAAAAGAAGTGGTCCCAACTAACCTACGCTTCCGATCACCTCCTCTCAGCTCCAGGTCCTCCACTCGACGACCCTCAAAATGTTGTCCCACAACGGGGTGAGAATCTCAGCGGGTCTAAGCTCTAAACCTCAATTAGGAGGGAAATATGCCCAGAAGTGTCCTAATCAAACAATCACACAATCAATGAAACTTACCTCGTCTCAGATCCACCCTGCAGGTTAATTTATAACTCAAACAGCATGAAAACATGAGCAACAAATAAACTCCAACAACTGGAACACCACTCTTAGTTAATCATGCGTCCCTAGATTTGATCTCAGCATATAGCACGGCCTACTCTCTGTTCGGCAGTCTTCTGGCATTGCCAGGCATCGTCTCACCTCATTAAGCACGGCACGTCTCTTTATCAGATGGCTTTCCCGAAGGAGCATAGGGTCCAGAATCTAATGCGATCGGCTTCCCGTTGTCTAGGGGTATCCTAAATAGGGATAACGTCAAGATCAACAGCCCGGGACGATTTCTCTTAACCATCACACGATCACTCAAATACAGCCCAGGGCACCGTGCATTGCACTCAAATACTTCAATAAAATGGTGAGCCTGGCCTTTTTCTTCGTATTAGAAATTTACATGAAATTACTTGTGTGTGATACATAGTCAACTTGACCCCGAAAAATAGATATTCTTCCTTTTTGAAATCCCACTTTTTCGTATATAACTAAAAACTATTTTCGGTGTCAAAACTCGACACCCGGGATTTTCTAAATAAATATTAGAAATTCAAAATTTTTGGAATTAAATACCAAAGATCCAATCAGCACTCAATTTGCATAATTTAACACTCAATTGCAGAAATTAACCACACAATTGCAATCAGCATGAAATTCCGGTCACCAGCTATCCCGACCTAATTTCCGGAAAAATAATTAATAATTAATAATTACTGAAATTAATTAAATAAATCAATTTAAATTCTACAAATACTGACCTAGGCCAAAATCATTAAATTAATAACCAATACGGACTCGGAGAAATTCCCGAACCCTTCTAGATAAATAGTACAATTTATTTAGGCCTTAGCTAAACCATCGAACCACCTAACATGCTCAATTAAATAATTACATTTCTAATTTAATCTAACTAACCACCTAATTCCTAATAAAATAAATCTAAACACCACTTAAACATCATTAACCTACTAAGCAGAGTTTAGAGTATAAACTTACTGGTTAATTGTGGAAACCGGTTCACCGTGACAACGGCGCGATGGCGGCTGAAATCGAAATTTTTGGCGGTGTCGACAAACTTGGGCCGGGCCTAAACTTAGCCCAACAAATCTGAGCCCAAATCTAAGATTTGTTTCCAACTTGAGCTGGGCTTCAATTGACTTGCTGGAATTGGGCCTTGCTGAAACAATTGCGAACTGGGCTGAGTTGGGCTAGAATTCTGTGTGGGCTGAACTGTGGGCTTCACTGATTCCACTTGGCTTTGCTGGGCTATGAACGTTGAAGACGCTAGAGAGTGGGCTGCTGTAGTGAATTCGTGTGGGCTGAGATTGCTGGAGGTTTAGGGCCGAAGACTGGCCGAACT
>CM024529.1:13376879-13410006 GCA_014182385.1 Eucalyptus viminalis | reverse complement strand
CTCCGCCACGCCGCGCCACCGGTCTTGCCGCTCTGTCCGCATCTCAACCCGACGCCCAAAACTCGAGTTGCTCCGACGCCGCCCGAAGCCGAAGCCCACCGCGACAATCGCGCTCCTGCCCAGCCGACGCCGGAGCTTCGAAGCCTGCTGCTCCCGACCTCGCCGCGCCACCGCGCCGCTCGCCTCAGCCCAGCACCCGGTGCCTTCGCCGCCCATCTCCGCTCACCGGACGCCGCGAACGCGAGCCCGACGCCGCCGCACCAGCTGCCCGAGGCCTCCTGCCGTCCCTGCAGCACCCCACCGTTCGAAGCCCGCGACCTGACGACCTGCGGTCCGCGATCTGTGCTCCAGCTCTGTCGCCCCTCCTCTGCCCGCGAAGCTGCAGCCGCTGCCAAACCGAGATCCAGGCGCCGGAGCTCCCCTCGTCGCCGCCCAGCTTCGCCGGAGCTCCGACCACGACACCCCTGCCAGACCCCCGATTAGCCACCCTTGGCCGGGCCCACGGCTGCCAAGCCCAATTTTTGAAAAAAAAAAAAAAAAAACACATTAGGTAGTTTTCTTTAGTTTAGTTTATTTATTTTATTTTACTTTATCTTGTTTTTTTTTTTTAGTATAATTAGTATTTAATATATGATTGGAAATTCCAACATATCACCCGATTCGCAAACGCGCTATGATTTTTTATTTAATCTATTGCGCTTTAGATTAAATAATTAATTAGCGAGAATAAAATTGATATTTTGATCTTTACACTTAAGATCAATTTATCGATTTTATCGGCGAAAATATTATCCTGATCTGAATGATGTGTGATATCCTTGGTTTAGCTTGTCATGATCGCTTTGTTTATCTTGAAATGTGTTTGAGTTATAATATTGCATGTTTTAGGGTTTACATATTTAGAATAGGAATCTTATTTTGAATTTTAAAATAAAAAATAAAAAAAAATCAAATCAATCAATTTAGGTTTTTTAATTATTTGGCAATTATTAATTTCGAAATTAAACAAAAACAAAAAATCATCATATACATGTCATGTAGTGTTAAAGCATATTTTGCACGTCATTGCATATTATGACTAAATTGCACTTAGTTTAATTCTAGATAATATTTTTCTTAATTTGTTATAAGTTTAGGTATTTTTTAGATATATTGCATTTTATGATTATTTAGGTTAAGAGAATGTTTTAGTTTAAATTAGGATTTGGCTCAACCTAATTCCTAATAAATTAAATAGGATCTTAATCTAATTAGGTAATTTTCACATTTCACCTGAAAAATACAAAAAAAAATGTCAAAGGTTAAATTAGTTTTATTATTTATGATAAAATGCATTCTTTTAAGAAAAAGAAAAAATGTCATATGCACGTCATTAGGGCTAGATTCAGTGGGATGCATGTTATTTAGTATTTTTGCTAGGCCTATTTAATTAGAAATTGCATGTCATTAGAATTAGGTCATTTAGTTAATATTGCATTGCATATTGCATGATTTTCATTAATTAAGTGAAAACAAAAAAGAAATTGTGTGGTAATTAGAAATCATATCTAAGGTTGTTGATGCGGTTTTTAACTTAACATTGCAGATGTTTTCGTTGCTTTGAGGTAAGTTTTTTGCAATTTATTTATTGTTTATCTAGGTATTAAATTGTTGGATTGCGTACCCGCATAATCACCTCACATTTTAGGAAAACAGATTTAAAATTAATTTAAGCTGCCTGCAAAAACATTTTTTGAAAATAAAATAATGGTATCGAAAGGGCATTAGAGAAATCTAGTGTAACCAAGTCCCCATACTCATGTCTTTGGTTCGTAGGAGTAAAGTGAAACTCCCGTTACTTTACTTGGATTTCTAATCGACCAACCAAAAAATAGATTAGTGGCGATTCTTGATTAAAAAAATCAATTGCATGTTAAGAACTTGAATTTAAGTCGCGAATTGGTATGGGTGGGAGAGCCCTAATTAATTCTAGGCTTAATAATCAATTAGCCAAACCCTAAGTGGTTCACACCCGAAAAATAGGTCGCGACAGTAATTTACATTTTTTTTTAAATTACCAATAATTTTAAAATTTCCGAGTGTCAATATTTATAAATTTTGGAAGATTCCGGGTATTACCCATTAGATAAAACACAAATCGGGTAATCTATGAGAATTGAACCAAAAAATAAAAATAAAAAACTGAACTCCTTAACAAACTCTTATTTTCTTGCCTCAATCAAATATCAAAGTTGAGTTGCCTAACCACTCCACCCGGTAGCGCTGTTGGCGGCGAGCTTTTCCCCTAACGCAAGGGAAGGAGTTCGATTTCCGGGGCGTCGAAGTGACTTACCCGGTGGACGTGTATGGTGGTTAGCATGTGTTGCCCCAGGGTTTACCTAAAGTTACCCCGGGCCTTTCGGGCTGCCGTGTTGGTACGGTGCACGGTTCCCTAGGTTACAAAAAAAAAAAAAGTTGAGTTGCCTACATTTATATCATGCCATATTTGCAAGGAAAGCCTACCATCAGCCAACAAAGTTCAAGTCTAATCCAATCATTCATGGGTCTCTTGTCTGTCTATAATGCGGCCTTTGTTTCTTTTCGTGAGTCACGTGAAGATGGACCTAGAGGTGACTAGGTCAATGGGGGAGATAAATTGTGACGCCTTATTTCCCATCAATCTGTCTTCTTCTTCTTCTTCTTCTTCTTCTTCTTCTATTTGATCTTATCTTATATCTATTTTACAAATTACTACGTGTTGTATGTAGATTGTAAAACCTTGCTTCCTTTCTCATGCGTCCCCACTCTAGCTCCTTGACAACATATAATATAATATGTCAATTACATCCTCCTCTGTGGTATTCACATATGATAAGTATTCTTTCTACCTTTTTCTTCGGTTTTTCTTTTTCTTTTTTTTTTTTTTTTTGGGGAGGGGTTGGTTGCGTTGGCGGTGGGGGAGGGGCATTACCAATTCAATCCTACAGTTATTGTATTAATATCTATACGTTCCTAAACTTTTCAATTTTATCAATACAATTCTAAATTTTTATGTGAAACTTCTAGTCAATTGCCATGGCATGAGTACACTTGCCCATGTTGGCATGTGCCACGTAAAATGGATGGCAACGACTGGATACCATGTCAATAATTTCTAATGGCTATCTACTTTTGGTAATGCCGAATTAACGGAAACCGATAAAAGGGAAGCTATATACTAACGGTAATGCCAAATTAATATTGCATCCCTGTAAATAAGGGAATGTCCGTACAATCGAATATTTTTGTGATTACTGGTTCAATGCATTTGCCACGTGTCGGTCGTTGGGCGCGATGCCGTTGCAATAATGAAGGGGGTTTATCCCGTAACGACCGGGTGGGTCAACTTCCGTTCAATCCGTGGCTCTTTCTGTTCATGCCTTCACCTCAAGCAACGCGTTTCTTCTCTAGTTTATTAATTTCCTTCTGCCCCCACTTTTTCTCTTTTTCCGAATTGGCTAAATCGTGAAATTAAAAGAAATGAGCCAACGAAAATGACATTTGGAGGAAATACAATACAAAAATTATTTAAGATTGTTTGTGGGGTCAGTTCGTAATCTCAGGGAAATTTTGCTCATTGTAGTTAGTGATTAAGGCTCCGACAGTGTTTGAGAAAAATGAATAATTTAGTAAAAATAATCATTCGTATCATTTGAAATAGTTGGTCAATGAAATTTTTCCATTACTAACGATAATTTATGTATAGACATTTTTGTGGATAAAGAAGATATTTTTCGTTTACTCAATTTTTGTCAACGATATAATTGATTATTTTTAAATATATTTTTCAAATCATTCATTTTTAGCAAAATAAACGAAGTCTAAAAGAAAATTCCGTATAATGTTTAAATACATGATCAATAATTCTAATGTTTTTGAGCTTCTAAAACACATGGAGAGTCTGTCCAAACCTATCGTGCGGATTTTAATTTAGTCGCAAATTTTTCGATTTTGTCAAATTGGTGAAAAAACTTTGCGCATAAGTCTAATGTAATATTTCCGACCAATTTTTGTTGTTGACATGACGACGTGCCATGTAAAATGATTGACGATGACTAGATCCTAATAATTTTTTTATGAAAATTAATCGGGATGATTATATGGAAGTTTTACGCAAAAAATTAAGACTAAACTAAAGAAATTGAAAAATTCAAAACTGATTTCATAAATGTGTGATATGTTTAGGATTAGTTGGGTGATTTTTTGAAAAAGAAAATAGTTAGACGTTGGAGTCGTCCTAAAGATAGGTCAACGACTTAGATGAGGATTGTCTTGGAATTAGGTGCCTTTAGAACGTGCCTGTATAGTGCAAACCTCGTGCTGCAGCACATGTTCAATGTTGAAGATGGCTGCGCTTCAGTCTCCCAACAACGACTCCCCCCCTTGTCTGCAGTTGTGGCTTGTATTTGCAAGGATGGCCTTGGGGGATCATTGATGGGTTTTCTAAATCCATAGAGGTAAAATCAATTGAAATAGCAGAGGCACAAGCATTGGTTAAAACCCTAGACTTTATTTCCTCAAAAATTGCCCCGAATAGACCAGAATGAGAGATACTCATACACTCTGACTGTAGTATGCTGTTGGTTGCGATTCTCTCTTCAGACTCTCTAAGTTGGGAGGTACAGTCTTTAGTGGACAGGGCCAAGCGCAAACTGGAAGAATCTTCGGGTATTATTTTAGCCAATTGCTATCGAGATACAAACAAGGTGGCTGACTGGCTAGCCAAAGCCCAACAAATAGGATGTCTTATTAGGAATTGGGTTAATAGTCCCCCGTCCGCTCTTTTGGATTTATTGTGTGCTAATGCTAGAGATGTTTGTACTAAAAACTTTTCTTACTAATGCATTTCAGTATGTTCATTCAAAAAAATATTTGTTGTGAATAGTAAATTGCAATGAGAGAATTTGACCCCAAAAAGCAAGAAAGTTTTGCAATTAAAGAGAGGCATGTGGTTTGTTATGCTCGTTCAAAGTTGACAGAGATCACATCTAGCGATATAAAAAACCTTGAATAAAATTGAGATTTCCAGTGCATTGTAATTCTTTAGATCTTAGCCCTAACAAAATTATAAATATATATAAACAAAGATTGTTTTCATTGCATTTGTTCTGCCAAAAATAAAAAATAATTTTAAAATAATTTCTAGAAATAATTGCATGTGTTACTCACAAAAGTAAATGGACAATAAATATTTTTATCATTCACAATAGTATTTAGACATAAATTATTGTTGATAGTAAAAATATTTTAATTGATTGGTTATTTGAAGTGATATAAATGATTATTTTTAGAGAAATTAGAGCCTATTTTCATTGTTTAATTATCGTCCTTATTCCTTAACAATATAGTGTAGGTCAAATTGTCCTCTAGAAGTAAACTTTGTGTGGTTGTACCCCTTAGTTTTACATAGATGGGTGCTTCGCTTTGTCTTGACGTTCGGCAGGTTAAAACAGAAATCATGACTTACTATCCCACCTCACTTTTCCCTAATTTCATAGATTATATGATAGAAAAAAATCCATAAAAAACTTTTAAATTATGTCCACTATAACACAGTTGCTCTAAGCTTCTTTTTTGTGACATTAAAAATTCTAAATTATACCAAATATAACACATTTATTCTGAACTGTTTTCTTATTACATAAAAAATTCCAAACTTGTACTTATGTGATGTATTTACCTCCATGAAAGTTTAGTTAGATGATTTTTTAGCCAAAATAATGTCATTTATATTTCAATTAAGCCATGTAAGTGTCACGTTAACACTATTTGCTTTCTAACTCCATTTAGATAGATTTTTAACTGTTTTCATTGACAAAATTTTGAGGGACGGTGAATGTATCATATAAATATGAATTTGAGGTTTTTCATATCACAAAAAAAATTAAGGTGGGCAGTGTAGTTGATTGAGATCTCTCTTCCAACGAAAGAGGTCAAGAGTTCGAAACCTAGCGTTATTAGTAATTAAAGCGGGGGCTTTAGCGATGGGTTGCTGGGCTAGTTTCCTCCGAGGTATAGTTGCTGTTGGGCCTCCACCGCGGAGACCCGTGAGACCCCAAATCGGCATAAGCCGACAAGGATAGGCCTCGGCAGATCCTTGGTCACAAAAAAAATAAAATTTAAGGTAAATGTATCATAGTTAGCATAGTTTAGGATTTTTAATGTCTTTTGCCTTGTATAATAAGCATGTCAAAGGTTTATGAGGAAATGTTCATTCTTCCCGGAGATTGGTAATGTTCGTGGATGAGATATGCTCAAATGGAGTTCGGTAATGTCCCGGGAGGGTATATACTCAGACATACATCAAACGTATGTACTCTAAATGAAATAACTCAACTCGGGAGAGATGATGAGCTTAGATACATTAAAACAAAAAGAAGGGGGAAATGGAAAAAGGAACAATCTGTTGAGAAGGGAGAGACAGCGGTCTCTCGAAGGCTATAGTCACCGCCGTGGTTGCCCGATATCTCTCTCTCGCGCGCATGCGCGACCGACATCCCGCACAAAATTCCGCGGAGCGCCACCTTTGTTTGGACCATGGAGATCAACTTGCGGCAGTCATTCTAGAAGATGTTCTATATATTTGTTTGAAATCTATGATAGATATGTAAATTGGTACCACCTCGTGGTGGTGTCTGTATTCCTCAAGGGACACACGTCATGAGGTGGTCACTGTCTTAGGTGAAAATGACTATGTGTCACTTATGATGAAGTGGAATTGGCTGCGAATGGAAGGTATTTTACGTGATCATCATCACACTATGTGACAATGACAGAGAAATGCTAGGAAATAATTAAGAAGCAGGCATTTAAAATTCAAAAGCTAAAAATTAGTTGGGATGCATGCCAAAAAATACTGTTCAGGGATTTGGGGCTAAGGAATAGAAATGTGCATTGAAATGAGGCATACTAATCAAGTGATTGATCGATTACATCACATCATCAGTGTAAGTGATAAAAATAATACTTTTATTTGTCCATGGGGATCTATAAGTTCAAGTTGATAACATTTTTTTTCTTTAATCCCAAAAACATAAAATTTTCACATTACATATTTAATATGGTATTATTCCATATGCATGAAATAATCAATTGAATGTCATATTCTTGAATTAATCTGAGAAGTGAGCACTTCAGTTACTTGCAAACACTTCGGAAGGTAATGCTCTCAAGTTTTTGACTCTTTTTTCGATTCTTTTTCAAAATGAAGGAGCTTTCCATTTACACTTCGCGACGCCTTCTTCTCTAGCAATGTATACATGTTGATGGAGCATACCTGACTCTCTCATTGACCTCAATTTCCTAAGAGATGGGTTACTGGTATCTACTACCTTACTTAATCATCATCGACTGACTAGTTTACCTATTTAAATGTTTAACCCAAAAGATGTCAACAGTCCCAATTCTACCTCTTTAGAATCGGACTCTCATAATATATAACAACAATCTATCGATCAATCACCTGCTTTCTTTCTATGCATAACCAATCGGCTTCACGCAATGTGTCCAAGCCCTAATGCGAGATGTGAGAACATTTTATATCACCTAATAAATTAATTTTTATCAAAGTTTAATATCACGAAAAATCTCAAATTAGTATACTTATGATATATTTACTTCAAATTAATTTTTTGACTACCAATGACCATAAGTTGGTCTCACGACATAATTACCTCAAACTAATTTTTGAACACCAAAAATCACAAATTAGATAATTTGTGATAAATTTATCCTCTATTAGTTTTCGTTAAATTAAATTAATACCATGAAAAACCATGAACCGGTCTACATGTGACAAAAGGAGTGTGAAACCCTAAATTGATGTTCTCATCAATTATCATGTGTAACAGTAAAATTTAATGGAAATTAATGAAGGAAAAATTTGTAAGAGATGTACAAGTTTAAAGTTTTTGATGGTCAAAAAATTAACTTTGGGTACATGTATCACGGGTGTACTAATTTAGAATTTCTCGTGATATATACTTTTTCATTTTATTCTTATTTAAACACCCTTATTTTTTTACCTGCATGGCTATTTTTCTTTGCCGAACACCCTTTTTTTTTTTTTTTTTTTTTTTTTTTTTTTTTTTAGCAAGTGCCGAACACCCTTTTAGTTGGTGCCATTTGGGGGGTAAAGAACTCCAAATGAAAATGACTTTTTTTGGGGTTTGGGGATGGTGGTGTTGAGCTTCCTCCCTCCCTTTGAGCCCCCCACTCCCCCACGTTCGCACAGAATCACGCTACCAGCTGTCACGAAAGCGATGGCTCGAGGCGACCGACATGGACCGGTTCAACGCTCTTGACCTCACGTTAAGATTTAGAGAAAATATTGGGTGGTCCGGGACCGCCACGTCAGTGTGGTCCCGGACCACTCACGCGGTGCCACGTGTATGGGGAGGGGACAAAAGAGAGAAAGAGGAGAGAGAGCGTTAGAGAAGTGGACCCAGTTTCGGTCCTTTGTCCCCCTCCCCATACACATGGCGTCGCGTGAGTGGTCCGGGACCACGCTGACGTGGTGGTCCCGGACCACCCAATATTTTTTTCTAAGATTTACCCCCAGCGAGGCCTAGCATAAAGAAAACCACGAAAGTGGCCCGCTGACGTGGCAAAACATATGAAGAAAATAAAAAATAAAAAAATTGAAAGCTTAGAACGTGATCCACGAGAATTGAAAAGTTCCAGTGGCATGGTAGTTGGGGCCGTTGATATGGGTTAAATTGATTTCTTTTTCCTTTTTTAATAATATATATTTTTAAAATTTTAATTTTAATTTTTTTTTTTGGGTTTGGTTTAACTTTATCGTTGCGCACGCAAACGACTTTGAGTAAGTCAATTTCGGCATCTTTTTTTTTTGTCCCCTGGTTTTCCATGCTTAATAATTAACCTTTTCTTTGCTTTCTAATCTCTGGAAGATTCGCGCCTGCCTTTTAACTTAAGCCATGTCGGAAAAGCCCACTAAGCAAATTTGTATCAGAATCAACGTGGTTGTAACTATTGCCTTCTTCCGTTTCTTTTCTTTTCATTTCTTTTTTTCTTTTAATTAATTTTGGGTTAGTGAGAAATGATATTGAAATAAAAATAAAAACAAAAGCAAGAGGATAAGCATCGCTACCACCCCGGGTCTTTCATGATAAAGCATCTGTTGGGAATGACTGATCCTCGAAATACCGGATTCGACACTAAATCGAACCCTAAATCAATGCGGAAGACGAAGCCGGAAAACGACACGTATCGCCGATCCTAAAGCACACCACGGATTCGAGCGTACCTTTTAGCCACAGATTAAACACCGACGTTGATGGAGGAAGACAAACTGAGCAATTCGATCCGATGAAGCCTTGAAGGGAGGAAGAACAAGCCGTATGCGTTACTGTTCTTGAGAATACGCGCAGGAGAGAGAAGACGTGAATTCTGATTTCAACCAACGTCTTCTCTCTCTCTCTCTTCCTTTTATACCTCCCTCTTTCCATGGCCTTTATTCCCGTGGGCCGGGCTTTCTGGGCCCAACTTTGGCGGATGGGCCTTAAGCCCAAATCAAATAAAGCCTTCATCTCGCACTTCCTCGCACATGGTGGTCCAAAACCAACATGGGCGGACGGCCCTACTGGGCCCATCGGAGAATAATCCATCATAGACTCTCTCTTAACTTGTGGTGGGCCGAACAATATTCTCTTTACTCTCTTCAACATTCATATCGGTGTGAATAATCCGTGCGACCAGCATACTTTGAGAGCTCGTTGCTATACATCTGTTAGGAATATATAGCAGCTCATAATGGGCGTCACACTCCGAGTAGATTTAGTATGCGTACCCTAGATCGATCGATCACATTTATATCTCTCTTAATCTCTTTTAAACAATGATATATATTGTATTCACAATTATAATTATCACAAAGACAATCATAATTGGTCGACCGGTGAATACAAAAACTACAATGTGATTCTCCAAAATCGATCTTCCTCTTTCCTTCAAACTCTCAATTTCAGTTCAGCTTGCTTTTCTAGAAATGCCCCATTAGATCGAATCAAACACATGACCATTGGCAACATCCTAAGATAGCAAACACTAAATAGAAACCTTGAGAATAAGTAAGAGTCTTGAGGGGACAAAAATTGAGGAACTCTTTTCCTCAAGAGTCTCACATGTCATAAAAGTTGAGATCAAACTTTTTGCCACTCTTATTGGTCGTCTTATGCATACGTAGTATGAAATACGTATTACGGTATTAACTCCTTTCCCATGGAGCGTATGTCTACACCTTTCAATACCGTACAGATGATAGTTCAGACATACCCAATGTCTAACTTGAGTTCACGTATCTACTCATTTACAAAATTCATCAGAACTCACATCTGGCATCATAGACAGATAAAGTAAAACATGTGGGGTATTTTTACTTTCGGACATAGTAAGTATTATGTCCTCATCTTAACACTCAGTTAAGGCGACATGCATGTTTTAAGCTTGAGCTCTCGATTATCACCTAGATAATAAGCTTAAAAAACAGTCTCATCTCTATTTATCACACAGTAAATAGAGGCGATTACCCGTGTGAGTGGGCTAATCTTATATCTGTCCGACATATTTCTCAACTTAAAATAATGCACTAAGCATTAAGATGCATAAAGATCAAACAAAGATTCATAGGCATTAATGATGAAAACACAAATTCATCAATTGTGAACACTTAGGGAAATTACAATATTTAGTACATCAGTCTCTACGCAGTCCTAGAGATTTCACATGGCCACAAAGCACATCTCTAGGTATTGGCTTTGTCATAGGATCTGCTACCATTCTATGCGTAGTATGTACTATAAGTTCACATCTTTTCGTGCAATCATATCCATGACAAAATTATACTTGGTATCTATATGTTTGGTCTTGCCATGATATTTGGATCTTTAGTGTACACTTTTGCTGCTTGATTATCATAGTTAACTAATAACAAATCTGCAGCACTTCCAATAACACCTAAATGATCCAATAATCTCTTAAGCCAAACATTTTCTTATACTGTTGCTGGCGATAATGCCACGAACTCAGTTTCCATCGTGGACAAGGCTATACACTTTTGTTTCTTACTGCTCCAACATATGGTGCCATTATTCGGTAAGAGAACAAACCCAGAGGTAGATTTCCTTTTATTTAAATCTCCTCCCCAATCAATATCGAGAATAGCCTTAGAGTCACGAGATCCTTTCCATAATAACTCAGCGTATAATCAGCAGTCCCCTTTAGATACCTTAGTATTCTTTTAACGGCTTTCCAATGTGCTTGACCTGGATTGGATTGGTAACTATTCATCATTCCAACTGCAAAGCATATGTCGGGTGTTGTACACATCATAGCATACATCAAGCTCCCAACAGCACTAGCATAAGGAACATATTTTGTTTGTTCCTTCTCTTGTGGAGTCCTTGGACACAGTCTATGGCTCAATCCTTCACCTTTTGCAATAGGAGTGTTTATGGGTTTACAATCCCATATCATTCATCTCAAAATTGGAAGACAACTGTCTCTTGACAGTATTAACCAACTCCATATTGCTTCCGGCAATTAGTATATCATCAACATATAATGATATGATCACAAATTGATCATTGGATCTTTTGATATATATACAATGATCCTCATCTATCATTGTAAGATCATATGCTATTATGGCATTATGAAAACGTATATATCATTGTCTTGGCGATTGCTTAAGGCCATATATCGACCCCCAAAGTCGACATACCTTTTCTTCTTGGCCTTTCACTATGAAACCGACATGTTGTTCCATATTTATTTATTCCTCTAATTCTCCATTGAGGAAAGCAGTCTTTACATCCATTTGATGTAACTCAAGATCCAGACTAGCCACTATTGCCAGAATTATGCGAATCGAGGTAAATCTCAATACAGGAGAAAATGTATCTTCATAATCAATATCTTCCTGTTGATTATACCCCTTCACCACAAGGTGAGCCTTATGCCTTTCTATCGAGCCATCAGCCTTTCGCTTTATTTTGAGAACCCACTTGTTCCCAATGGCTTTGCATCCTTTTGGAAGATCACCAGTTCAGACTTGGTTTGACTTCATTGACTCCATTTCCTCTTCCATTGCATTAATCCATTTTTTTTCCTTACTAGGGCAATTAAGAGCCTCATTAATATTTCTCGGCTCATCCTCATCTTGCGGAGCAACCATAAAAGTTTCCTTTCAATGTCAAAACATCGACGGGGAATACTTTGGCGACTTGTTCACCGTATGGGAGATTGTACAGTTAGCACATCATTCCCAATTATGCTCCCACTTGGATTAGGTAATGATGATGTCGTCACATCAGGTGGTTGCAATTGAGAATAAATTGAATTCAATTCATCACATCTCATATTACTCCCACTTGGATGAACTCCACTAATATCATTATCTTGATCCAAGGTTTCAAATAGGAAGTAATCTTCCCCTATTTCGCCCCTCTAAGGAAATTCATCCACTAAGAATGTGACATCCCGTGATTCAAAATTCAGTTATTCTCCCACTTTCCTGCTCACCTATGAACACATATCCTTTCGAGTGTTCGGAGTATCTCATTAAAATACTCTACTTTTATACGGGACTCAATTTCCCAAACTTGTGAGAGGACATATGAGTATAGGTAGCATAACCCCATGGCTTAAGTAAACTTAAGTCCGGTTTCTACCTATCCATAAATTATATGGAGTGGAAATAACTAATTTGGAAGGCACTCGGTTAAGTATGCATGCAATAGTTAACAACGCATCACTCCAAAAAGTGATAAGTAAGTTAGCGTGCGCCATCATGGACCTAACCATTTCCAGTAGGGTTCTGTTTCTTCTCTACGCAACACCATTTTGTTGAGGAGTATATAGAATAGATAATTGTCTTTCTATTTCTTTTTCATCACATAATTTTCTGAACTCATCGGATAAATATTCTCAACCTCGATCGGATCTAAATACTTTTATTTTCTTGTCTAATTGATTTTCTACCAAGTTCATAAACATTTTGAAACAACTTATGCTTCAGATTTATGAGAAATCAAATAGACATATCCGTATCAGTAGAATCATCTATAAAAGTGATGAAATAAACAGCCCCATGCCTTCCTCTCACATTCATTGAACCACAGACGTCAGAATGGATTAAATGCAGAGGAAATTAAGCTCTTTTACCTTTTTCAAATGGTTTCATTGTTGTTTTCCCTTCTAGGCAATGCTTACATATGAGCAAATCGACTTTTTTAATATTGCCCAACAAGCCCTCTTTGGCTAGTCTTTTCATATGTTGTTGGCCCATATGACCAAGTCTAGCATGCCACCATATTCACATCATTATCATATAAAGTAGAAGACGTGAAACAATGGAATAACATATTGACATCACCACAGTCAACATTTAGTACAATAAAACCATCCAGAAAGTGACCAAAATCATAGTAGTTTGTATCCAAATACAAATCTACACATCTATTATGGAAGTTCATACTAAAACCAAGCTTAACCAACATCAAAACAGACACTTAAATTTCGACGAATCTATGGAGCATATAGGACATCATGTAGGAACAAGGTGCGTCCACCACGCATATTCAATTGGCGGTGCCAATCCCTTTAACTTCAACTCTGAAATTATTTCCCACATAGATCCACATAGTTTCAGTTGGTATCGTCGAATTTCACGAAGGATCCTCTATCATTCCTTATATGGTCTGTCGTTCTGAATCTGCAGTCCACAAAGGATTGGATTCAGCCAATAATGCAGAACTCGACACATAAGCAAAGTTCTCAAATGTACTAAAGGTGTATACTTTCTTTGGCTCACGCGATTCGCAAGCATAGTGACCTCTCTTGTCACAATTGTAACACCTCACCCTTGACATTTTATTTACTTGAGGACGTTTTCCTCTCTTGTGTTGGTTAACCCTTAATTTCTTGCAATAAGGACTTGATCATTTGCATGCCCATATATTGAACGAATCAATACGCTTGCACTTAGAGCTCAAAGCCCTTTCTGAGCTAGAACCAACATTGCCAATATTTATTTTCGGCTCAAATGCCGTTAGGCGGTCCTTTACTAGCTCAAGGTGGCGCACGGCACCCTCAAGATCTTCCATAATTTGGTCAAGAGCTTCTAGTGCTTCTCGCTTTTCCAGCACATATTGAATCTTCATATTCAATATTTCACAATTGTTGCCGTTCATATCAGCAATCACATTCTTAGTTGCTGAAACCATTAGTCTGAACACATCAGACATACATGCACGAATAATTAATGCCTATTATTTATGCATCCACTTTTACATAGACCCATCATATTAATAAATAATTTCAAGTAAGGTTTCAGAATCAAAAGGTCACTATGTTTCCAATCATCCTCCAAAATCCTAACTTAAAACTATCATCAATATAATTGTCTTATGCAAAGTCAATTCTATGAAGCTACAAAAACTTCTAAAACTACCCATAGTTAATTACCCACAGCAACCAGCAATAACAGAAAGCAATATATAATAGAACATCTAATAAAAACAATAATGCTTTCAATTAACACAATTAGGTAGTAATCATTACATAATATGTCCACAAATCACACTTAACATATATCAGCCAATACAACTAACACCAAGTCGGCACACGGCGGGAAAGATCCTCTTTTGTTCAATTTCTTGATCTTTTCCTCGAAACAATACAATAATATTCATTTACAAAATCCATCACAATTTTCTTATAGGAAGCAGCTCCGTTGACATCCCATATGCGATTCAACACATCTTGCCATTCAGGTGGAAGAGTATTTATGAAAAATCGCACCATCTCGGCTGTGACATAGGACGACCATTCCATATGACCTGTTGAATTTTCCCGTTGACTTCAAGGACGTGATCAATTAAGTCACCACTCTCCCATCGATGATCAGTCAGCTCGGCTATCAACTTAGCAACAGCGCTTTCCTTTTGTTCATCGGTCACTGCGCGAATAGGTGTGCGCATCCTCAGGGGAGGCATTGTTCCTGCAACAAATGCAGAACAAATAAGGGATTACATATAATCCACATAGACTTAATTGAAAAAGAAACACATTCTTTTCCCCTTTTCCTTTTTTTTTTTTTGGTCAACGGTCAACGGTCAAGTCAACGGTCAACGGTCAAGTCAACGGTCACCGGTCGTCGCCGGTCAACGGTCGTCGCCGGTCAACGGTCGTCGGTCGTCGGACCGGACGGACTGGTCGGACAGGCCCGGCCCATCGGGACCGGACGGTCGGACCGTTCGGGCGGGCCGGCCGCACGTGCCGCGCGCGTGCGCGGATGGCGTCACGCGAGCGTCGGCGGCACCTACCACGCGCGTGCCATCGTCGGCTGGTCGGGTCGGGTCGGCTCGCGGGTCGGGTCGCCGCCCGGCCAACCGACGTCATCGCTGACGTCATCGATGACGTCAGCACGCGTCGGTCCGTGGACCGGCGCGTGCCGGTTCGCCGGCGGGCGCGCACGCGCCGGTCGCCCGGCCGGCGCGTGTGAAGCACACGCCTGGCGATCGCGCTTCCGGGCGCGTCGCGCCCACGCGCAGCGCCGTCCGGCCGCGCGTGTGGGCGCGTGCGGCGTCGCCCGGCCGCGCTCGGGACATCTCCAGACTCGTCTCGACGTCGCCTTTCTCCCAGTGCTTTCAGAATTTGTTTTTGACATTCTAAAACTCATGAAAATGGCCGAAGAAGTCTCGGGTGTCGGGATTTTCGCCCGGTTCCGTACGGCCGAAAGTTTCTTCGCGAAAAACTCAATCAAAACATATCAAATTGATCGGGAAAACGTGAAAGCGGGCTCTGATACCAATGTTGGGAATGACTGATCCCCGAAATACCGGATTCGACACTAAATCGAACCCCTAAATCAATGCGGAAGACGAAGCCCGGGAAAACGACACGTATCGCCGATTCTAAAGCACACCACGGATTCGAGCGTACCTTTTAGCCACAGATTAAACACCGACGTTGATGGAGGAAGACAAACTGAGCAATTCGATCCGATGAAGCCTTGAAGGGAGGAAGAACAAGCCGTATGCGTTACTGTTCTTGAGAATACGCGCGGGAGAGAGAAGACGTGAATTCTGATTTCAACCAACGTCTTCTCTCTCTCTCTCTTCCTTTTATACCTCCCTCTTTCCACGGGCCTTATTCCCGTGGGCCGGGCTTTCTGGGCCCAACTTTGGCGGATGGGCCTTAAGCCCAAATCAAATAAAGCCTTCAGCATCCAACAACACATCAAGGGTCTATATCAAATTATGTAATACAGATTAATGTGTAAGTGAGATGCCTTAAGAATCTTTCTATAATTATGTTTTGATCTGTACCTAGACTGTCGACCCATTAAAATGGGTCATAAACCCATTTGGTAATCCAAATGGATGTTAAATGAATTATAAATGAGTCTAAATGTCATATGAGTATTAAGTGAGTCATAAATTGGTTTATAATTTACTTAGACCTAATTCATTTCTGTAGCTCTCTCTTTAGTCTTGCCTTCAATTGATCTCACACTCACTCATTTCGCACTTTTATCTTAGTTTGGCTATGAGATTTCATAAATTGGATAAACCATGGAACCAATATGAATCAAGTTGGACATGGGTTGGGTTGGATATGGATTACTTAATTGTATTACATACAAATGGATCAAAATGGACCAAAATGGGTCTATTTGGGTTGGGTCATTTATGACTCGACCCAAACCCAACCTGATTTACTTGTTTGACGGGCCTACCCGATTGTATTGATTACTCTATTTTAGGCAATCACAATTAGCCACTAGGTCGTTATTTTTAATTTGACTCTAAATGTTAACGTGATATCATAATAGGGAAAATTGTCCAAAAAGTCCTAAACCTATTTTAGTTTTGCCAATTGAGTCCTCAACCTTTCAATCTTGCCGATTGAGTCCTAAACCTTTTGTCAATTTGCCAATTGAGTCCATCCAGCCAATTTTGGCAGGAAAATGCTAACGTACGCCGGCGGTGCCACATAGGACAGCCGAAGCTAACGTGGATAATTTTTAATAATATTTTTTATTTTTTATATATTTTTTTATATTTTTTCCTCTTTTTTATTTTTATTTTTATTTTTTCCCTTTTAGGCTTTTTCCTTGGCCTTTTTTCTGGTGGCTGGCCACCAGCTAGCCTTGCCCACCATAGGCGAGGCTCGGCCAGGCGACGGTGCCGCCGGGCGAGGCCGCCCTGGCCCCGAGGCGAGGGCCGGCCTCGCCGGCGGTTCGGCGGGAGCCTGGCCAAGGGTCGCCCTCGCCTAGGCGAGCATCGACCTTGCACCTGGTCGGGCGGGTGATGGCTGCCCACCGGCCACAAGCCGACGCTCGGCCGGCCTCGCTAGATTTGGTCTAGGCGAGGTCGCCGCTTGCTTGGGTGAGGGCGAGCTGTCGGCCTCGGCGAGGGCTACCCTCGCCAGATCTGGCAAGGCCCGGCCAAGCGACGGTGACGTCGAGCGAGGGGCCAGGGGCGAGCCTCCCTCGCCAGATCTAGCGAGGCCGGCCCTCGCTAGGGCCAGGGTGGCCTTGCCTGGCGTCACCGTCGCCCGGCCGGGCCTCGCCTGTGGCGGGTGAGGCCAGCTAGCGGGCTGTGGCCAATGGCCGGCTACTAGAAAAGGCCAAGGAAAAAAAAAATCCAAAAAAGAAAAAAATATAAAAAATTAAAAAAAAAATTAATTTTTTAAAAATATTAAAATATTATTAAAATTGATTACGTCGGCGCCAGCAGTCCCACATGTCATCACTGGCGTCCACATCAGCATTTTCCGGCCAAAATTGGCCAGATGGACTCAATTGGCATACTGACAAAAGTTTCTAACTCAATCCGCAAGATTAAAATGTTTATGACTTAATTGGCAAAACTGCAATAGGTTTAGGACTTTTTGGACAATTTTCCCTATCATAATAGGAGGTCCATAATAAAATCTTTCAAGTCCCCTATTTTATCAATTATTATACTTTTTCGAGATTGCTCTTAGGCCAAGTTTCAGCCTATGCATGAGGGGTAATGTTGTAACATTTAAATATTAAATCGTGTATACATTATACATATTTAATTTTTTAGAGTAGTAGGCTATTGTCTCACAACATTTTTTTATGGATTTACTCCTTTTAGTACGACTGTGCATATCAGATCACGAGAATAACCTAAATGGAACTCCAATCCTGGTATTTATAATCAAAGTATCAAAGTTAACTAAAAGCAAGCACCATGCAATTTTCAGTTTCCAAAACATATCAAACATTATGAACATAAGGATTCCATATCGGTTTGACAGCCGAGCCATGCAAATGATTCTGTTTCGGACTTTTGCCGGCTCAAAACACGTTTGGAATTCTAGTAACCAATACTTGCATAAACTACTTGGGTTTTTGTAGAGAGTTTTTGCTATATAACCTATCTATGGCAAAATCTCGAAAATTATTGCAATATATTTGATAGTGAATTTGTATCATAAAACTAATCTATGGCAAGAGATGGCATAATTAGCGGCCTTCGAGCATTGAAATCGTAACGTCATTCCCAGAAGCTGGTTTGTCATTTGGGGATAGATTCGCGCCATGGTGCTTGCTCTTGAAAACGTATGCAGGTCGTTTCGGGGATGCAAGAACCACATCTTTATTTGCCAACATGAACACAACGGTGGACATGTCCGGCCTATCATCCGCGAATTCTTGCACGCACAAAAGACCGATCTGGATGCACCTCAAGGCCTTCTCTTTGGTGCATGAATCACCCATCGACTCGTCGATAACGTCCTCGCAGTTCCCTTCTTTCCATAGCTCCCATGCCTGCGATTGTGTAGTGAACAAGCTGAGTATATTAGGCTATGTATTATGTATGAGTCCAGTCCTGTCTCTTGTACTCATTCAGAGTTCTAGTACTTACATGGCCTACCAAGGAAGATGGACTTTCATGGTAATATGCACCGTTCCTTTTGCCACTAATGACCTCCAACAACAAAACTCCAAAGCTGTAGACGTCGGATTTTATCGAAAATATACCTTCCATTGCGTATTCTGGCGACATGTACCCGCTGCCGTGCAAAAAATGACGCAGAAAAAAAGGGGTTTTGACTAGTTAGTTGAGTTGAGGCTCTTGGAATCAATAAGCAGGTAAAGCATTGCAATGGCAAGAATTCTCACTATGTTCCAACTACTCGATTTGTGTTTCCTCGGATTTGGTCCCCGCCGCATACCCTAGCCATACCGAAATCCGATATCTTTGGATTCATTGCAGCGTCGAGTAGGATGTTGCTGGCCTTTAAGTCTCGGTGGATGATCCTAAGCCTTGAATCTTGGTGCAAGTACAAGAGTCCTCGAGCCACCCCAGATGCGAATTCAAACCGTTTTCTCCAATCCGGCAACAATCTTTTTGTTTTGTCTGGACCAAGATCAAGACATCAACAAACCATTGTTCGTTGTCATGGGTCGATCTATGAAATCAGAGTATTCTAGCTAGTGGGAGAGCAGAAAATGTACCGAAAAGGAAGGTATCCAAGCTCTTGTTAGGTAAATACTCGTAAATTAGCATTTTCTCGTCTTCTTCGACACAGCAGCCTTGTATTCTCACCAGGTTCCAGTGCTGGAGCTTCGCAATTAACCGGACTTCGTTTTTAAATTCTTTAACTCCTTGTCCTGAATGTTTCGATAGTTTTTTGACCGCTATTTCCATTCCATTGTCCATAACGCCCTGTCAATTATATTTCCTATATGCAAGTCTTTATCAATTCTTCTAACTAGCTTTGTTGTGTAATGGAAATTTACCTTGTATACTGATCCAAAACCGCCTCGACCGAGCTTATTGAGGACGGAGAAATTGTTTGTTGCCGAAGCTACGGTACTCAGATCAAAGAGCGGCACATCTCTGTTTCCCCTCGGTTCATCACTGCGGTCTTCCACACTCTGAGGCTCGTTGAAATACGTTGAATTGTTCATATCACTCACCTGTGGATTATGGCTTCTGCGATCTGTTTCCAAGACAACCACATAAATGCCATTACAACCTTGGAGAAATTGTGAGATTCCTCATTCAGTAATTCATTTCGTTGAACCGAACGAAAGTTGTAAGCTTGAAAAGATCTTCTTGGTTTATATATTGATGTACTTTATGATTTCATCTCTTGTACCCTGAAACTGGCCTTGTGCTGGTTTAGTTTCATTGTTGAAATGCTGCATCGAGGTGTGAATTGGCATAATCGTGCTTTCTTTTGTTCAAGGTTCTTAGATTCGGAATTGATTAAATAAAACATAGAATTCACTCCGTAACTGACTTCCTATAGCTAAGAATAGTTCCAAGATTGAACCGACTAAAATTTGCGTCCTTTATTAAGTGGTGAACAATAAGAGGTGATGAATTTTAGCTGGAAAATATAATAAATAGCTAACGAATGTTGAGGACTAAGTGACGCACCCTTTCTCTTCTTGATCGCCAAGCCATACAAGAAGAAGCCGGCGAGAAGTAGAGCTGTCAAAATTGAAACTAGAATGATCGCAACCATTGCCTTTTGGCTGAGGGATCTTGTCTTCCTGTGACGAGCTGAAAGGAAAGTACAAACACAGTATTTCAGATTCAATGGCCTCAAAAATGCTTGTGCCAAGTAAATGAAGTAAAATTCTTTCAACCTCGACTTGAAACCATATATCACCGAGTGGATCTCAAACAATACACAATTTATTCGATCCAAAAGCTCGAACTTGATTCCTAGAATTGTGTTTGTGAATTCTTAAGCTCATGAATTTAATCTGTTTTGAATTTCGATTCATCATTTGCTTGACAATACTAATTTAATAAAACAAACGATGCCGGATATGCATCACATTAACAAAAGTAGTACTAGTAATATAAGTTATAGAAGCAGGAGTACCTAACTCAATGGCATCGACCCATACATATAAATCTTGACCTGAATCAGCAAATGTTTTTGTATCGACTAAATCGCCATGCCATATGAGGCACCCGGAACCTCCCAGGCTTTCACTGGCACTAGCATAAGCTGTGCAAGAGCAATCCCTCAGGCATTCCTCCTTGCACTCCTTCAAGTTCAAGCTCATGTTGGCACGTGCTTTTGAAGTGTCCGGCACCTTCGCACGTGCCACCCTCACGAATCCTTCCCCACTTCGACACACTGACACCCCTCCCCTCCTTACGCACCCTGCCGATCCATCTCTAAGGTACCAATCGCCCGAGGATTTGGGCTCGAGCCCTGGCAGGCATGTGCACTCGAACTGGCCCGTATTGTATGGATTGCAGTTGCTGTTGCGCCCACACTTGCCGTAATAATCGCACTGGTCCTTTGCATCGAACCAGAATTCTATCCACCGCCGGTCTCTGTCGTGCCACGTGGATCGTCGGAGTGACCCCGATTCGTTCACCACCATTCTGGTGATGATCGATGCGTCAATGACGCCATACATTATAGAAACCTCGTCTGGGTCATTTACAAAGCTTAAATTAAAGATGTAAGCACGAGTCATTTCAGGTATACCGCTCCACCGATCTCCAGTCCATGACCCGGCACGCCAATATGGATCCCTGTCCTTGTACAGAAGCAATTGAGGGTAGCCCGTTGGGTCGATCCTATAGGAGATATTGCCTGGCATCGGATCCTCTAGGGACTTCCATGATGTTAGGAACCGGTTCAAACCACTTTTGCTGTTCAACCCGAGTTTCATGAAAGGAAGCATAGTGTCATTTTGGATAATCAAAGCTTTGCCATATCACCCTTTCGCTAAAATCTTGAACCAGGACAAGATTGCCTGAATCCATAAGCTGGGCTGTTGTAGAATAATTGGATAATGCATAAGCAACATTTGTGGACCAAACAAGAAAGCTTCCATTTGTCTCATGGAGCACCAAATTTCCATCAAAATCAATCGAAAGAGCTCCTGAAGTGCCATTGATTGGCCTCTCTCGGTTAGCAACCCAAACAACGGTTTGCTCAGAAACTTGGTAATACCAAATTCCGACATAACGGTGGCTAGAACTAATTGGGCTGAAGAAACCAAGAGCGAACTTTTTACCATTGGAGACCAAGAGATTGCCATCTCGGATGGTATTGTTTTGGCTTAGGATGTCCAAGCCAATACTTCCCTGAAGTAGAAAAAGAAGAAGCAGGGCAAATACTGACCCCTCTTCTGTGTTCATGTTGTCTTTTTTATTGAGGATACAATGGAAGTGATTGTCACCTTTTTTTGTCCACCATGTAAATGAAGTGCAAGCTATGATACCAACGTTTTCCTTTCTAAGCTTAGTATGTTCGGTCGATATTTCTCAATCGTGAAACAAGAAAATAATTCCTACTTCATGTAAATTGAAGTAATGGATGCGTACCTTGGCACCTCCCCTTGCTTTCCCTTCCCATCAGCCTAGTCCTTTTAATCAATGTGGTCGAAAGAAATTGCTTGAGATGTATTTGCTTTCGCGTTGAATCAGTTTATGGTGAAAGAATAGGATTCCGAGTTATCATCGTGCTGCTCATCACAAAGAAAACTTGACATTTCAAACTGTTGTGATGGGGAGGGATACCGCATTGGTTTCCATCAAGTGCGATTTTAACATGGAAACAATTAGTTGAGGCTGAAAGTGCGAATCTTGAATCTTCTATTCATAAGCTCATTGCAGAAACTGGGAAGAACAGAAGAATAGTCCTTGCTTTGAACTCATTAACTTCAGAAGTTGCCAAGAAAGAGAGAAAGGAGAATCGTGTTGTCCACGTCTTCTATCAAGTCAAAACGCCCAGCAGCTTCCACCAAAGTAGCCATTTCGTAGGTCTTTTTCAAGGATAGAGTCAGATATGCCATTTGGATTTCCTATAAACCCTTTTCAGATTAGTCCTTTATGCTAGGCTAGTATTCCGGTTTTCATATGACAGAGCTTATCTACCATATTATGATTATTCTTTTGATTTTATTCCAATTGCTGAAATATATGGAATCTCTTCACTTTTTGTGCTTCTAATTTGCAGATGCAGAGAGGTTTGTTTCACGTGCCAATGCTAACAGCTTTTACTAATTTTCTGAAATCTCAAGTAAATGCGTTCCCTTTGGGTGCGTTTCTGACCTTTATTGTGCCTGTCATCGGCAATTTGCAATTATTTGTAAATGATGACAAGCTACTTATGGATTGTCTATGTACTCTACAAAGAATTAATCTTGGCAGGCTGAACTTAGATAAAGTCACTAAAAGATCATTTCTCTCTTTTCCTAAGGGTTTTCTCATTTCCCTCTAATTTTCACATAGCTTTCTTTTTCAACTTCTATGGAGGGGAGGCTTTGAGATATATCTGGATTCCCCCTTCCTTTTTCCGTGGTTAATATGGTTTTCTATTCTCTTTTTCTTACTTTCCACCAGTTTTGTGGAGCTTTTCTTTTTCTGATCTAGTTAAGATCTAAAAACTTATCTCTCCTGTTTCGGGGACATTTCTATCCCCATCTAGTCGAATTTTGGATTTTGCATGTATAATTTGGAATTTTTGCTTCTCTCGAGTTTTGTTGGTGTATAAATCGAGTTTCAAAGGAAATCGGATGAGCTTCGTAAAGGTATTGGTTTCACAAGTGTCTAATTTGTGCTCGTTCAACCTTCTTTCTTTGAATGGCGATAGATGGAGATCTTAATGTATGCCCATTACTGAAGACAAATACGATGGTCGCTAATTTTGATTAGAAAAAAAAAATCTTAGATTTTGCTCTTCGAGTGGGTGATTTCTAATCTTGTTCGATAATTCATCTTGTTATCTAGAACTTGTTTTGTTTTGAAATTGGTTGGAATTTGTTTTGGTTTGCAGTTAGACCGTGATGTTCCTCTCTTGTATTTTGATGGAAATGAATGAAATGTTACTTTGATCAAATAAAATAAAATAAAATAAAATAAATTCAGTAAGTTTAGACTAGTGTGATAGAAATTAGCATAAACTCTGTGTAAATCGACCAGAGCAAATTTTGTAAAATACTTGGATCGGATAATCAAATTCATGATCCAATCGAACACTCTAGACACCCATGCAATTAAAAACATTGGCATTTATTTAATCCTGCTCACTTGAACAAAGCAATTTTTCCCTTCTTTGATGTAATATAGGCCTTTGGAATCCGCAAAATAGAGTAAACGAGAGATAAAAGTTGGTCAACTGGTGTCCTCTCGCTTGACTTATAACAGTGGATGCGAGGTGCCTCGAAGAAAGGGCAACTCAAGACTTTGATTCCTCGGTTGTCATCATCGTTAGATGACTTGGACCACCGTTTCGCAAGTTAAAGAAGAGAATAAGCAGATTGTTCAATCATTCGCCAAGAAATTTGACCCCAAAAAGAAAAAAAGATAGGCCAAGAGACGAAGAGGAAAGATGGTTAGTCTTGGCAACGTGAGGTGGCGCGTGAGAAGAATGGGAGAAAGTTATTTAAAAGTTTTAAATTTATTATATTTTTGTCAATTCAATTTTAAATATTTTAATTATGATGATTGGGTTTTAAACCTTTTTTTTAATTTTGTCAATTGAGTCTATTTGAACAATTTTAACCGGAAATTGCTAACATAGACTCATCTGTCCTACGTGACACAACTAGCTCTACCAAGTATAATTTTTAATAACATTTCAATATTTTTTCGGATTTTTTATTTTTATTTTTTTCCTTTCTTTACGCTGTTTACTTTTTTCCCTTTTTTTTTTTCTCTTATTTTTTCTTTTTTCCTTTTTCCCGCCACTAGCCATCCCTAGGCCTAGTTGATGCTTGACGGAGGTTGCTAGCCCAAGCCCGAGCATCCCTCACCCTAGGTTAGCAAGGGCAACCGACTTGGCATGGGCCTCCTCACCCGGGCAGGGCATACCTCACTGAGGGGCTGCGAGGGCAACCCTTTGCTAGATCAGGCAATGGGATGATCTTTTGGTGCTCGGTAATCATTTGGTGACCTTTTGCCTAGAAACACAACATAGTGATCACATTGAAAGAAATATTTAGAAGAATGAATATCATGCAATAAGAGATAAGAGTCGGTTGATAACATTAAGTAATTAATATGCAGGTTCCTGTGAAACTTGGAAAGGATTCATCTGATAATGATGCTTTGAAGATGGTGGTTGCCAAGGGAATGAGAAGAGAGGTAATAGTTATGTGCAGAAGTCGATGTATGGAGACAACACATTCTGACATTACCAACATGGAAACTGTTTTAGGTAGCAAGAGCAATAACAGGGCTTGGTGAAGGAAGAGTTACAGTAAATCTGAAATTGTTGCACATAGCAATAAAACTCCACTATATCAAAAACCTTCAAGCAATATGTGGAAGCCAAGTCGAATGTGACTCTCCGCCTCCACTCTACATCACTTCCTTTCTAGGTTCATCGGGGATTGGCGTGTCCTTTGTGTAAGTAGTCATGCACTAGCATGTACCATGGCAAAGATGAACTAAGTTGGGATGCCAAGAAATTTTCATCATTCAATGCGTGGTTGGGAAAAACCTATATAACAAGGGGATCAACTTACCTTCTATGCAGATCCAAAACCACCCTGCCCGAGCTTGCTGCGGAAGGACAAACTCGTTTGTAGCTTCAGTGATAATGCTTGATTTCAAAGAAGCGTCGATCTGCGTTTCTTCTTCCTTGGTTGCGGACGTTTTGCGTCTGGGATTCCTCAAATTATGTCGAACTTGAAGCAACACTGGCTAGTACTCCACACCCGCTTCTTTCTGCTGTCGAGGCTTTCATACAATGCGTAGAATGAAATCAAAGCAATCATCAAATGCTTCTCTTTTCTGTCAGACCAAGTACCGAATTTCTATGCCCAATTCGAAACTAGTTTTTGTCTTTCCTGAGGGATCATTATTGCCTTTGCATTTGGAATATATGATCTTATTAATAGATGCTCTTAGTTTTGGTCTCAATGTGAATGAGGTTACATTTATGTTCTATTTGACTCAGATGTTAAGATGATATCAGAATAGGAGGATTGAGTTCAAATCTTCGGAGACCTCTACTAGTCTCTATTGTTATAATTTTATGAGCTTACCCTTAGGCCGAATTTCAGCTTGTGCGTGAGGGGAACTGTTAGACTTTTTAAATATTATACCACATTTATCTGACATCTTTCGGTTTTCAGAATGGTAGGCCATGGTTTGACAAAAATTTCATTGGTTTACTCCTCTTAGTACGAATATGTATGTCAGATCACGAGAATAACCTAAATTGGACTACATTCTTAATCTCTAAGGGAATTATCAACGTCAACTAAAAAAGAAGCATCGTGCAATTTGCAGTTTCCAAATCATACCAAACATCATGAACATAGTGTTGGAATTCCAGTCCCCAATACTTTGCATAAATTACTAATGTTTTAAAGAGAATTTGTTATATAACTAATTTAGGGCAAGAGAACGGCAAAACTAGCGGCCTTCGACCTCCGAAATCGTAACGTCATTCACAGAAGTCATCCCGTCGCTTGACGATAGATTCGCGCCATGGTACTTGCTCTTGAAAACGTATGCCGGTCGTTTCGGAATGCAAGAGCCACATCGTTATTTGCCAACATGAACACAACGGCGGACATGTTCGGCCTATCGTCCGCGAATTCTTGTACGCACAAAAGACCAATCTGGATGCACCTCTGTGAATGACGACCCTTCAGATCCGTTCTGCCCCCAAGTGAACCCATATAACAAATTCTCTTTTAAGCCAGTGTGTGCTCTGAGAAACAACGAGACTGGAATTCAACACTATATTCATGATGTTGAAGCTACAGTACGATACTCGGCGTTATTCTTCACTGAAGATGTTAGGTTATTCTAGTGGTCCCATACATATTCGTACTAAGAGAACAAACCAATGAAGCACGTCAACATGTTTCCATTCGCCGAAGATGAGATAAATATTGTTATAATATTTAAGGAGTCCTCACTGGCAAGCTAGACACAAGCAAAATGCTGGCAATAAGAGACTGTCAGATTTCTTGATACATCTTAACATCGAGTCAAGCAAGCGTAAATACGACAGACAAAACTAATAGCTTTATTAATAAAGTCATATATTCAAATGCAAAGGGAATGTATTTCGAGAAGACAAGCGACAGAAAAAGTCATTTGAATGTTTATCGATTTCATTCTGCATTATGGCACTCGACAGCAACGCAGGTGTGAAACGTTTTGTTGGACGATGTGATTCCCCATGCTTGCGGAGTCTGTAGAAGAAACGCAGGGCTCGACCGAAAAGGAAGCATCAAGCATTTTGTCTGAAGCTGAAGCATTTTGTCCTTTCATAGCACAGCCTAGATTCCACCAAGTTCTTTGACCACAATCAACCATAGTGCGAAAATTCTTCAATCCTTGCGAGTTCATCTTTTGCCATGGCTGGTGCGCCACCCTGTGCTGTCCCGGTGAACTAGAAGAGTGATCTGGCATGGGCTAGGTACTTTTTTGTGCGCAGCTCCACATACTGATCAGGGACTGCCTATGTGCAACTTAATTCGGAGGAAAATTGTTTCATGCCGAAGCCTATTGTATAGAGCACTAACATCTCTGTTTCCATCTTGGTTCAGAATCGTGGTCTTTTACATCGACTGCGCAACTGGCACTCTACTCATTCCCATATCAGCTCACCAAAGGATCATTATCAGATGATCCTTTCCAGAACTCGGAACTCCCTTGATGTTATTGGCCGACTCTTATCTCTTGAGCATGATGTCATTCTTCTAAATATTTCTTTTCAATGTAGATATAATGTGTTTTGTAAAATTTTCACCAAATGATACCGGCACCAAGATTCATCCCCGTGCTGATCTACTGAGGACCTGGGTCAGGTGAGGCCGCTCCCAGGCCTGTGCCCTGCTAGCTACAGAGCCTGCCGTCCTTTGGCCCCAGGCAGGGAGGCCAGTGGCGGAAGAAAATGGAAAAAAAAGGGAAAAAAATGAAATACAGCATCAAAAAAATAAAAATAAAAATAAAAAAGTATTGTCAAAGTGCTGGCAAGAAGCGGGTGTCGCGTAGGTGGGAAACCCGATAGCGATTCAGGACCATGTTATTCTTTGGACGCAGTGTTGAACGGCTATTCTCTTCAGCAGGCGGAGCGACGGTCAGAATCGGCATTTTCCGATTAAGTCTTGAGTTGCCCTTGCAGTCCATCCATGACCGCGAATTCGGCGAAGGCGTACCAGTTGACTCAATCTTTCTCGTTTACTGTGGTTTCAAGTACTGAAAGAAAAAAACCTTTGTTCAAGTGACAGGGCATGCCAATGTTTAATTGCATAGTCAAATCTTCTGGATCATGGTGCATACTTTTCGTCAATAGCTTGCAAGTACAATCGTACACAGAGTTTATGTACCACTGAATTTGACGCATTTTGATCAAGCTCAAATTTCATTCATTTCAGCTGGCTGGGCAGTCCCGGAACAGGCCAGGAAGCCGCTACGAGGCAAATCTGGGCACTCTGTCAAGGCCAAGCCATCGTATTGTCTTCAGTAACCTGGTAAGATCTTCCATCTATAGCCATTCAGAAGAAGATTTGAGCATTGCTGTGAGATACACCTGCAGCTTCATCGGTAATTCACTGGCCCCGTTGTACAACAAGCTCGGAGCAGATTCATATTTGTGCAAATCACTGGCGACTTGAAGTAACAGAATCTCCACAGCTGGTGACTATGAAAACCATGTGGTTGCAAAGGATCCTTTCTCAGGACATTGTGGGAAATGGCGGCAAGAAAGGTTCGGCCTGTAGATATTTGTGAAGTACATGAAACAATCCATGAGTAACTGTCATCGACTACAAATAATTGCAAGAACCTTTCACGACAAGCACAATAGGTCAGAATCACCGCAAAGAACACATTTACTGAGACTCCATTGTAAGCGACCAGCGTATATGCGGCATGGTAACCTGCAATATCTGCAAGCAAAGCACAAAAAGTGAAGAGATCATCATATTTCAGCAGTGAAACTAAAATCAAAAGAATCTGTATGAAAGATGCTTTGTATGAAAACCAGTGCCCGTCCCAACATGAGAACTAATTGGGGACGCAGGGGCTCCAAATATCGCGAGAAAACAGCCAGGCTGCTGGTGCTGAGCTGACACCCCAGTGGGCATGGTTTAACACGGTTCTCCGCTTCTCCTGCGGCACGGCTTCTGAAGTTAATGGTTCAAGCAAGCCAGTTTGTCATTGATTTCAAGTCTGCTCAGCACCATGCGCGGTGAGTAGCTGCGGCCTATCCCTCCCATCACGGCAGTTTAATGTCCGGACACTACGTGATGGCTGGCTGTCTATTCTTTCACCATAAACACTTTCAGTGTATCTCGAAGTTATTTCTTTCCTCCCAGTGACAAAGGGCAGGCTGATGAAAGCTGCATACCGATACTTTGTATGAACGTAAGTATTTCTTGGGTTCTGACCAATATCATTTAATCTGAAAGGCGTTGACATCATAACTGAATTCGACATGGTGGACTAGCATCCATTGTATCCTCAATAAAGAAACATGAGCTAGACAGAATAGGAATCAATGGCTTACTGCTTTCTTTTCTTTCGAACAACCAACTGGGCATCTAATACAACAGCCATCCGAGGCTCAACGGTCTCCAATGGTAAAGAGATTCGCTCTTGGTGACCTTGTGGCATGGCCGAGGAACTTTCCCATCAGGGTTTAAGAAAGTGTTGTTTGGAGTGGCAATCCAGTGGCTTCATAGCTGCTCGGTGTTTGTCTTTTAACTCCATTTAAAATGCTGTTTTTACCTGAAATGTTAACATGCATTATCCCAGCTCATTCTACAGCCCAGCATTTGTGCCACTTGGTAGCGAAAACCTTTATTATCCAAGCTTGCCTTTCGCTTAGAATGTTCCGATTCCTAACGCTTATAGAAGCTAAGATCGATTGGCTGCCTGGCAGGATCGACAGCGTGCCTCGAACCGCTTCCAACCAAAGGGCGGGGATCCATAGCCGAGTCATGGGCGAGGCTACTAATGACTCATGCTTATCTTTAATTTAGCATGGGCAGGTATGGCGTCGTGCCGATGAATGATGGTAAACAGGAGGATCAAAACCGGCATGTGAAACTCCTGGTTCGGCTCCTAGCGTCAGCTGGCCAATGTGAGCTTTTAACATGCAATCCTATACGAGCACGGTTCACACATACCTGCCGAACTCAGCCCAAATTAAGGGTTCAGAGGCTTTGATCGGCAGGGGTTAGGAAAGCTTAGTGCCTCAATCGTGGCTGTGAGGCTTAGTTAAGATTGCAGGAGAGAATGCCTGGTGCTCTTGAGCATGCGGTGCCAGTAGCCTGGGAACTTCAGCAGCCTGGCAGCACAGTCTAGTCACTTCAGGTTAGGCACTCCTTTTCAACCTTGTTACTGTACCTTTTGTTAATGTGTTCATATTGTCATCGTTGACAAGTGTGTTGATCGAAGCAATGTTTGAATCGAGAGATTCAAACGAACAAATTCATTGACAAACACAATTCTGGGAAACAGTTCGGCAAAGACTCGGTAAATTGACAATAATGTGATCAATCGGCTGTGGCATTGCCCAGCACTGGCACAAGCATTTTCAGGCCGTGTGTTCCCTTTCCTTTCTGCTCGTTTGAAGACAGATTCGGCAAAACGTGGTTACTTCATCTAGTTTCAATTTTGACAGCTCTGAACTCTCGCCGATCTGTGGCTGTTAGAAAAAGGGAGTGCGTGTTCCTCGGCATTCGTGCAACGACCATAACAGCAAGGACACCTTAACTCGATTCAATCTTTGGAACTGTGCCTTTAGTGCAGTTGTTTATGACATTTAATCAATTCCGTGATCTAGAACACTTGAACAAACACTGGTTGTAGTCCTTGATATAACTGGAAACTGGGGACTCTCAGATGCAAGATAATCATATGTTCATCACCTGCTAGAGCATGAAAGATAAGAAGCACAACTTTCGTTCTGAGAGGAATTTATTTTGAATGAGGAATCTGCAATTTCTCAACGTTGTGACGTTGATATTTGTCTTGGAAACAGAAGCAGAAGCTCCAGCAATCCACGGTGTGAATATGACAGTTCCAGCTGTTCAGGCCTCAGTGGAGACAAGGTGATTAGGCATCAGGCTGATCTGAGCAACAACAATTTCTGCGTCTCAATAAGTGCCAGACCGGAAGAAACAAGGCCATTTCCATTGCACAGTCAAGCAGTTAGAAAGGTAAAACACTGCTTTCAAACCGCCAGTGACAAGGCATTCAGGAAGCCAGCGATCTTTATCATCAAGACAGGGACAAGAATTAAAAGACGTGGGATCGTTGTGCGGCTCAGCACTGGAGACTGGTATTCCACAAATAGAAAGAAGGCTGAAACATCTGTTTGTACAACAAGGAAAGCGGATCCCCTCATCCTCCAAAGTTTCGACTTCAACGAAATTTTGTTGATGTCCTGCTGGTCAGGCAAACAAGGTGACCGCCGGGTGGGAGCGGCTCGAGGTCCTTGTCTTGCACCAGGCTGCAATGCTTAGAATTTCCACCGGCTTTGTGAATCAAGGTATCGGATTCATCTATGGCCAGCGTATCCGAAGAAGCCTCGGCCATGTTGCTGTGAGAATTCTTGCCATTGCAACTTACCTGCATATTCATTCAAGGAAACCTCAATGATCCAAACCCCTTTTCGCAGCGGCACGCCGAAGCCTACGATGAAGGTATGACTTTTCGATGAATCATTCTGACTTTATTCGTGTTAAGAAAGAAGATTGCGCCACCATTTGTCTCTGACGAGCCGTGTAGTGATAGAATACCGGTTATTGCAAAACATAGCCCACAATATGCTAAGCGTTCACTGTCAAGAACATTAATGCACCAAAAGAAGACTGTACAATTCATTGGCGTTTTGTGCATGAGTGGTGCATATCACCTTGCATTTCAAGTTAATAATATGTATTCTGCATCGCGCCTGCATCGCCTGAGCGTCATCATGGCGAAATCTTTCAGCGTGGCCTCTGGGTGGCTGTCCACGTACTCGGCAAAAAGCTGCTGTGCTCATCTCTGCATGTTTAAACTTGAGACCTTTATCACTCTCTGGAGTAATTTTCGGAATTTTGCCATGTGCTGTAGCACTCTACAGAGCAGTATCTGTTGATTACTAAATTAAGCAGTGTTTTGAGTCGCAAAAAGTCCAGACTAAGTCGATTTGCATGTCGGCTGTGATGTGAGTCATATGTTCATAATGTTTGATGAACTGAACTGAGGCCACATGGTCTGCTGGTTAGCTTTGACTATTGATTGTAAACCAGTTGAGTTCCATTGGAACCCCATTCTCAGTGATCTAATGCCCTTTGTCTACTAAAAGAGTAAATCCATAAAAAATGTTGTGAACAATGGCCTCTAAAAATTAAATATGTATAATGTATACACATTTAGTATTCAAATGTAACAACATCCCACCCCTCATCCTGGGTGAATGGTAAAAGCTGTCTCGCAAGTATGATGAGCAAAATGAGTGGGTCTGAAATTATTTATTATGGAGTCTATTATGATAGGAAGGTGTCCTGAAGTCACTGGCTGTTGGGATTTGTAGTTAGGGCGTAAGCGTTTGGAAAGCTGATTGAGTTGTCGATATGTAGTGAGTCCATCTGGCCAGTTTTTGGCAGAAAATGCTGATGTGAACGCCGTGGTGACAAGCGGAACTACCAAGCATGGCAGTAATCAATTTTAATAATATTTTGTATTTTTAAAACAGTAATTTTCAATTTTTATATTTTTTCTTTTTTTGAATTTTCTTATTCTCGGGTAACCGGCCGGTAGCCTGGCCATGTAACCACCCAGCCACAGGCAAGGCCCGGCCAGGCGACGGTGACGGGCAAGGCCACCCCCGGCCTAGCGAGGCCGGCCTCCTTAATACACGAGGAGGCTCGAACCCTGGCCCCTCGCTCGACGTCACCGTCGCTTGGCCGGGCCTGCGGATCACGGCAAGGAGCCATCTACAAGCGGACTGATCGCCCTCACCCAAGCAAGATGTCGGACCTCGCCTAGACCAAATCTAGCGAGGAGGACCGAGCGTCGGCTCTGGCATTGGGCAGCCATGACCCGCCCGACCAGGTGCAAGGTCGATGCTCGCCTAGGCGACCCTGGCCGGGGCTCACCTC